>JAODUO010000211.1:75000-257500 GCA_025642075.2 Ridgeia piscesae | reverse complement strand
AGCTATAATAACTAATGTTGACTTCTATTACAAATGAAATGTAATTTAACATAAATGTTCGCATAAACAACATTATTTTAGTCAGTTCCTTGTGTCAATTCTTCGCCTCTTCACCCCACGTCAGCGTTAACCTGAATCAATGCACTTTATACACCGTGCCCAGGTGTGTAACATAGGCTAGCAGAGCCAAGGAGCGCCTCACACTTCCTTTGGTAGTGATGAATCCCTACCCTGCTAGGCCCTGCCAGTTGGATAGAAACTTTCAATTATGACAGGATACATACTATTTTATGTGAGCACATTGTATATCTTGATGTAAATTATAGCAAGTGTACCTTTTGCGTAATGTTTCAGTAGGATTTTCTACATACACAGAAATATGTATAAAATCCAATGTCTTCAATATTCCCCCAACTCATTCCACTACACTAAACTCTTACTGTTCCAATCTGAATTAACGAGTACATTATGGGCATCGCGGCTTTGCAAAAATACAACACGAGAAATTCGCGAATCTACTTCACCACGATCCCTTTTAAAACTCAAATGATATTTGTAGCATTTCCGTTTTTGTCACTTTTAAAACGAATCTCAAAATGGCTGTAGCTTCCTTTGGTAGCGATGAATCCATAGCCTACCCTAACTTCATTCCACTACAAAAAACTCTCGCTGTTCCAGTCAAAGTTAACCGATAAATTACGGGCTACACATAGTTATGGCATAGAAAGATCACGTATCAAATTCACGAATCTTATTCAAGACTTTCCTTTTAAAATGCAACTTAGATTTAGAGAATTTCCTGTTTTCACGTAACTTTTACAACGAAACGCAAACTGGTTGTAGCGATGTAAAAAAATCAAATTAAAACCCTTATCGTAAAGCAAACCTATTTCTTTTTGTATAAAATTAAGTTCTTTGGATAATTTCCTAGCACATTAAAACCTTATTTTGCTTGCTATTATTATGAAAAATACTTCAAAATAACTGTGAAGAATATTCACTGCAATGCTGAATCACCATGACCCAAGATATTAACTTTCAAACAATTACATATACTCACGCGCACGCATGCACGCACGCACGCACGCACGCATGCGCGCGCGCATCGCACACACACACACACACACACACACACACACACACACACACACACACACACACAGAACATACAACCATTCCCATACATTAAAGGACATAATACAACATTCGAAAACATCAGAATAAGACAGATACATAATTAACATGAAATAATAATTACATAGTATGTGCATAACTGATTTTAACCGATACATGCCTAAAAGATAGCAGCTCTCTTACACTCTTTTACATTCACAAGTTGTATTAATAATTATGCAAATATTTCCGATTAATTCATGTAAACAGTAATCATGTTTTAGCTATAATAACTAATGTTGACTTCTATTACAAATGAAATGTAATTTAACATAAGTAACCGTTCGCATAAACAACATTATTTTAGTCAGTTCCTTGTGTCAATTCTTCGCCTCTTCACCCCACGTCAGCGTTAACCTGAATCAATGCACTTTATACACCGTGCCCAGGTGTGTAACTTAGGCTAGCAGAGCCAAGGAGCGCCTCACACTTCCTTTGGTAGGGATGAATCCCTACCCTGCTAGGCCCTGCCAGTTGGATAGAAACTTTCAATTATGACAGAATACATACCATTTTATGTGAGCACATTGTATATGTTGATGTAAATTATAGCAAGTGTACCTTTTGCGTAATGTTTCAGTAGGATTTTTTTTAAACAGAAGAAATATCTATAAAATCCAATGTCTTCAATATTCCCCCAACTCATTCCACTACACTAAACTCTTACTGTTCCAATCTGAATTAACGAGTACATTATGGGCATCGCGGCTTTGCAAAAATACAACACGAGAAATTCGCGAATCTACTTCACCACGATCCCTGTTAAAACTCAAATGAGATTTGTAGCATTTCCGTTTTTGTCACTTTTAAAACGAATCTCAAAATGGCTGTAGCTTCCTTTGGTAGCGATGAATCCATACCCTACCCTAAGTTCATTCCACTACAAAAAAACTCTCACTGTTCCAGTCAAAGTTAACCGATAAATTACGGGCTACATATAGTTATGGTATAGAAAGATCACGAGTCAAATTCACGACTCTTATTCAAGACTTTCCTTTTAAAATGCAACTTAGATTTAGAGAATTTCCTGTTTTCACCTAACTTTTACAACGAAACGCAAACTGGTTGTAGCGATGTAAAACAATCAAATTAAAACCCTTATCGTCAAGCAAACCTATTTCTTTTTGTATAAAATTAAGTTCCATGGATAATTTCCTAGCACATTAAAACCTTATTTTGCTTGCTATTATTATGAAAAATACTTCAAAATAACTGTGAAGAATATTCACTGCAATGTTGAATCACCATGACCAAAGGCATTAACTTTCAAACAATTAAATATACTCACGCGCACGGACGCACGCACGCACGCGGGCACACACACACACAAACACACACACACACACGCACACACGCACGCACGCACACACGCGACATTCCTATACATTAAAGGACATAATACAACATTCGAAAACATCAGAATAAGACAGATACATAATTAACATGAAATAATAATTACATTGTATGTGCATAACTGATTTTAACCGATACATGCCTAAAAGAGAGCAGCTCTCTTACACTCTTTTACATTCACAAGTTGTATTAATATTGATGCAAATATTTCCGATTAATTCATGTAAACAGTAATCATGTTTCAGCTATAATAACTAATGTTGACTTCTATTACAAACGAAATGTATTTTAACACAAGTAACCAGTTCGCATAAACAACATTTAGTCAGTTCCCTGTGTCAATTCTTCGCCTCTTCACCCCACGTCAGCGTTAACCTGAATCAATGCACTTTATACACCGTGCCCAGGTGTGTAACTTAGGCTAGCAGAGCCAAGGAGCGCCTCACACTTCCTTTGGTAGGAATGAATCCCTACCCTGCTAGGCCCTGCCAGTTGGATAGAAACTTTCAATTATGACAGGATACATACCATTTTATGTGAGGACATTGTATATGTTGATGTAAATTATAGCAAGTGTACCTTTTGCGTAATGTTTCAGTAGGATTTTCTACAACACAGAAATATCTATAAAATCCAATGTCTTCAATATTCCCCCAACTCATTCCACTACACTAAACTCTTACTGTTCCAATCTGAATTAACGAGTACATTATGGGCATCGCGGCTTGCAAAAATACAACACGAGAAATTCGCGAATCTACTTCACCACGATCCCTGTTAAAACTCAAATGAGATTTGTAGCATTTCCGTTTTTGTCACTTTTAAAACGAATCTCAAAATGGCTGTAGCTTCCTTTGGTAGCGATGAATCCATAGCCTACCCTAACTTCATTCCACTACAAAAAAACTCTCGCTGTTCCAGTCAAAGTTAACCGATAAATTACGGGCTACACATAGTTATGGCATGGAAAGATCACGTATCAAATTCACGAATCTTATTCAAGACTTTCCTTTTAAAATGCAACTTAGATTTAGAGAATTTCCTGTTTTCACGTAATTTTTACAACGAAACGCAAACTGGTTGTAGCGATGTAAAACAATCAAATTAAAACCCTTATCGTAAAGCAAACCTATTTTTTTTTTTATAAAATTAAGTTCTTTGGATAATTTCCTAGCACATTAAAACCTTATTTTGCTTGCTATTATTATGAAAAATACTTCAAAATAACTGTGAAGAATATTCACTGCAATGCTGAATCACCATGACCCAAGACATTAACTTTCAAACAATTACATATACTCACGCGCACGCACGCACTCACGCACGCACGCAAGCACGCACGCACGGACGCGCGCACACACGCACACGCGCACGCGCACGCACACGCACACGCACACGCACACGCACACGCACACGCACACGCACACACACACACACACACACACACACACTCACACACACACACACACAGACACATACACATACGCATTCCTATGCATTAAAGGACATAATAGAACATTCGAAAACATCAGAATAAGACAGATACATAATTAACATGAAATAATAATTACATTGTATGTGCATAACTGATTTTAACCGATACATGCCTAAAAGATAGCAGCTCTCTTACACTCTTTTACATTCACAAGTTGTATTTATATTTATGCAAATATTTCCGATTAATTCATGTAAACAGTAATCATGTTTTAGCTATAATAACTAATGTTGACTTCTATTACAAACGAAATGTATTTTAACACAAGTAACCAGTTCGCATAAACAACATTTAGTCAGTTCCCTGTGTCAATTCTTCGCCTCTTCACCCCACGTCAGCGTTAACCTGAATCAATGCACTTTATACACCGTGCCCAGGTGTGTAACTTAGGCTAGCAGAGCCAAGGAGCGCCTCACACTTCCTTTGGTAGGGATGAATCCCTACCCTGCTAGGCCCTGCCAGTTGGATAGAAACTTTCAATTATGACAGGATACATACCATTTTATGTGAGCACATTGTATATGTTGATGTAAATTATAGCAAGTGTACCTTTTGCGTAATGTTTCAGTAGGATTTTCTACAAACACATAAATATCTATAAAATCCAATGTCTGCAATATTCCCCCAACTCATTCCACTACACTAAACTCTCACTGTTCCAATCTGAATTAACGAGTACATTGTGGGCATCTTGGCTTTGCAAAAATACAACACGAGAAATTCGCGAATCTACTTCACCACGATCCCTGTTAAAATTCAAATGAGATTTGTAGCATTTCCGTTTTTGTCACTTTTAAAACGAATCTCAAAATGGCTGTAGCTTCCTTTGGTAGCGATGAATCCATAGCCTACCCTAACTTCATTCCACTACAAAAAAAACTCTCGCTGTTCCAGTCAAAGTTAACCGATAAATTACGGGCTACACATAGTTATGGCATAGAAAGATCACGTGTCAAATTCACGAATCTTATTCAAGACTTTCCTTTTAAAATGCAACTTAGATTTAGAGAATTTCCTGTTTTCACGTAATTTTTACAACGAAACGCAAACTGGTTGTAGCGATGTAAAACAATCAAATTAAAACCCTTATCGTCAAGCAAACCTATTTCTTTTTGTATAAAATTAAGTTCCATGGATAATTTCCTAGCACATTAAAACCTTATTTTGCTTGCTATTATTATGAAAAATACTTCAAAATAACTGTGAAGAATATTCACTGCAATGTTGAAACACCATGACCCAAGACATTAACTTTCATACAATTACATATACTCACGCTCACGCACGCACGCACGCACGCACGCACGCACGCACGCACGCACACACACACACACACACACACACACACACCACAGACACAACACATACGCATTCCTATACATTAAAGGACATAATACAACATTCAAAAACATCAGAATAAGACAGATACATAATTAACATGAAATAATAATTACATTGTATGTGCATAACTGATTTTAACCGATGCATGCCTAAAAGATAGCAGCTCTCTTACACTCTTTTACATTCACAAGTTGTATTAATATTTATGCAAATATTTCCGATTAATTCATGTAAACAGTAATCATGTTTTAGCTATAATAACTAATGTTGACTTCTATTACAAATGAAATGTAATTTAACATAAGTAACTGTTCGCATAAACAACATTATTTTAGTCAGTTCCTTGTGTCAATTCTTCGCCTCTTCACCCCACGTCAGCGTTAACCTGAATCAATGCACTTTATACACCGTGCCCAGGTGTGTAACTTAGGCTAGCAGAGCCAAGGAGCGCCTCACACTTCCTTTGGTAGGGATGAATCCCTACCCTGCTAGGCCCTGCCAGTTGGATAGAAACTTTCAATTATGACAGGATACATACCATTTTATGTGAGCACATTGTATATGTTGATGTAAATTATAGTTTGCGTAATTTTCTAAACAAAAATATCTATAAAATCCAATGTCTCAATATTCCCCAACTCATTCCACTACACTAAACTCTTACTGTTCCAATCTGAATTAACGAGTACATTTGGGCATCGGCTTTGCAAAAATAAACACGAGAAATTCGCGAATCTACTTCACCACGATCCCTGTTAAAATCAAATGAGATTTGTAGCATTTCCGTTTTTGTCACTTTTAAAACGAATCTCAAAATGGCTGTAGCTTCCTTTGGTAGCGATGAATCCATAGCCTACCCTAATTCATTCCACTACAAAAAAACTCTCCGTTCCAGTCAAAGTTAACCGATAAATTACGGGCTACACATAGTTATGGATGAAAGATCACGTTCAAATTCACGAATCTTATTCAAGACTTTCCTTTTAAAATGCAACTTAGATTTAGAGAATTTCCTGTTTTCACTAATTTTTACAACGAAACGCAAACTGGTTGTAGGATGTAAAACAATCAAATTAAAACCCTTATCGTAAGCAAACCTATTTTTTTTGTATAAAATTAAGTTCCTGGATAATTTCCTAGCACATTAAAACCTTATTTTGCTTGCTATTATTATGAAAAATACTTCAAAATAACTGTGAAGAATATTCACTGCAATGTGAACACCATGACCCAAGCATTAACTTTCAAACAATTAATATACTCACGCCACGACGCACGCACGCACGCGCACGCACCACCACCACCACACACGCACACACCACCACACACCAGCACATTCCTATCATTAAAGGACATAATAAAATTCAAAACATCAGAATAAGACAGATACATAATTAACATGAAATAATAATTACATTGTATGTGCATAACTGATTTTAACCGATCATGCCTAAAAGATAGCAGCTCTCTTACACTCTTTTACATTCACAAGTTGTATTAATATTTATGCAAATATTTCCGATTAATTCATGTAAACAGTAATCATGTTTTAGCTATAATAACTAATGTTGACTTCTATTACAAAGAAATGTAATTTAACAAAGTAACGTTCGCATAAACAACATTTAGTCAGTTCCTTGTGTCAATTCTTCGCCTCTTCACCCCACGTCAGCGTTAACCTGAATCAATGCACTTTATACACCGTGCCCAGGTGTGTAACTTAGGCTAGCAGAGCCAAGGAGCGCCTCACACTTCCTTTGGTAGGGATGAATCCCTACCCTGCTAGGCCCTGCCAGTTGGATAGAAACTTTCAATTATGACAGAATACATACCATTTTATGTGAGTTTTGTATATGTTGATGTAAATTATAGCAAGTGTACCTTTTGCGTAATGTTTCAGTAGGATTTTTTTTAAACAGAGAAATATCTATAAAATCCAATGTCTTCAATATTCCCCAACTCATTCCACTACACTAAACTCTTACTGTTCCAATCTGAATTAACGAGTACATTATGGGCATCGCGGCTTTGCAAAAATACAACACGAGAAATTCGCGAATCTACTTCACCACGATCCCTGTTAAAACTCAAATGAGATTTGTAGCATTTCCGTTTTTGTCACTTTTAAAACGAATCTCAAAATGGCTGTAGCTTCCTTTGGTAGCGATGAATCCATAGCCTACCCTAAGTTCATTCCACTACAAAAAAAACTCTCACAGATCCAGTCAAAGTTAACCGATAAATTACGGGCTACATAGTTATGGTATAGAAAGATCACGTATCAAATTCACGAATCTTATTTAAGACTTTCCTTTTAAAATGCAACTTAGATTTAGAGAATTTCCTGTTTTCACCTAACTTTTACAACGAAACGCAAACTGGTTGTAGCGATGTAAAACAATCAATTTAAAACCCTTATCGTAAAGCAAACCTATTTCTTTTTGTATAAAATTAAGTTCCTTGGATAATTTCCTAGCACATTAATACCTTATTTTGCTTGCTATTATTATGAAAAATACTTCAAAATAACTGTGAAGAATATTCACTGCAATGCTGAATCACCATGACCAAAGGCATTAACTTTCAAACAATTAAATATACTCACGCGCACGGACGCACGCACGCACGCGGGCACACACACACACAAAACACACACACACACGCACACACGCACGCACGCACACGCGCGCGCGCATTCCTATACATTAAAGGACATAATACAAAATTCGAAAACATCAGTATAAGACAGATACATAATTAACATGAAATAATAATTACATTGTATGTGCATAACTGATTTTAACCGATACATGCCTAAAAGAGAGCAGCTCTCTTACACTCTTTTACATTCACAAGTTGTATTAATATTGATGCAAATATTTCCGATTAATTCATGTAAACAGTAATCATGTTTCAGCTATAATAACTAATGTTGACTTCTATTACAAACGAAATGTATTTTAACACAAGTAACCAGTTCGCATAAACAACATTTAGTCAGTTCCCTGTGTCAATTCTTCGCCTCTTCACCCCACGTCAGCGTTAACCTGAATCAATGCACTTTATACACCGTGCCCAGGTGTGTAACTTAGGCTAGCAGAGCCAAGGAGCGCCTCACACTTCCTTTGGTAGGAATGAATACCTACCCTGCTAGGCCCTGCCAGTTGGATAGAAACTTTCAATTATGACAGGATACATACCATTTTATGTGAGGACATTGCATATGTTGATGTAAATTATAGCAAGTGTACCTTTTGCGTAATGTTTCAGTAGGATTTTCTACATACACATAAATATATATATAAATTCAATGTCTTCAATATTCCCCCAATTCATTCCACTACACTAAACTCTCACTGTTTTTAAAATTACGGGCAACGTAGTTATGCCATTGAAAGACCACGTAACAAATCCACGAATCTCCTGTTTTCACGTCACTTTGACAACGAAACGCAAAACTGCTGTAGCAAAGTAAAACATTCAAATGCAAACCGTGATCATAAAACAAACCTACTTTTATTTTATAATACGCTTTTTGGGTAATACCTTTGCAGTGTAAAACCTTACTTTGATTGCTAATATTCTAAAACATACTTCAAAATAAATGAGAAGAATATGCAGAAAAATGCTGTGTCACTATAACCCAAGACATTAACATTCAAACAATTATTTATTCTCATGCACAAACACACACACACAGACACACACACATACACGCACGCACGCACGCACGCACGCACGCACGCACGCACGCACGCACACACGCACGCACGCACGCACGCACGCACGCACGCACGCACGCACGACACACACACACACACACACACACACACACACACACACACATTCCATTGCATTTAATAATATAATGCTATATTCGAAAATATCAGAATAAAACAATTACACAGTTAACATAATATAACAATTACATAGCATGTGTATAACTGATTGTAACGATACATGCCTAAAATATAGCAACTCTTTTACATTCTTTTAGATTCACATGTTGTATTGCTAATTATGCAAATATGTCGAATTAATTCATATTACGAATAATCCTGTTTCAGCTATAATGTCTGATGTTGACTTCTATTACAAACGAAATGTATTTTAACTTAAGTAACCAGTTCGAGTAAAGAACAGGTAGTCAATTCCTTGTGTCATTTCTTCGCTTCTTCAGCCGATGTCAGCGTTAACCTGAATCAATGCACTTTATAAATCGTGCCCAGGTTTGTAAGTTAGGCTAGGAGAGCCAAGGAGCGCCTCACACTTCCTTTGGTAGGGATGAATCCCTACCCTGCTTGGCCCTGCCAGGTGGACAGAAATTTTCATTGATGACATGATATATACCATTTTATGTGAGGACATTGCATTATTGCTGCACATAATAGCAATTGTAGGTTGTCTTAATGTTATAATTGCATATTCTACAAACAAAGAAATATCTATAAAATCCAAAGTCTTCAGTATGCCTTAAACGCCTTCCACTACACTAAACTCTCACTGTTCCAGTCTAAATTAAGCGGTACATTATTGGCTTCTAGACATGGCAAAAAGATCACATAACAAATTCGCGAATCTATTGCACCAAGTTCCCTATAGAAAAAGCTCAACTGCGATTAGTAGCATTTCCTTTTTAAGTCAGTTTAAAACGAAACGCAAAATGACTATAGCTTTCTTTGGAAGGGATGAATCCCTATATTACACTAAACACGTTCCACTACAATAACCTCTCTCTTTCAGTCAAAGTTATCCGATATATGATGGGCGCATAGACATGGCATAATAAGATCACGTGACAATTTCGCGAATTTACTGAAGACGTTCCTTTTTTAGAAATGCAAATAAGATTTACAGCATTTCCTGTTTTCACGTTACTTTTAAAACGAAACGCACAATAGCTGTAGTGACGGAAACAATACTATTCAAACCATAATCGAATGGCGACCTTAGTTCTTTTTGTTTTAAAATACGCTGAATGGGTAACATCCGAGCAGAGAAAAACGTCACTTTGATTGCTATTATTCTGAAAAATACTTCAAAATAACTGTGATGAAAATGCAGACTAACGGTTTGTTACCATAACCCAAGTCATATTAACAATAACATACAGATACTTACTTACACACACTCACATATACATATAACAAACACTCATATAAAATATGTTCCTCATTGTATTGTATAAGTGCATACAAGATAGCAACACTCCTACATACTTTTAAATTCACAAGTTCCATTAATATTAATGCGCATATATTCAATTAATTCATGCTATGAATAATATTCGTACGGCTGTAATATATAGATTTCTTTTGCAAGTGAAATAAACATTAAAATCAATAATCAGTTCGAATAAAGAGAAATGTCATTGGCTTGTGTCAATTTACCTCCTTTTCGCCCGACTTCACCGTATCCCAGGTAGGGAGGCTGAGCAGTTGACACACCTTGCCCAAGGGTGCACTGCAGGCTAGCAGAGCCAAGGAGCGCCTTACACCTCCTTTGATAGGGACGAATCCCTACCCTGCCAGGCAGACTTGTGTGTGTGTGTGTGTGTGTGTGTGTGTGTGTGTGTGTGTGTGTGTGTGTGTGTGTGTGTGTGTGTGTGTGTGTGTGTGTGTGTGTGTGTGTGTGTGTGTGTGTGGGGTTGTGTGTGTGTGGGGGTGGTGTGTGGTGTGTGTGTGTGTGTGTGTGTGTGTGTGTGTGTGTGTGTGTGTGTGTGTGTGTGTGTGTGTGTGTGTGTGTGTGTGTGTGTGTGTGTGTGTGTGTGTGTGTGTGTGTGTGTGTGAATGTGTGTGTGTGTGTGTGTGTGTGTGTGTGTGTGTGTGTGTGTGTGTGTGTATGTAAATATACTGAGGTACATATATACATATAACTACAAAAGTTGTCAGCTTTCAAAAGCTGTCAAAACCGGAGGCGGTGGTAGGGATACGCTCCTGCTACCATTAAATGCTTCCATATGGCATGCGTAACAGTAAAGGCTCTGACGGCTCAAGTCCAGGTCATGGCCTTCTTGTGGCGAGAATGTTTATACTGACAGGAGAAGGGGCGAAGGCGGGAATATCAGGCGCCTCAAAACCCGAAGCTTCGGGTAGATAGGGCTCGTTAACCAGGGAAGGTAGCCTATCTAGGAGAAGGAAAACTCTGATTTAAAACTTCCGCTGCATTGCGGCCATACTCGTTCAAGAGAAGGGCTAGCCTCAGACAGGTGAATAAATTCAAATATTTAGGTGTCACCACCAGTGAAGAAGGAGGATCAGAGGAAGCAGTAAGAGCAAGAGTCGGTGTAGCGTGGGGCAAGTGGAGAGACCTATCCGGAGTTATCAGTGACAAGAAATGCCAAGGAAATTAAAGGTCAAGCTCTACATGACTGTCATTATACCAGAATGATGGGCAGTTAGAAAGAAGGAGGAACAGATTCTCGACAAAACAGAGATGAGAATGTTGAGAAGAATTAAAGGAGTAACACTGAGAGACAAAGTAAAGAGTGTGGACATACGAAAGGAGCTAGGAGTGAATAGTATACAAGAGAAAGTAAGAGAAATGAGACTACGCTGGTAGGACACATGCAGAGAATGGAAGAAAACAACGAAGTGAGAGCAGTTGTTGACACGAGAGTGCCAGGAAAAAGACCAAGGGGGAGACCAAGAGGAAGATGGATGGATGGATTGCGTCCGAAGGGATATGCAGACAGGCGGATCACCCCGGATGATGCCCAGGATAGAACATTCTGGAAAGCAAGAATTCGGGCCGCTGACCCCACCTAGTGTGAAAAGGGGAAGAAGAAGATATATGTAGTTTTAACGAAACGGACATGCAATAATTCCTACCCCATCACATAACTCCAATAGCCATATACTATATATATATATTTCCTACATAAGTATATATATATATATATATATATATATATATATATATATATATATATATAATATATGCACTCACACATACATACATACATACATACATACATACATACATACACACACACACACACACACACACACATACATACATACATACATACATACATACATACATACATACATACATACATACATACATACATACATACATACATACATACATACATACATACATACATACATACATACATCTCTCCTTACACTTACCATCCTAGCCACCCCACCCCCAGAGCAGTTCGGACTATAGTTCTTTATACTATAATTATATAATCCCTTGTGTCGACCTTCACCATATCAACTAATTATACATATCTGTCTCATTCCTTATACTGCCTTCCTAGCCACCCCAACCCCCAGAGCAATTCGGACTATAGTTCTTTATACTATAATTATATAATCCCTTGTGTCGACCTTCACCATATCAACTAATTATACATCTCTGTCTCATTCCTTATACTGCCTTCCTAGCCACCCCAACCCCCAGAGCAGTTCGGACTATAGTTCTTTATATTATAATTATATAATCCCTTGTGTCGACCTTCACCATATCAACTAATTATACATCTCTGCCTCCTTCCTTATATTGCATTACTAGCCACCCCACCCCCAAAGCAGCTCGTACGTAGTGGCGCAAGACCGTGTTACCTACACGGTTTTCACCGGCGCCAGCCGGCTCGTTGTTTCCATTTATCATACAAACACTTACTTACACACATTCACATTCACACGCATACATACCCAATACATTTTACAAATGAAATAAACATTAAAATCATTAGTCAGTTCGAATCAAGACAAATTGTCAGCGGCTTCTGTCAATTAAACACCATTTCGCCCGACTTCACCGTAACCCTGGTAGGGTGGCTACGCAGCTAGCACACCTTGCTTAAGGATGCACTACATGCTAGTAGAGCAATACCAATGTCAGTATGTACGTTTTATTTATTCAAACAATAGAGGTTGTTCTAATCTATTATGTAGACTTAAAAATCAAATGTACATTAACATCATTAATCAACTCTTATAAAAAATAAATAGTCAGTTCCATGTGTCAATTTTCCGTCTATTCGTCGAACTTCACCGTAAACCTGGCAGTGTTAGTTGCCCAAGGGTGCGCTGCAGGCTAGCAGAGTCAAGGAGCGCCTGACACTTCCTTTGGTATGGATGAATCCCTACCCTGCTAGGCCCTGCCAGGTGGATAGAAACTTTCAATTGAGACATGATAGATACGATTGTCATCCGTGGGTGTTGCAGTGTTTGCGCACACTGTGGCTGTCCATAACAGCATATGCACCGTTGCTGTGAATTATCAGTTACATACACTAGCGTCAGTAATCATTTCGAATAAATAATAATAAAGAACTCCTTGTATTAGTCTACGCTTATTCGCCCGGCCCCACCGCAATTCTGCAGGTAAGCAACGCAGATTATACACACGGAAGTGTGACCTTCAGGCGCCATACATCTCTTTTGCACCCCCTATCCTGCCAGACAGATAGACTGCTTCAATTATTATTTACACGACTGTCTTCTGTAGATGTTGCTGTGATCACGCAGATTGTAGCTGTCGATTGATGTAGCTGAACCGTTGTCCTGAATTTTCAGTAAGAATGTCATACTCTATATTCCGGTTGTAAGAATACAATCCAATGACTAAACTAGGCCTACTTTGTTTACCATAGACTACCCGATCGAGACTGAACGTGGAAGTATAGTCGTCTAAACTTGGCAAGAAAATACCACATGTAAAATGTGCGAATCCAGTTCAAAACGTTCTCATTATAACTAACAAATGTTATCATTGTCAGGTATATTCTTTCACGAAACATTCAAAACGCTGCGCAATATGCCGTTTGCGATGAAAATACTATCCTGGTCTAATAGGTATCGTTCGTAAAACTACATCCTCTTTTTATTCGAATGTAGGCTTACACATCGTAGAATTTCCGACACGAATACAAAGTGACGTTGACGGTGATTATTGGGGAAAATGAACCCCACTCCAGCTGAACATAGAAAAACCTGACGCTCTAATATGAATTCAAAACAGATATACACACATACTCTTGAAAGAGAAGTAATACAGATTTAGATTCTACCAGTAGCACAGTGGATACCAATCTTTTTCCTCGCGTACCCACTGACGCCTAGAGCTGCCACATTTGTCAGTGTAGCTGTATCTTCATCAACTACGACATGTTCCATAGTTCTGGTTGGACTATGCATTCGTGTTGACATCTCTTCGTCGTTATTTTTCTCATCCAAGAATGCAGCTCTCCATTAAACAAAATATTAACTCCCATGGGGCCACGCACCATTCAAAACATCCGACATGGGTACATATTATGAAGATGTCAACACACGTCAAAGAATTAGAATTAAGTGAATTTTAATGGTTTGCTATAACGTGATGGTCGTCATCGTTGACAAATGTTGGACACACCAAGCTGTGCCTATTGCAACAGTTTCTACATAATAACAGAACAGTGGCGGTATGTTATTTCAGAATAAACTCTTACTGCGAACGCTGTCGCAAAATTGTTCCGGCTATTTCCTCTACCAGTACGACCATCGCTCCTCTAGAGGCGAGCGGTGGTCGCGCGGTAGAGCGCCGGACTGTCAATCGAAAACGTTTCGAAACTTAGGCAATTTCGTTCACCCCACATTTGCCTTGTGCCTTTCGGAAGAGACAGTAAAAGACGGTGGTCCCTTCTATCTGGTGTCTATGCCAGGGGAAGTAAAATATCCCACACAGGGGTAAATGTGTAACCTGCAGTGGACTGACTAATTTGAGAGAAGGACAACTCCTTCGTTAGCCCAAGTTTGGGCTGTTTGGAGGAAATCACACAAGTATGTAAACGACCAGACATAAACAACTTCAAACAAGAAGCAAGGAACGTTTTCACATCTTCGTTACAATAACAACATCATTATATTACACTAGCAACCATCAATTATAACGTTTGGCTCTGCAACATCGTTAAGAATATTGTTACAAAAATTAATGCTCTACAATACTACTCAACCTTATTAAAACTTGCATGGCAAAATGAAGACATATACATTTACAAACGTTGATGCCGATTGCAAAAGATAAATATAATTTGTGAATAAAATTCATATTCTACCCCCGCATTATTTATGATCTTTCTATGTGGTATTATAATAAGTTATTCCCAATTAGCAGCCATTTTGAATGCATTTCTTAGGAAGTTGCACGGCTATAATAATAACCTTAGCTTCTTAACGTGCCCATTCAATGGCTGGCTATGACTATGAGAATGCTGAATCCACTGCTTTTGTTGTAGCCCATTCCACTGTTAACGTTCTTTATATTGCACTTCAATATGAGAATGCTGAGTACACTGCTTTTGTTACGCCACCCAGCGAGGGGTCTGAGAATAATCCGCCGCAGAAGTAACTTATTTATTACTTTTATTATTATTATCAATTTTATATTATTATTATTATTATCAATTGCCTGCTGGTATCTTATCGTCTACTAATATACCAGAACTGTCGGTCTACTTACCTAGATTTAACTGCCTTGTCCAGAGCAGATTGAATTAGTCAGTGGATCAGGTTGATCAGCAGCCAGCACGTCGGTTCATCTCCAGACGTCGGTTAATCGCCTGATGATCCGCTGAAACTCTACCAGTTCGGATCAAAAGTATCACATATATCGGCACAATGTGATACATATTACGTATCAAGAGCGTAAAGGACAATAATTTGTTTAATGAAAATGTCTACAATAATTTGTCCTTATATCACAAGGCTCTGCAACAGCGTTAATAATATATATTTTAAAAATGCTGTACACAGTATTCAAATTCATTAGTACTTATTGGGCATAATGCTGATGTATGTAATTTACAATCGTAACTACCGATGCTAAAAGATAAATATTACTTATAAGTAAAAATAATATGTTGCCTCATTTTGTTAAAGATGTATATCTATATATGAAATATATTCAGTTGTTCCCGATAAGTAGCTATTTTGTTTGCGTTTCTAAGCAATTTCCACGGGTACTATAACAATCCTAGCTTCTTAACGTGTCCATTCAATTGTTGACTATGAGTACGGGAATTTTGAATCCTCTCCTTTTCTTGCGGCACTCAGCTCAGAATCTTAGGATATTACAAACGAAGAAATTACTGATTTATTACAAATATTATGTAGTATATAGTATATAGTATATAGTAGAAATATAGGTCTACATACTTAGATTTAACTGTTCCCGTTGCCAGAGACGCACGAATCAGTCAGTGGATTAGATCAGCAGCCAGCACGCCAATAACTCTCCTGGCGTCGGTTCATCGCCTGTTGATCAGCTGGTGATCTCTCATGGTCGACGGTCTGGCGTCAGTTAGACCTCTGTAGCTCTTTCGGACTCTGGGTTGGTCCTTTCCACTTTTTGCTGAACATATCTACCAGTTCGGATCATAAGTACACGTATGGATTCCATGTGATCATAATTACACATCAAGACCGTAAAGAAGCAATATCATAACTCCTAGATTAAATCGCCCTTAAATCAGTCTTTACATTAATGTTGCTATAAAATGCCGTATTGGTGGTATCTGTTATTTGAAATCCACCAAGGGCGAAATGACGGTATACTCGCTCGACAAGAGGCGGCGATATGCAGTCCTGTTTACCCCGTTGCTCCACATACGACTCGTTGCGTACCCAACCCTAAACCCAATCCACTGAGACAAAAATAATTATGTTACTGTATATATGATTCCATCTAATAACATAATATTAGATCGTCCTCATTCCCTAATCCCATGCCATGTATAACATCAACAAATATCTGAAAGTCCTCTACCCCTCTCCCATTTACCAACCCAACCCCTTCTTTCCAATTCCAACGTCACATCCGTGCAATAACCAAGTATGACGTTTCGCTGAGGCCTGTAGGTTGACAACTATTATGCAAATATAGCACATATCCATAGACCTTGGTGAATACGAGTTTAGTGAAACGTGAACAATAACTGCCGTTACGCTGACATGCTGCCTACTTTCATAGCACGTTCATCAACATTAACAAATAAAAGGAATTGTATCTCATCCTATTTAATATTCCATACAGGGAAGTTCCGGGACAGTAAACAATTATAAGGTCTACATACAGTGACATATGGTTGGACATGTATGACACACTCAGCGTGGTCCACGTCAGGCGATCATCATCTGCCAGCAATCAACTGTCTCTCCGCCTTAACCAGCTGTAGGTCACGGTCTCACGGTCGATTACTTGCCTCCAGATCGCTCTCCATCGTCCACTCCACACGCGGCTGTCTGGTGTCCGCCATATGGATACGTGCTCATGTAGAACATGCATTGCCTGGAATCGTATTCTGATGACTTACTTGCTTCCTGAGTGGTTGCGTGCACTTTTGCAGCTCCCGATCGTCCTCCCGTCTTCCTCGGCACACGCGACTGGCTGATGTCCACCATACGGTTTGGTGGTCAGGTAGACCCTGTATTTCCTGGAAGCGTTACACAATGCCTTACTTGCTTTCCTGAGTGGTTGTTTGGACTTTTGCTGTTCCCGGTCGTCCTCTCCACACACGATTGACGCCTGTCCCGAATACTGTCTTGGTTGCAGGTACACTCTGTATTACCTGGAAGTCTTAAGTACGTACTTACCTGCTGTCCTCCATGCTTGCTTGGTGCTCTGTGTTCCACGCGTCCCAATCAGCATCCAGCTGCAGACGTCGTTCTTGCAGTCATGGTCGAAGGCGACTGCGCCAGTTCGTTCTCAGTCGCTCTCTCCTCTCCGCACCAGCCCTTGGACGAGTCGTGGTGGTCTGGCGAATAACGACTGTAGTTTAATGTGTGAAATGCTTCCGAATTTTAGTAGTGTACATCCAAGCTTAGAAGACGATGGGGAAAGGCTTTATCAATTTAAAAATCATAACATACAAATGGCCAGTGGCTATATCTAGTCATTATGTATTCTCTAAGCCGATTTTTATACTTCTTGCTGTATAATATGCCTCGACTGTTAGCATAACTGCTTTAAGAACCGATATATATATATATATATATATATATATATATATATATATATATATATATATATATATATATATATAAACGTGTCTGATATAAACAATTGAATTCAATTTAATTTAAATGAATTGTATTGATTTGAAAATTGCACGTACTGAAATAACTGTTTATCAATTTAATTAACTTATGATAATTGTTGAATTGTTTATAGAATTATATATATTTACATATATATATATATATATATATATATATATATATATATATATATATATATATAAATATTATAATGGTTCAACGTAAATTGATCATCATGCGCGATTATGCTATGGGAAACCAATAAATCAGAATTCCTTTTATAGCGAAGAGCACATTTATGGATCCATACCCTTGGAATTCAACGATACACAACATACCTGTACCGTTTCATCGTTAAGTGATGGTCGTCATCGTTGGCAAATGTTGGAAACACCAAGTTGTGCCTATTACAACAGTTTCTACATAACAACTAAACTACAATGGCGGAATGTTATTTCAGAATAAACCATTTTACAGCGAACGCTCTAAAAGGTTGTTCCTGCTATTTCCTCAACCGATAATACGAACAGAAAGCGACTTCTTCAAACAATAACCAAGAAAGATTTCACATCCGCGTTACAACAAGAACAAAACAATTCTACACTACCAAACGTAACGCTATGTAAGTTAACAAGTTAACGTTTGACTCTGCAACACCGTTACGAATATTGCTACAAATGCTATAGCCTATTATTCAAGCTCATTAGTACACGCAGGGCTCAACGTAGACGTATACATTTACTAACGTAACTGCCCTTGCTAAAAGATCAATATTATTTATACGTAGAATTGCTGTTTCCCATATTATTTTTGACGTATATCTACGGTAATTTGTCCAGTTGTGTATTATTGGTAGGTATTTATTTTAGCAATTTCCACGCTGATGATAACAACCCTAGCTGCTTAACGTGCCCATTCAGTTGTTGGCTATGACTATGAGAATGCTGAATCCACTGGCTTTGTTGCACCACTTAGCACCGGTTCTTAGTATATTAACGCCGTAGAAGTTGCTTATTTATTCCAAATATTATTACTAACTGCCTGCTCATGTATTGTACTTATATACCAGAACTGTAGGCCTACTTACTTAGATTTAACTGTTCCCGTGGCCAGAGCCGCATCAATCAGGTAGTGGATTGGGTTGATCACCAGCCAGCACGTCGGTTTCTCTCCTGACGGCGGTTCATCGCCTGTTGATCAGCTGAAACTCTACCAGTTCGGATCTTAAGTATAACATATATGGGCAGGATGTGATCAATATTACGTATCAAGTGCGTAAAGAGACAATATAAAAATGTCTAGATTAATGTGTCGTCATATCAGAAGGCTCTGCAA
Organism: Ridgeia piscesae; assembly: GCA_025642075.2. Classification (NCBI taxonomy): domain Eukaryota; kingdom Metazoa; phylum Annelida; class Polychaeta; order Sabellida; family Siboglinidae; genus Ridgeia; species Ridgeia piscesae. The sequence continues at coordinate 237,766 of JAODUO010000211.1, read as the reverse complement.
CCCCCTTAAGAATATATTTTTTTTAAATGCTGTACACTACTGTTCAAGTTCATTAGTACTTGTTGGGCATAATGTTTGTTGTATTAATTTACAATCGTAACTACCGATGCTAAAAGATAAATATTACTTGTAAGTAAAAACAATATGTTGCCTCATTTTTTAAAGATGTATATCTATGCAAATATATTCAGTAGTTCCCAATAAGTAGCTATTTTGTTTGCGTTTCTAAGCAAATTGCACGGGTATGATAACAATCCTAGCTTCTTAACGTGTCCATTCAATTGTTGACTAAGAGTACGGGAATGCTGAATCCACTGCTTTTCTTGCGGCACTAAGCTCAGAATCTTAGGATATTAATACAGAAGAAGTTACTCATTTATTACAAAAATTATGATTGTTTACAATGTCCTGGTCATATCTTCTACAAATATAGTAGAATTGTGGGCCTACTTACTTAGATTTAACTGTTCCCGTCGCCAGAGACGCACGAATCAGTCAGTGGATTAGGTTGATCAGCCGCCAGCACGTCGATACCGCTCCTGTCGTCGGTTCATCGCCTGTTGATCAGCTGGTGATCTCTCATGGTCGTCGGTCTGGCGTCAATTAGACCTCTTTCGGACTCTGACCTGCTCCTGTCCACTTTCCTGCTGGACAAATCTACCAGTTCGGATCATAACTACATGTATGGATACCATACGATCATCATTACATATCAAAACCGTAAAGAATCAATATAATAACTCCTAGGTTAAATCGCCCCAAAATCAGTAAATACATTAATGTTGCTATAAAATGCCGTGTTGGTGGTATCTGTTATTTGAAATCTACCACGGGCGAAATGATGGTTTACTTGCTCGACAAGAGGCGGCGATATGCAGTCATGTTTACGCCCTCGATCCCCACACGACTCGTTGCGTACCCAACCATAAACCCAATCCGCGGAGACAAAAATAATTATGTTATTGGATATATGGTTCCGTGATATAACATAATATTATATCCTGCTCATTCCGTACTCCTATGCCTTGTATAACATAAACAAATATCTGAAAGTCCTCTACCCCTCCCCCATTAACAACCCAATCCCATCTTTCCAATTCCAACGTCATATCCGTGCAATAACCAAGTCTGACGCTTCGCTGAGGCCTTTACGCTGACAACTATTATGTAAATATAGCACATATAGATATACCTTGTTGAATACGAGTTTAGTGAAACGTGAACAATAACTTCCGTTACGCTGACATGCTGCCTATTTTTATAGCATGTTGTACATTAACAAATTAAAGGAATTGTATCTTATCCTATTTCATATTGCATACGGGGAAGTTCCGGGACAGTAAACAACATAAGGTCTACTTACAGTGACATATGACTGGACGTGTATGACGCAGTCAGCGCGGTCCACGTCGGGCGATCATCATCTGCCAGCAACCAACCGTCTCTCCGCCTTAACCAGCTGTACGTCACGGACTCACGGTCGAATAGTTGCCGCCTGTTCGCTCTCTAGCGTCCACTCCACACGCGGCTGTCTGATGTCCGCCATACGGATTCGTGCTGATGTAGAACCTGCATTGCCTGGAATCGTATTCTGAAGACTTACTTGCTTCCTGAGTGGTTGCGTGCACTTTTGCAGCTCCCGATCGTCCTCCCGTCTTCCTCGGCACACGCCACTGGCTGATGTCCACCATACGGTTTGGTGGTCAGGTAGACCATGTATTTCCTGAAAGCGTTACATAATGACTTACTTGCTTTCCTGGGTGGTTGTCTGGACTTTTGCTGTTCCCGGTCGTCCTCTCCACACACGATTGACTTCTGTCCCCAATACTGTCTTGGTTGCAGGTACACTTTATGTTACCTGAAAGTCTTAAGTACGTACTTACCTGCATTCCTCCATGCTTGCTTGGTGCTCTGTGTTCCACGCGTCCCAATCAGCATTTAGCGTGCAGACGTCGTTCTTACAGTCACGGTCGAAGGGACTGCGCCTGTTCGTTCTCAGTCGCTCTCTCCTCTCCGCACCAGCCCATGGACGAGTCGTGGTAGTCTGGCGAATAAAGACTGTAGTTTAGTGTGTGAAATGCTTCAGAATTTTAGTAGTGTACACCCAAGCTTAGAAGGCGATGGGGAAAGGCTTTGTACATTCAAAACATCATAACATACAAATGGCCAGTGGCTATATCTACTCATTATGTATTCTTTAAGCCGATTGTTATACTTCTTGCTGTATTATTTGCCTCGACTGTTAGCATAACTGCTATAGAAACCGATATATGTATTATATAAACGTGTCTGCTATAAACAATTGAATTCAATTTAATTTTAATGAATTGTATTGAATTGAATATTGACTAGTGAAATTGCACATACTGAAGGAACTGTTTATCAACTTAATTAACTGATGATAATTGGTTGAATTGTTTATAGAATTATATATTTTACCATATACATATATATAATGGTACAACGTAAATTAATCATCATGCGCGATAATGCTATGGGAAACCAATAAATCAGAATTCCTTTTAGAGCAAAGAGCACATTCATGGATCCATACCCTGGGAATTCAGTGATACACAGCAACATACCTGTACCGTTTCACAGCTAAGTGATGGTCGTCATCGTTGGCAAATGTTGGAAACACCAAGTTGTGCCTATTACAACAGTTTCTACATAACAACTCAACTACAATGGCGGTATGTTATTTCAGAATAAACCATTTTACAGCGAACGTTGTAAAAGTTGTTCCTGCTATTTCCTCAACCAATAATACGAACACAAATCTTCAAACAAGAACCAAGAAAGTTTTCACATCCTCGTTACAACAAGAACAAAACTATTCTACACTACCAAACGTAACGCTGTGTAAGTTAACAAGTTAACGTTTGACTCTGCAACACCGTTACGAATATTCTTACAAATGCTGTAGCCTATTACTCAAGCTCATTAGTACTTACCGGGCTAAATGTAGGGGTATAAATTTACAAACGTAACTGCCCTTGCAAAAAGATCAATATTACTTGTACGTAGAATTGTTATGCTTCCCATATTATTTTAGACGTATATTTACGATAATGTGTCCAGTTGTTTTTTATTGGTAGATTTTTTTATTTATTTTTAGCAATCTCCACGCTCATGATAACAACCCTAGCTGCTTAACGTGCCCATTCAATTGTTGACTATGACTATGAGAATGCTAAACCTACTAGTTTTGTTGCACCACTTAGCACCGGTTCTTAGGATATTAAAGCCGTAGAAGTTACTTATGTATTCCAAATAGTATTATTATTATTCACTGTCTGCTCATATCTTGTACTTATATATCAGAACTGTAGGCCTACTTACTTAGATTGAACTATTCCCGTGGCCAGAGCCGCATCAGTCAGGTAGTGGATTGGGTTGATCACCAGCCAGCACGTCGGATTCTCTCCTGACGTCGGTTCATCGCCTGTTGATCAGCTGAAACTCTACCAGTTCAGATCATAAGTATAACATATATGGGCAGGATGTGATCAATATTACGTATCCAGAGCGTAAAGAGACAATATGAAAATGTCTAGATTAATTTGTCCTCATATGAGAAGGTTCAGCAACAGCGTTAAGAATATATATTTTAAAAATGCTGTACACAACTATTCAAGTTCATTAGTACTTGTTGGGCATAATTCTGATGTATTAATTTACAATCGTAACTATCGATGCTAAAAGATAAATATTACTTGTAAGTAAAAATAATATGTTGCCTCATTTTTGTTTAAGATGTATATTTATGGAAATGTATTCAGATGTTCCTGATAAGTAGCTATTTTATTTGCGTTTCTAAGCAATTTTCACGGGTATGATAACAATTCTAGCTTCTTAACGTGTCCATTCAATTGTTGACTAAGAGTACGGGAATGCTGAATCCACTGCTTTTCTTGCGGCACTAAACTCAAAATCTTAGGATAATAATACCGAAGAAGTTACTTAATTATTACAAACATTATGATTATTTATAATGTTCTGCTCATATCTTCTACAAATATAGTAGAATTGTGGGCCTACGTACTTAGATGTAACTATTCCCGTCGCCAGAGACGCACGAATCAGTTATTGGGTTAGGTTGATCAGCAGCCGGCACGTCGATACCTCTCCTGTCGTCGGTTCACGGCCTGTTGATCAGCTGGTGATCTCTCATGGTCGACGGTCTGGCGTCAATTAGACCTCTGTCGCTCTTTCGGTCTCTGACCTGCTCATGTCCACTTTCCTGCTGGACAAATCTACCAGTTCGGATCATAAGTACATGAATGGATACTATGTGATCATCATTACATATCAAAACCGTAAAGAAGCAATATACTAACTCTTAGATTGAATCGCCCTTAAATCAGTCTATACATTAATGTTGGTATAAAATGCCGTGTTGGTGGTATCTGTTATTTGAAATCTACCACGGGCGAAATGATGGTTTACTTGCTCGACAAGAGGCGGCGATATGCAATTATGTTTACGCCCTCGATCCCCTCACGACTCGTTGCGTACCCAACCATAAAACCAATCCGCGGAGACAAAAATAATTATGTTATTGGATATATGGTTCCGTGATATAACATAATATTATATCCTGCTCATTCCGTACTCCTATGCCTTGTATAACATAAACAAATATCTGAAAGTCCTCTACCCCTCTCCCATTAACAACCCAATCCCATCTTTCCAATTCCAACGTCATATCCGTGCAATAACCAAGTCTGACGCTTCGCTGAGGCCTTTACGCTGACAACTATTATGTAAATATAGCACATATAGATATACCTTGTTGAATACGAGTTTAGTGAAACGTGAACAATAACTTCCGTTACGCTGACATGCTGCCTATTTTATAGCATGTTGTACATTAACAAATTTAAGGATTTATATCTCATCCTATTTCATATTGCATACAGGGAAGTCCCGGGACAGTAAACAACATAAGGTCTACTTACAGTGACATATGACTGGACGTGTATGACGCAGTCAGCTTGGTCCACGTCAGGCGATCATCATCTGCCAGCAACCAGCCGTCTCTCCGTATTAACCAGCTGTAGGTCACGGATTCACGGTCGACTATTTGCCGCCTGGTCGCTCTCCATCGTCCAGTCCACACGCGGCTGTCTGTTGTCCGCCATACGGATTGGTGCTCATGTAGAACCTGCACTGCCTGGAATCCTATTCCTATGACTTACTTGCTTCCTGAGTGGTTGCGTGCACTTTTGCAGCTCCCGATCATCCTCCCGTCTTCCTCAGCACACGCGACTGGCTGATGTCCACCATACGGTTTGGTGGTCAGGTAGACCCTGTATTTCCTGGAAGCGTTACACAATGACTTACTTGCTTTCCTGAGTGGTTGTTTGGACTTTTGCTGTTCCCGGTCGTCCTCTCCACACACGATTGACGTCTGTCCCCAATACTGTCTTGGTTGCAGGTACACTTTGTATTACCTGTAAGTCTTAAGTACGTACTTACCTGCTGTCTTCCATGCTAGCTTGGTGCTCTGTGTTCCACGCGTCCCAATCGGCATCCAGCTTGCAGACGTCGTTCTTGCAGTCTTGGTCGAAGGGACTGCGCCTGTTCGTTCTCAGTCGCTCTCTCCTCTCCGCACCAGCCTTTGGACGAGTCGTGGTGGTCTGGCGAATAACGACTGTAGTTTAATGTGTGAAATGCTTCAGAATTTTAGTAGTGTACATCCAAGCTTAGAAGACGATGGGGAAAGACTTTATCAATTCAAAAATAATAACATACAAATGGCCGGTGGCTAAATCTACTCATTATGTATTCTTTAAGCCGATCTGTATACTTCTTGCTGTATAATATGCCTCGACTGCATTAGGAACCGACATATGTATACATATAAACGTGTCTGATATAAACAATTGAATTCAATTTAATTTAAATGAATTGTATTGATTTGAAAATTGCACGTACTGAAATAGCTGTTTATCAGTTTAATTAACTTATGATAATTGTTGAATTGTTTATAGAATTATATAGTTTACCATGTACATATATAATGGTTCAACGTGGATTAATCATCATGCGCGATTATGCTATGGGAAACCAATAAATCAGAATTCCTTTTAGAGCGAAGAGCACATTTAATGGATCCGTACCCCTGGAATTCAGTGATACACAACAACATACCTGTACCGTTTCACCGTTAAGTGATGGTCGTCATCGTTGGCAAATGTTGGAAACACCAAGTTGTGCCTATTACAACAGTTTCTACATAGCAACTCAACTACAATGGCGGTATGTTATTTTAGAATAAACCATTTTACAGCGAACACTGTAAAGGGTTGTTCTTGCTATTTCCTCAACCAATAATACGAACAGAAATCGACTTCTTCAAACAAGAACCTAGAAACGTTTTCACATATTTGTTACAATAAGAACAAAACTATTCTACACTACAAAACATAACGCTATACAAGTTAACAAGTAAACGTTTGACTCTGCCACACCGATACGAATATTGTTACAAATGCTGTAGCCTATTATTTAAGCTCATTAGTACATACAGGGCTCAATGTAGACGTATAAATTTACAAACGTAACTACCCTTGCTAAAAGATCAATATTACTTGTACGTAGAATTGTTATGTTTCCCATATTATTTTTCACTTATATCTACGGTAATGTGTCCAGTTGTTTATTATTGGTAGATTTGTTTTGCTTTTTTAGCAATCTCCACGCTGATGATAACAACCCTAGCTGCTTAACGTGCCCATTCAATTGTTGGCTATGACTATGAGAATGCTGAATCCACTGGTTTTGTTGCACCACTTAGCACCGGTTCTTAGGATATTAACGCCGTAGAAGTTACTTATTTATTCCAAATCTTATTATTATTACTAACTGCCTGCTCATGTATTGTACTTATATACCAGAACTGTAGGCCTACTTACTTAGATTTAACTGTTCCCGTGGCCAGAGTCGCATCAATCACGTAGTGGATTGGGTTGATCACCAGCCACCACGTCGGTTTCTCTCCTGACGTTGGTTCATCGCCTGTTGATCAGCTGAAACTCTACCAGTTCGGATCATAAGTATAACATATATGGGCAGGATGTGATCAATATTACGTATCCAGAACGTAAAGAGACAATATGAAAATGACTACATTAATTTGTCCTGATATGAGAAGGCTCTGCAACAGCGTTCAGAATATATATTTAAAAAATGCTGTACACTACTATTCAAGTTCATTAGTACTTGTTGGGCATAATGCTGATGCATTAATTTACAATCGTAACTACCGATGCTAAAAGATAAATATTACTTGTAAGTAAAACTAATACGTTGCCTCATTTTGTTTAAGATGTATATCTATGGAAATGTATTCAGTTGTTCCTGATAAGTAGCTATTTTGTTTGCGTTTCTAAGCAATGTCCACGGGTATGATAACAATCCTAGCATCTTAACGTGCCCATTCAATTGGTGACTAAGAGTACGGGAATGCTGAATCCACTGCTTTTCTTGAGGCACTAAACTCAGAATCTTAGGATATTAATACCGAAGAAGATACTCATTTATTACAAATGTTATGATTATTTATAATGTTCTGCTCATATCTTCTACAAATATAGTACTATTGTAAGCCTACGTACTTAGATTTAACTGTTCCCGTCGCCAGAGACGCACGAATCAGTCATTGGGTTAGGTTGATCAGCAGCCGGCACGTCGATACCTCTCCTGACGTCGGTTCATCGCCTGTTGATCAGCTGGTGATCTCTCATGGTCGACGGTCTGGCGTCAGTTAGACCTATGTCGCTCTTTCGGATTCTGACCTGCTCCTGTCCACTTTCCTGCTGGACAAATCTATCAGTTCGGATAATAAGTACATGTATGGATACCATATGATCATCATTACATATCAAAACCGTAAAGAAGCAATATAATAACTCCTAGATTAAATCGCCCTTAAACCAGTTTATACATTAATGTTGCTATAAAATGTCGTGTTTGAGGTATCTGTTATATGAAATCCACCTCGGGCGAAATGATGGTTTACTCGCTCGACAAGAGGCGGCGATATGCACTCCTATTTACCCCGTCGATCCCCATACGACTCGTTGCGCACCCAACCCTAAACCCAATCCGCTGAGACAAAAAATGTGTTACTGGTATATGTTTCCGTGTAATAACATAATATTATATCCTCCTCATTCCCTACTCCTATGCCATGTATAACATAAACAAATATTTGAAAGTCCACTACCCTTCTCCCATTTACCAACCCAACCCCATCTTTCCAATTCCAACGTCACACCCGTGCAATAACCAAATCTGACGCTTCGCTGAGGCCTTTACGCTGACAACTATTATGTAAATATAGCACATATCCATAGACCTTGGTGAATACGAGTTTAGTGAAACGTGAACAATAACTGCCGTTACGCTGACATGCTGCCTACTGTCATAGCATGTTGAACATTAACAAATTAAAGGAATTGTATCTTATCCTATTTCATATTGTATACGGGGAAGTTCCGGGACAGTAAACAACATAAGGTCTAACCTTAACCCACCCCTGTCCCCCCGGGCCCCCCCCCAACCGGACTCACGGTCGAATAGTTGCCGCCTGTTCGCTCTCTAGCGTCCACTCCACACGCGGCTGTCTGATGTCCGCCATACGGATTCGTGCTGATGTAAAACCCTTGCATTGCCTGGAATCGTATTCTGATGACTTACTTGCTTCCTGAGTGGTTGCGTGCACGTTTGCAGCTCCCGATCGTCCTCCCGTCTTCCTCGGCACACGCCACTGGCTGATTTCCAACATACGGTTTGGTGGTCAGGTAGACCCTGTATTTCCTGAAAGCGTTACATAATGACTTACTTGCTTTCCTGGGTGGTTGTCTGGACTTTTGCTGTTCCCGGTCGTCCTCTCCACACACGATTGACTTCTGTCCCCAATACTGTCTTGGTTGCAGGTACACTTTATATTACCTGGAAGTCTTAAGTACGTACTTACCTGCATTCCTCCATGCTTGCTTGGTGCTCTGTGTTCCACGCGTCCCAATCAGCATCCAGCTTGTAGACGTCGTTCTTGCAGTCATGGTCGAAGGGACTGCGCCTGTTCGTTCTCAGTCGCTCTCTCCTCTCCGCACCAGCCCATGGACGAGTCGTGGTGGTCTGGCGAATAACGACTGTAGTTTAATATGTGAAATGCTTCAGAATTTTAGTAGTGTACACCAAAGCTTAGAAGATGATGGGGAAAGGCTTTATTAATTCAAAAATCATACCATAGAAATGGCCTGTGGCTTTATCTAGTCATTATGTATTCTTTAAACCGATGTTTTATACTTATTGCTGTATAATATGCTCGACTGTTAGCATAACTGCTTTAGGAACCGATATATGTATATATATATAAACGTGTCTGATATAAACAATTGAACTCAATTTAATTTAAATGAATTGTTTTGAATTGAAGATTGACTAGTGAAATTGCACGTACCGAAGTAACTGTTTATCAATGCAATTAACTTATTGGTTGAATTGTTTATATAATTATATATATTTACCATATACATATATATCTAATGGTTCAACGTAAATTAATCATCATGCGCGATTATGCTACGGGAAACCAATAAATCAGAATTCCTTTTAGAGCGAAGAGGACATTCATGGATCCATACCCCTGGAATTCAGTGACACACAACAACATACCTGTACCGTTACACCGTTACGTGATGGTTGTCATCGTTGGCAAATGTTGGAAACACCAAGTTGTGCCTATTACAACAGTTTCTACATAACAACTCAACTACAATGGCGGTATGTTATTTCAGAATAAACCATTTTACAGCGAACGCTGTAAAAGGTTGTTCCTGCTATTTCCTCAACCAATAATACGAACAGAAACATTAACATAATATTGTATCATCCTCATTCCCTAATCCTATGCCATGTATAACATAAACAAATATCTGTAAATATAGCACACATCCATAATCCTTGGTGAATTCGAGTTTAGTGAAGCGTGAACAATAACTGCCGTTACGCTGACATGCTATTATGCAAATATATGCTGAATCCACTGCTTTTCTTGCGGCATTAAGCTAAGATTCCTAGATATTGTGTCCACAATGCTGTCTTGTGTGCAGGTACACTCTGTATTACCTGGAAGTCTTAAGTACGTACTTACCTGCATTCCTCCATGCTTGCTTGCTTCTCTGTGTTCCACGCGTCCCAATCAGCATCCAGCTTGTAGACGACGTTCTTGCAGTCATGGTAGAAGGGACTGCGCCGGTTCGTTCTCAGTCGCTCTCTCCTCTCCGCACCCGCCCGTGGACGAGTCGTGGTGGTCTGGCGAATAGCGACTATAGTTTAGTATGTGAGTTGCTTCAGAGTCTTAGTAGTGTACATCGAGGCTTAGAAAACCTTGGGTAAAGGCTTTATGAATTCATGGTATCATACCATAGCAGTAATACCAGCGGATATGTTTACTTATTATGTTTTCTTTATTTCGATTTTGTATACCACTTGCTATATAGTTTGATTTGATTGTTAGTATAACTACTTCATGAACCGATATATGTTTATATAAACGTGTCGGATATAAAGCATTGAAATGAATTGAATATTATCTCGTGAAACTGCACGCAATGAAGTAATTGACTATGAATTTAATCAACTTAGGATAATATTTAATCAACTAAGTTGAGTTGTATATAAAATTATATATTTGTCGTCATGTGTATTTTCTGGTTAAACGTAAACAAAATCATCTCGCCGATTACGCTACGGGAAACAACAAACCAAACAGCCTCTTGGAGCATAAAGCATTGTCATGGTTCCATGGCCCGGGAATTCAGTGATACACAAAAACATAACTGCACCGTTTCACCGTTAACTGATGGTCGTCATCGTTGGCAAATGTTGGACACAGCAAGTTGTGCCTATTAAAATAGTTTGTACATAGCAGCTGTAATTATTTGTGGCATATATCTACGGTAATGTGTTCAGTTGTTCCCGATTGTTAGTTATTTTATTTCTTAGCAAGCGTCTTTACACTGCCCGTGACAATGAGAATGCTGAGTACAATGCTTTTGTTGCGCCACTGAGCTCGGATTCTGAGGATATAAACGCCGTCGAAGTTACTTATTTATTATTATTAGAAGAAGTAGTATCACTATTAGTAATTGTCTGCTCGTATCTTCTATTGATATCCCAGAACTATGAGCCTACTTACTTAAATTTAATTGTTCCCATGGCCAGAGTCGCACGAATCAGTCAGTGGATTAGGTTGATCAGCAGCCAGCAGGTCGGATCATCTCCTGATGTCGGTTCATCGCCTGTTGATCAGTTGGTGATCTTTCACGCTCGACGGCTTGGCGTCATTTAGGTCTACGGCGCTCTCTTGGACTTTGACCTGCTGCTGTACATAATACACAAATATGGATACGATGTGATCAGCATTACTTTATACGATGGTAAATACATAATGTAATCGTATATAGGTTAAATTCCCATACATCCACCAATAGATATAATTATTGTTATTATCGAATTCCGTGCCGTTGGTGTCTGTTGTTTAGAACCCTTCATGGGCGCCATCGGTGCCACATTCCCTCGGCAAGAGACGACGTGGTGCGGTTCTGTTTACCCCCACGATCCCCATACTGCCGGAACATGGTAAAATGTTAAACAATAAACGTTTAAACAACATCCCCACTGGAGCGGCTAGGGTGTGATATGCGTGCTACTCTGATAGAGATATGTTCGGATATCGATAGACTGAGACCCAAGTTGTTCTTGCGCGAAGGTTCAATTCAAAAATATGTGTCTAATACGTACATAGAGCGTAACCTTAACACTAGAATATATGTCTAAAGAACGTGCGCAACTTATTACAGACAATTATCGCAGCCTTCCGGTAAGACGGAGTAAGGATATGTCACAAATCCTACAACACTGTATCACCTATGGTGAATCGCAAGGAAAACTAGTGTCATGTTGACTACATAATGGTAATGCTTTCCGTTGTTCCCGATTTGCGGCAATTTTGTTTACGTTCCCTACCTACTTATCAAGTTGCGTGACTGTAAGAAAAATTCTCAGATCGTATCTTCTATTGATAGTTCTGAACTGTGCGCTTACTTAGTTAGATTTATCTGTTCTCGTGTCTATGGACACACGAGGTAGACAACGGATTGGTTCAATCAGCGGCCAACAACCAGACATCGATCCAACTTTTTTTTATCAGCTGGTGATCTCTCACGGTCGACGGTATGGCGTCAGTTCGTTCTCAATTGCTCTCTCCGTCTCTGACCAGCTGGTGTCTCCTAGCCTGATGATTCGATCATAAGAAAAATGTAAGGACACGATGTGACCAATGTCTGGCTCTGGTAAATGTGAGTTGTAATCAATATATAGCTCTGTTACCATTACGTTGCACAATAATAAAGTGATTGTTTTGTAGTTTCTAGAAATAGCCGAAACCAGATCCAGCTATGGGGTGCAATGGGATGCGACGGGGTTTTGCGCGTACCTCCACTCTGCTGACGAAAAGTAAAGTAAAGGCAAGTTCTTATACAGAGCAGATTCAGTCCTCAGGACGGTTCAAAGCGCTTTACACTTTACTTCCCTGACAGACCTGTTCACTCAGACACCATCTCGGCTTCTCCGGGAAACATCCAATCATATGCTACAATTAATGCGCGAAGGCTGCTCGTACATGCACATATCCACCACTATCTATAGCCAGCTACTCAGTTATACAACTGAATGAACTGGAGCAGTGTATATTGAAAAAAACTTTCCCAATGTTTTAACACCGCAGTACAGGGTTCGAACCCGGGTAGTCGAGAGTCCGAAGCTCTACCACTGAGACATGGCGCTCCACAAAAAACAGTACCGCTTGAGGACATAATGGTTTCGTCCGAAAAAATAACGACTCGCCCTCTTCCCGTCTCACTTACAGCGGCAATGATGAGTTCTGCACAAATGTGGACCGCCACCGGGCAAAATATTCTAACCGCTCCTCCCTCACCCCTCACCCCTCACTCCCTTCACCCTCACCCCACACCTTCCCATTTCTGGTGCCACATCCGAACGAGGACTGAGCCTGAAGCAGTGAAGGCTTGCATGAGACCTTGGCACTGATACAAATTCCTAACCAGTTTACTCTTTCTCTAAGAAGGCACCCCCATGGTGAAAGTAGCAACAATACAGCTATATGTGCATTAAATGCATTTATTATTGCAAACGTCGCAACAATATTGATGCTGGTCCTAAAACAATGCCCGTCAACAAATCAGAATACATAATTTGCTGTTGATAGCAGATAAATGTGGAAATAAAATTAAAAACAAATTACCCTGATACATTATATCCCAATCTATTCAACATTGGCTTTACCTTGAGTCGTTGTTCCAAACGCTTCCCGAATAGCGGCCATGAAAGGTCACGCGTTTATTACGTCATTCGCGAGCAACGGAGTTAACGCGGAACTCGTGTGTTTATTGTACGCTGGATGGCGCTACTAGATGACGTTATGCAGCGTCGCTGCGGAATATTTGGGAATTCTGATAGTCCGCAGCGACGCCTATCGAGTCGATTGGAACCTCCTTCTCACGAGTTCCGGTTAGCTGTCAAACTTGGCGTCGTCTCTGGTTACGTTTTAGATTCCAAACATGTTACACGTCATATTTGCAAGTCATTAAAATGTCAACCAATGGTGAATTTACGTTATATTTAAGTCGATCGGTTATGTTTCTGTAACTAAAAGATGGTTATTCCTTTGCAAAAGGGCCGATTATTAGAAGATAAGAAAGCACACTTCCAAACGTCTTGATTTGAACACATACTAATGATACTTCATAGCCGCATCATGAAACACCTTGAACAACATCACATTCTAACTGCCCAGGTCCACTTCCGTCTTCTGACTTGTTCAAAAACGTATTTGCCTTTTCTATCGCCTATGATGCTTAACATAATCCTTTACACGTTTGTGCGGCTGCTTGTTCTTTGCCTGGCTCGAGAGGGCCCACGTTTCGGCGTTGTATGTCATTGTTGGCTGTATGCATGAGTTGTAGATATAAAAAAACAGATTCCAAAGTAATTTTTGCAGATTTCGTGGTGCATGCTACCCAGCCTTGTCTATGTACTGGCCAATACTCCTGGTGGAATCAAACGGTCAGGGTTGGGTGCGCAACTGCGCATGTTTCTGGGTTACTAGTCGTGTATCAAAGCATGTCAAAATTGTTGTGGTTCTGGAATATTGACAATTGCATCTGGTAGGGAATTCCAATCTTTTACTGCTGAGGGAAAATATAAAAATATACAAATTCTGCACATACAATAGAATGAATATACAGTAGTGACACAGTAACATATTCTTTAAATTGGTTTACATAGAACAACTCTGAGGTTTATTTCAAAGTATTCTTCTGAATATTGCTCTCTAGAGTTAGTGACTAAATAAAGTGGATTGTGTTGAATGCTCTATTATTTAGATGCCTTGATAGGCGTTGTATGGGCTGGATGTACAGGCAAGGATAGGGGTCTATATATGGCTTTATAGAATATGCCATGCACATGGACATGGTGTTGTATTTCCTAGATAGAGTATAACTAAAATGTTTTGCAATTCTTGCATGAGTTAGTCTCATCACAAATCAATTCATGGAGTTAAAGTTCATTTGCCAGTCATCTTCTCAATATGTTAATTAATCTAGGTCTTTCTGTAGTTCTTGTGGGTCTGATTGATTGTTAATTTCTCTGTATAAGACATAGTCATCTGCAAAGCCAAAGAGGTAGACTGTGGGGTTGATATTTTTAGGTAAGTCACTGGTGTAAATAAGGAAGAGAGCCGGCTGTCTTTCTTCTTTGAAATTGAACCTGATCTGTGGAATAATTGTTACTGAAATACAATGACATACTGTTTTGTGTTAATTACATGACTGGTTGAATTAACTTATGAGTGATTGAATTTATTGAAAGTATTCTTCTCTTAAATAATTTTCTGGAATAATTCCTTCCATTAAAATTATACTGGAAGCAACAGGTGCTCAGTTAGTTTTGATGTTTTTTCGGTGTTAAAAATTAAGGTTGGCTGCAAAATAGGTAAGAGATGAGATGTTGAGATGCCTGCAACATCCCTTCATGGCTACCCATTGGAGACGAGTGAGACCCAATTCTGTAGGCATAACATAGTATTCTTGATGGTACATTTCCTACATTATTATATGTGTTGAATCAACAGTGAACATACAGCAGTATTTACTATTTTGGTGATTTATTAAAACAACTTTACACACCATCGTTATTATCATCACAGTTGCTCATTTTATTAAAGAAATTCCTTAAAATGCTATATGGTATACAAGCTAAGATACGTGGACTCCTACGCTTAGCATAATTGTATGAAGCTAACTTGCTTTTAACTAGCTATATTAGTATTTCTTCTATATCACAGTATACAATCCTCGATCAGAATTGCTCAAAGCGCTTTACGCTTTACTCCCTGGTAAACGTGTTCAATGGAACACCATTTCGGCTTCTCTGTGAAGCACCCAGCGATGCTGCAATTAAAGCGCGAAGACTGTTCGTACATAAATATCCACCACTGTCTACAGCCAGATATGCATTCATACAAAATCATAGCTAAGTGAACTGGAGCAATGTAGAGTGAAAAAAACTTGTTCAAGGTTTGACACGGCAGCACATAATTAACCCAGGTTCTCTTAGTCAAGAGTGAAATTGTAGCCACTGCGCAACAATACTACTATACTACTGTTACCAATAATTGTTTTAAACAGAAGTAAAACTTTATAGAATATAGTATGAAACTCGGCATCCCAGACAACATTTCCCAGATTATAGGTATTTATTAATTATATGCAGTTGGAAATTTCTGGTGAAGCCTTAATGGTTGGATCCAATTGGTTTCCGGGTAAGTGTATGTAAAGGTTATTTGTTGGATATTGAGGGTTGTGTGTGGAGGTAAAAATGGTGTAGGTCTATGCATCTGCTGAGCTTGGAATCTCTTGATTTCGAAACTTAAACGTTAATAGATATACTACGGATTATTGCTATGGGCAATATATATTGTTACACCTAATCGTTGACATCCACATATGTGTAACTCTCGTTCAGCTGACTTATAATATAACCTGATAACACCAACTCTTACAAACTATGAAAACTATTCATGCAATTTGTAGCTCTTGGATTTCGAAAATAAAACGTCAAAAAATACACTACGGATTATTGCTATAGCCAGGGATAAACCGTTGTACGTAATCGTAAACATTCAGTAACTATCGCAGATATGTGCTATAGCCTGATAGCACCAACCGTTATGAATTGTGAAGAAAAAACATTTAATATAGGTCTGTGGAGTAAGCAGCCGAATAGAAACTATTTACCTCAGTATATTTACACAGACATGCACTCGCACGCGCACGCCGCACGCCGCACGCCGCACGCCGCACGCCGCACGCCGCACACACAAGTCTGCCTGGCAGTGTAGGGATTCATCCCTATCATAGGAGGTGTAAGGCGCTCCTTGGCTCTGCTAGCCTGCAGTGCACCCTTGGGCAAGGTGTATAAACAGCTCAGCTTCCCTACCTAGATACAGTGAAGTCAGCTTCCCTACCTAGATACAGTGAAGTCAGCTTCCCTACCTAGATACAGTGAAGTCAGCTTCCCTACCTAGATACAGTGAAGTCAGGAAAAACGCGGGAAACTGACATAACTGTGTGTGTGTGTGTGTGTGTGCGTGCGTTTGCGCCCGCGCGTGCGTGCGTATCATAAGCCACTGACAATTGATTGACGGTCGACACTAATTGTCAAATAGTTACATTTACTGCTTCGATAATTAACTTATTAATGTCATCTTGGTCGACAATTCCACACTGTTTTGTTTCACATCTTTTGCTACCTTATCTATATATATATACACACACACACACACACACACACACACACACACACACACACACACACACACACACACACCACACACACACACACACACACGCATACATACACACATTTACTCATTTACTCACTCACCCACTCACTCACCCACCCACCCACCCAACTACTCACTCACTCACTCACACACACGCACGCGCGCGCAATAGGGAAGTATTCGACGAGTCTAATATGTCCCGGGAATGGTCCGATCCCCATGATAAGACTTAATCAGTGATAACAACCTCCATCAACACAATTTAGTGGAATTACTGTAGCAACTTATTTGTAAATGTTGCAACAGTAATTCCACAAAATTGTGTTGATGCAGAATAAGTAATTAAAATGAAAAATATTAATCATAACCTTACAACGTTTTTTCATTTTATGACAGCAAGCCTGTAACTTGTTTTCATGATCTTCGTGAATGGATTAATAAATTTACTTTACCCAATAATTAATACAGGCGTTTGCATAAGCCAAAAAGGCTGATTATAGGTATCAATACAAACTGTAATCCAAATTTTAAACTTGTTTGTTGGGAAATTGTTTTATAACAATGTTATCAATTTGTTTTATTTTAAATTGATAAACATTATCTTTATGACGGTCTTTCCTATCTAAGCTGGTAGTCAATGTGAACAACACGAAAGCAGCACTGAGAACATTGACCTACAGCGAAGCTGCTGGTGAAACATTAATTAGCAGCAACGAATGAATCGGAAGCCAGTGGATGTTATCACCCATCTATAGAAGCGGGTATTGACAGGGAATGTGCTTCAAAGAATCCTGCTGTCACCAGCTGTGTAAACACCCTGGGCTAACACACAATAAGCCAGGTTACTTCATATGCAGGGATAGAACTACTGACTAATTGTAAAGATAAGGGTTGCCTAGTAAACCTGCCTGCCAATTATTCTGGTTGATGGTCTAGATAAATTCAAAATGTCATGTCATTATGAAAAATCAAAATTTATTCATAAAATTGTGTATTTTATTTCGCAGTAAAACTCACACCAACTCACGTAAGTCTAAAATTATATAGAATACAGAATCCAAAAGGTGAACATTAAATATACATATTCTACACACTATACCAGATTGATGATTTAGTAACATTGTCTTCTTCAAAAAAGATACGCGATAATTTAAAAGTTGTATGGCGGGTTAAAGCTGTGCACCTTATATAATATATTTAGAGACAAAATCCCACCCATTGATGTATTTGAATTAAAATGGAAACACGGGCCATGTATTTGAGAAAACAAATGCAATGTTTGGACATAACCTTACAAGGATGAACATTTTAGTTCCGGGTGAATAGTCCGACACTATGCATTCATTCATTGCATGGTCAAAATGGTTACAGAATTGAATAATATCTATATGGGACAATTCTGTCATAGTGGGTTCTTATAATATCTGACAGAAAAACATTGTGACACTTTCTACCCCTTGAAAGATTTAATTTATTGTACACTACCGTTGTATCCGAAGGAATGCCGATACAAAATTCGAGTAAGACATATACGTAGTGACAACAACTTTTTAATAGATTTGGAGCCTTCAGAACGATCCAATCAAATAAAAATGTGTCACGAATACTACAACTGTCTGAGACGTCTTTGCCAAATGATAAACATAGATACTCAACGGTTTCTTAAGATACGGTAGCTAACGGTGCACAGCGGACATTGAGTGGTGTCATAAGTCTATTGCTTCTTCACCTCAAAGGATTAAATTACCAGCCCAAGCTTGGCCCGCGCAGAATTAAGTAGATGTCGACATGTGCCTTAAAAAGACAGCACTGTGAGGATTCTCCACCACAGGTACAAGATTTGTTGTGTTTCTGAACAGAGTTGAAATGGACATGATTCTATATTATATATAATTTTTATCATTTACCACAGGGATCATATTTGTACAGTACGCACGGATACGGACATACGTCTTCAAAATTTCTATTTTTATACGAATTGTGCATTTCATGTTTCATATTTATATGGTTTCCCCCCATTGTGCATACGGGCATGATTCTTCAAACTACTATTTCCTGCGATTTGTACACCGCGGGTATCACATTTGTAAGGTTTATCCCCCGTGTGGACACGGATATGTCTCTTCAAACTACCACTCTCTGAGAATTGTGTACCACAGATATCACATTTATATGGTATATCCCCAGTGTGGATCCGGATATGTTTCTTCAAATAACTACTTTGTGAGAATTGTGCACCACAGGTATCACACTTGTATGGTATATGCCCAGTGTGGATCCGTATATGTTTCTTCAAATGAGTACTTTGTGAGAATTGTGCACCACAGGTATCACACTTGTATGGTTTATCCCCCGTGTGGACACGGACATGTCTCTTCAAACTACCACTCTGAGAATTGTGCACCACATGTTTCACACTTGTATGGTTTATCCCCAGTGTGGATCCGGATACGTCTCTTCAAATTACCACGCTCTGAGAATTGTGCACCACATATATCACATTTATATGGTATATCCCCAGTGTGGATCCGAATATGTTTCTTCAAATAACTACTTTGTAAGAATTGTGCATCACAGGTATCACACTTGTATGGTTTATCCCCAGTGTGGACACGGACATGTCTCTTCAAACTACCACTCTCTGAGAATTGTGCACCACATGTATCACACTTGTAAGGTTTATCCCCCGTGTGGACACGGACATGTCTCTTCAAACTACCACTCTCTGAGAATTGTGTACCACATGTTTCACACTTGTAAGGTTTATCCCCAGTGTGGATCCGGATATGTCTCTTCAAACTACCACTCTCTGAGAATTGTGCACCACAGATATTACATTTATATGGTTTATCCCCAGTGTGGACACGGACATGTTTCTTCAAATCACCTAGTTTGTGAGAATTGTGCACCATGGTATCACATTTGTATGGTTTATCCCCAGTGTGGACACGGACATGTTTCTTCAAATTATCACTCACTGAGAATTGTGCATCATATTTTTCACATTTGTATGGTTTATCCCCCGTGTGGACACGAAAACATGTCCTTCAAATTACACTTTGTGAGAATTGTGCATCACATTTTTCACACTTGTATAGGTTTATCCCCCGTGTGAATACGAAAATGTGCCTTCAAATTATATTTTGTGAAATTGTGCACCGCATGTATCACATTTATATGGTTTCTCACCAGAATGAATGCTGACATGCATCGTTAAGAGCATATCGCGTAAAAACACTTTTCCACATATGTCACATTTGAAACGTTTCTCGGTGGTACGAGTGTTCACATTCAAAGCCATATTGAAAATACTTGTGTTGCTAACCTGTTTAGATTCTCTACACCTACTGGTTTTTACCACAGCATGATGCACACTTGTCTCTTCAAAGTCATGATCTTCACTGCATATAGCGTTGTGTCACAATCGAGATAGCACTTGTACGTGACTGTATAGTATTCAGTTAGACATGTAAATCATATGCACAACATTTGAAGTTTCTCGCTATTAGCATTAAAATGCAAGATTGAAGACACCACCTTTTTTAATGTTTCCACAAGCGTCACGCTTATATGGATTCCCACAAATATCAGTGTATATTATTCACACCATTGAACTGATCACTGAGAAGAATGTCTTGTAGGTGCATCAACACATGTTTCAGTTAATGTTTTAGTCTCGATTGATTGTTTTCCATCCAGGAATGATTTGGTGCCTTCAGATATAAAATAAAATGATCGTTTCTTCTTCTCGAAGTCAAAAATGTGATCGTTCAATGATATGATTTGTTGCACTCCATTTTTGCCCAAGGCGTGACACTTGTTATTGTCAATGTGTGAGATGTTTTACAGCTTTGTCACTTCATTGCAGATACTTGCGATGTGAACACCTTTCGTCAAATGTCACATTTATCTGAAACAACAAGAGGAAAAGTGAGTGACTCTACCTAACACGTATCTACTTGAGACAATACACTAGTCATTTTAGAGAGGCTTCATTTGGTAATTTGTGGACAGCATCTTTGTGGATGTGATCCGCCAGTTCCACTCATTCGGGTCCTATATGATTTGGGCCAAAACGGCTTCGGCCGTACTTTGTTAAAATGCAGGGGTGCTGTGTCGGACATTTCTGAACTAACTATGGAAAAATTGGTTCACTCTTTGTACGGCTTACATGTATGGACCACATATATGCAAGCGTGCTCACAATTATGTCTATTTCTGGTTACTTATTTGTGTATAATATATTAACAAATTGATATATATATATATATATATATACACACACACACACACACACACACACACACACACACACACACACACACACACATAGAATTATGTACATATTTGACATATACATATATAATTTTATATATAATTATATATACATATATATATATATATATATATATATATATATAATGAGATATCAATAATTATGATTAAGCACATATAAATTTATTATAGAACAAAAAAATAACACAAATGTTAATATATACTATATATATATTTGACCCGCTTGTGTTGAGCTATGTAAGTGAATATGTGTTGGTTAAAACATATGTATTATACTATATATTATTATTAATATATATATAATTAAATAATACAAATAGGGTTCCCACCACAAAGAATAGGCAAGTCAAAGCGGAACGGATAATCAATTATTATTATCAAATTGGATAAAATGTTATAGTTGAATCAAAGACAGCTCATCAATCAGCTTACAGGTTGCAAAAGTAATTCATAATTTATCTAAATATAATATATATATATATATATAATATTTTGATAAAATATATATATATATTAGTGCAATGATGTGTCATAATTTTTTGTAAATATGATATATATATATATATATATATTATATTTTGAAGATATCAATTACTTTTGCAACCTGTAAGCTGATTGATGAGCTGTCTTTGATTCAACTATAACATTTTATCCAATTTGATAATAATAATTGATTATCCGTTCCGCTTTGACTTGCCTATTCTTTGTGGTGGGAACCCTATTTGTATTATTTAATTATATATATAGTTACAGTGCCAACTGAATGGTGCTCAGGTATGGTGCTTGTTGTCAAGCCAGACAGTCGAGTGGTGATTTGCGTCGATCTTACATAGCTCAACCAAGCTGTGCGTCGAGAGATACACCCCATGATGTCAGTGGACGAAACTCTAGCGAAACTCGGAAAGAGTAAGATCTTCACCAAGTTGGACGCGACCAGCAGCATCTGATAATTGCTTCTTTGCGAGGAATCCAAGCTACTGACCATTTTCATCACGCATTTTGGCAGGTTTGCCTTCCCAGTACCCATCAATGTCGCAGAACTTCAACATTTCAAGGGCTTAGTGAATCAAATGGGAAAATTCATTCCTCGACTGGCTGAAATCAACAAACCATTACGCCAGTTACTATGCAAAGACACTGCATGGTTATGGGAAGCATCACAAGAAACAGCCTTTCAGCAAGTGAAATACATGTTTGTATAGCCAAGATGCCACCTCGCATCCAACGATTTCGAATGGGAGTGATGCGATACCGCCTTGATACATCGCGCTCCAGTGGACATCCCAGAGAAGACAGATGTCGTGTTTCTGGAAGAAGTCGAACACAATGCGATAAACACGGTGACTGTACTTCCAGCTACTGAAAAAACGTCTACAGGACATTTGCACGGCACAGAAAGACGACGAAGTATGCGCAGAGGTGCTGCGATATTGCCATGAAGGGTGGCCTGCCTTCATGCCGCAAATTCCGTTACTGCGTGCATACTGGGAGAGCAGAAGCCATTTCGCTATTATCGATGACCTATTGCTCTACGATGAGCGCATAGTCATGCCGCGTTGCATGCGACTCGACACTTTGAAGACCATCCACGAGGCACACATTGGGATCTCAAAGTGTCGTTCTCGAGCCACCCAAGCAGTCTGGTGGCCAGGCCTCTCCAAGCAGATTGAGGAGATGGTCTCGGCATGCCATACCTGGGCGAAGGTGCGGCCAGAGCCAAAGAAGACTTTAATGTCAGCTTCCTTCCCCTCTCGTCCGTGGGAGAGAGTCGGGGTAGATCTCTTTGAACTCCATGGGAAAGTGTACATAGTCATTGTTGACCACTATTCTAGCCGAGCACACTACTGAAGTGCTGAAAGACGTGTTTGCAACACACGGGATTCCAGACATCATTTTGACAGACAACGGTCCACAATTCAGTGCCGAGTCATTCGCACAGTTTACCCAGTCGTACGGCTTTACGCACACAACAAATTCACCGAGGTTTCAACAGGCTAAAGGTGAAGCGGACCGAGCAGTGAGAATTCTGAAGGAGATTCTGAGAAAGAACGAACATCCTTACCTCGCTCTCCTCACGCAGCGCACGACACCGTTACTCCTCCAGCAACCCCGAGCAAAAAGCACTACACCACCATCATTACCACGACTGACGTGACACGCACACGATCGGGACGCGTGGTAAATCCACCAAGTCGCCTTGACATGTAGTAGTGTAGTGAACTCGTGTACACATACTGGGTTAAAGACAGTATTCTGAGGTTACGTGCTTGGAACTTCTGCCCCATAGTAGTCTAGCCTAGATCATCTCGCTAATCACGAAAAGGGAGATGTAGTAATAGCACAAATGCCATCAAGGCATTGCTGCAGTAAAGACAATGCTACACACACCCGGGATGCTATGACCCAGATATGGGTTGAATAAATTATATCAAACGCTACGCATGTCTCTGTCATTCGTCTGTCTAAAACCCAGTATAACTACGCTCGCACGCAACATTACAGCCCTGACAAAGGCGGCTAGCAAAACGATAGACCATAGACCAACTGTTGAAGAAGTTGAAGGACCATAATATTTTGAACCAGTGCCAAATGAGATCTGGCTGAATCATTTAAATTCTAGACACGGGTACAGAAGAATAACAAAAGCATATATTATCACCGACTACAGTTTGGAAATTAAGAAATTGACTGTCCATGCAAATTTCACAGACCTTAACCGTTGGTTGCGTGACACGTTTGTGACGGGACTAAATCGCAGTCACGCAGCAGTTCAGAAGAAACTCAGCTATATAACGAATCTAAGTTTCGAGCGGGCGGTGGAAATTGCTGTAAATATGACGATGGTAAAGGAAAACGCACGGCAGTTTCATTCGCCAGGTGGTGCCACTGTTGGCACATCTTCCACTGAGAACGGTAATCGAGTGAGACTCGCCCCAAAACAGAGTGTGGGGGGAGATATCTTAGACAGGTAAACAGATTCGGAAAATACAGTAAGCAGGCACCATGACAACAATGTTGGCGTTGTGGCGGCAAACATGCGCCCCAGGCAAGCAAGTTCAAATTCGAAAGATGTTTCCGATGTGGCAAAACAGAACATAATTAATTTTATTGCGAAGTCAAAGGTCTGCAAAGGCAAATCAAGGGTGCGTTCTATGATTGGGGAGTCACCCGACGAACAAGATGACCACTTCATGGTGTACAGCACGCACCAGTGGATACACTGAAGAGCAATGGCATTAGAGTGCCTGTGTGCATGGAGGGCACCACGTTTGATATGCAGCTGGACACTGCAGCAGATGTGTCGCTGCTACCAGAGAGTTTGTACAGGAAACTTCTTAGCCATTTACCCCTAGCTTGTACCGGCGGGTATAGTCCTGAAGACGTATGAGAACCAGACAGTGGATTTGGCTGGAAAAAAACATGGTAAATGTACAGTATGAAGATCAAGTGGTGAACAAACAAAGCGGCTTTGTTCGGTCTGCAGTGGCTTGAACATATCAAGTTGAACTGGCAGAAAGTATGCTGCATGCGAGGATCTGTATCAGGAGTGGTTGAGAAACACACAGAAGTTATCGGGGAAGGATTGGGTATTCTGAAGGGAACCACTGCTAAGATATATGTCGTGATCCGAGAATTGTGCACCACAGGTATCACACTTGTATGGTTTATCCCCAGTGTGGACACGGACATGTGTTTTCAAACTACCACTCTCTGAGAATTGTGCACCACATGTTTCACACTTAATTGTAAGGTTTATCCTCCGTGTGGATACGAAAATGTGTCTTCAAATGGCCATATTGTGAGAATTGTGCACCACATGTGTCACACTTGTATGGTTTATCTCCCGTGTAAATTGTGCACCACATGTATCACATTTACATGGGTTATCCGCACTGTGGATACGGACATGTTTCTTCACACTACCATTCTCTGAGAATTGGGGACTCTGAAGGGAACCACTGGTAAGATATATGTCGTGAGCAACCAACCACCCAAGTTTTACAAACCTAGGTCAGTTCCGTAGGCACTGAAGAGGAAGGTAGAGGAAGAACTGGACAGGTTGGTGCAGACGAAGGTGATTGAGCCAGTGCGCTACTGTGACTGGGATCTACCCTGATAGTGCCAGTTCTCAAAACTGAGGGGAAGATTCGAATTTGCGGAGACTACAAATTGACGGTGAACCTAGTCTCCCATTTCGAGCAATATCCAATCCGAATTGAGTGACCTCTGTGAAAATTTGACAGAAGGGAAACAATTCATGAAACTGGACTTGAGCCACGCCTATTCGCAACTTCCACTGGATTATAATTCGAAAGAATATGTCACCATAAACACACACCAGGGGTTAATTGTTTCAGTAGAACAGATGGATGGGATGATTAACCTGTGATTCTTAAGCAGACCTTCTCCACTATATTACAGAGCCTTTATTTACTTCATTTCAAATAATGAATATAACATTTTATTATATTTTCATAAATATGTGCGCTGTATTTTAATGCTCAATCATAATAAGGGTATGTTACCAGTTTTATCTAATGACATATTTATTCTGCCCATTATGACACACAAATATAGCACAAGGCAGAAACTATCATATGAAATATAATTTTGGAGAACGAATTGCAGACTTTGGCCTGTGTCAGACCAAACATGTGGAACACTTATAAGTATCTACAATACTGCACACTTTGCACATTAAAAAAGTGAAATGTATGTTTCTGCATAACCAGTAACATAGACTGTGCCACACATGCATCGATCCTGTATTTTAGTTTTATGGTACTTATAATGTACTAATAATTAATTAGTTAGATGGTGCTGTTTTTGTTCACGAATTATGATTTACTTACAAGTTGAGAACTAGAATAAGGAATATAAACAAATATTTTGCTTCATTCCACTTGTATAATGTAATGTTATTACTCTACTGAATATTATGTTTATTTACTGGATATTATGTAACAATAAAGAATAAATATTATTAGAATAATTTAGTACAATTCATCATTTTAATTTCAACATTACAACAAGCACAACAATAGGATCTCGGTTATCTAGGTCTCTAGGTTAACTACCATAGCAATTGTTAAAATTCAGAAACTACCACATTTGGACTAAGCAACATTGACGAGTCTCAAGTTCAGCAAAATTATACAACTTGTAAAAAAAACAGTTACATAGAGGTTATAATGGAATGGTATGCGTCCTGGTTAAATAAATAAATTAATTAATATGATGACTAACTATCATTCTGGCATTCCGGTTCTGATAATTTTTGTGTACTTTGTTAGATCTAGATATTTTGTCAGATGAATCAAATTCAACACTTTTGTCAAGCTTAGATGTTGCTTTTTATTTATATTCATATTAAATATTATCTATAAATAAAATAGTGTAATTGTTTTGTAAATTTGAATGATTGCACAGGGTTGATATTCATTTGTTAGTGTGATGTGTTATAATGGATAGTATGTTTGGCCACACAATGACATATACATATTTCAAACAGACGTCTAAAGTTTATTTGGATTGAATAGGTGCAGCAGTTATATGTATACCACTGACAACTGGCAGTGGTAAAATGATAAGTCGAAGACGAAGGTTACCGGTACTACCGGATAATTGGTGGCTAGTATTATTACGGATTCAAAAACGATTACATTTACAAAATACAACAAACATAATTTCGTTCAACTTTAATTAGTGGTAAAACTTGCAAACAAATGTATACACACATCTGCATAAAAATCCAGACTTATGGACTATGCAGCTTAAACACGTAGAAATAGAAGTTGAAGTGGTACTGTACCGGTTTGACGAACTATTGATTTTTGGCGCGTCGTTGCATTTACCCGATTCTTTGCAATGCGGCAACATGATATAACGATGGTATCTATTGGCTAATCCCGCTCTCAGAGGACATGGTGACCGAGACTATTATTGGAGAAATTTAATTATGCTAATGTTAGATTCGCATTAACTAAGGGTTGATATTTAATTGGTTATAAATAATTAACCTGCCATCTGTTAGATAATAAAACAACTATGAACAACAATTCGCTAGATGGCGCGAAAAACAGCAGGCGACATTTTTGCACAAGTTTCGTACAACACTTTACAACGCAACGAATGACTAGCATTTCATAACTCGGCCAACATAGGCAGTGTATATCTGCATAATATTCACCGATAGGTAAGCTTGTATTATGTTGGCATATGTTTCTTTGTTAATAAACGACATTCTTACCTTTCATAAAATAGTAGCGCCCGTCGGCGTCGAGCGTTACTGTCAATGACACTGTGGGCGTGGCTGTGCGTGCAGCATGGGCATGGCCATGGTCATGGAATGGTATACTGGCCAGCCCGCGAGTCTAACACATTAACCAAAACATGTCGATTTTTCCAATATGAAGAAACATTTGCAAAATATGTTCTAAATGTGTAACACTTATTTTATTCCACTTGTTAAAAAGGTATCTGGCGAAATACTCGCAAAATATATACCCCCCCCCGAGTCGAGACGACGTCGCGCGAACAAATTACCGTGACGCGAATCGAAATGGTAACGCGGCGGTGGTAATAATTACAAGATTTAGACAAATTTAACAAGATTGCCATCCAAGAGTGAATTTCAGTCTTTTAGATGGCAACTGGTCAAGGAAGCCTTCGGCATATTGAGAGTCCAACTCATTTTGTTTTTGTATATTCGGCCCTTCTGAGGTATTTATAGATTTTGTTTTTAAACACACCACAGCTGGCACAGGGACGGACCATTATTCAACTGGGGCCATTGAGTATTTTGTTTAATATAAGTAATTTTTCAAAATATATGTTCACAAACCTCATTTTAAACCTTTGTCAATATTTGTGTAAAAGCCATTTAAATGTACTTATTTTGCGCATGTCATATGTTACATCTGGCGGTATTTACTAGCGATATCCTTAAGTGTTCGACTCGCGAGCGTGTTCGACTGGTGGGTCATTGACTACATACTATACTATAGGTGTAGTAGTACTACTAGTAGTCAAGTAGATCTATGGCTATACATAACTTGGACATTTTCATGTTTTTATCAATATGCGGGCCTAAATGGCAAAAGTACAAGTTTTTGAAATTGTTCAGCAATGTATTGATTAATATTATTAACCAGAGCAACTTATTTATGAATAACTTGCAAACAATGTGTCAAATAAGTTGTTTTCTATTGAATTACAATTTGCAATATGAATATCATAATCACTTCACCTGCCAAACAGGAACAGTCAATTTCAGCCTTATCGTGTTCAAAACATCAGTGTGGTTAGGTGATTACCTCCAAACAGCTCAAACTTGGGCTAACGCAGGAGTTGTTCTTCTCTAGAATTTGTGAGTCCACTACAGGTTACACATTTACCCCCTGTGTGGGATCTTTTACTTCCCCTGGCATAGACACCAGACAGAAGGGACCACCGGTTTTTAGTGTCTCTTCCGAAAGACACAGGCAAATGTGGGGTGAAGAAATTGCCTAAGTTTCGAAACGGCGGTAGGTGGGATTGAACCACCGTCCCCTTGATTGACAGTCCGGCGCTCTACCCCGCGACCACCACCTGTGGGGGACAACAAGCAAAGCATTCACAGTAAAAATAGAATGTATTGTTCACTAAATTTCTTGTGGTGATTAGTCATTAGTGTGAAGATTTGCTTACAATTTTGCCCAATAAATTGAAATATTACAGTTATTTATATCACCATAACGGATTATTCTGTACTGAAGTCATGTGATCTGCATTTGTTAAAAAGGGTGTCTCTAAAACCTTTTTGCCTTGTTTTAATTTTAAACAAATAACTGCTGCAATTTTTAGACATCACTTTTCTCACATTGTTTGATATATATCTGGCCAAAGATGTATTAAATATGAGATGCAGTGATATAATCATTATGAGGGAGAAACTTAAATGGGGCAGAAACTGAGTTGGTGACTATAACTGATTTCTTCCTAGCCAGCATTGGTTTCCAGATTGCAGCTTAAAATTGTGTTTTGTTTCATTTATGTGCTTGTAACATGCATTGTAAATGTAAACATAAATACAAGAAAATATAATAATTTTCTTTTAAATTCATATGTGTGTCTCACAAACATGGCTAAAAAGGGAAATTATATATAATTTATATTCTTTTATGAGGACAGTGCTAAAAAGATTGATCACAAACATTACAAGTCTTCAGGATTTGTTTGTTTTGTTTGGCCATGTTAACTTTGGTAACTGATGCTCTTAACTTTCTGTTTAATTATGTCAGGAAATTTCGAGTCTTAAAAACTGGAACTGGCAGAGAGCTGAGAATGTCAGACTTCAAGAGCAAAATAACAGACAAACACAATCATGCAGCCATGTTGATTGAATGCTCACATAAACATGTATACATTATGTTCTGCCTTAAAATAAACATAGCTGTGTTTTGACACAAACTACACAGCTGTTACAGTGTACATGTATGTGTGCATAATAAATAGGGACATGTCTGATACACTTACTTACTTTGGCCTAAAAATAAAACTAGGCCAAGGGATGGTCTTAAATCAAATTTACCAGTGCCTTTGGATATGGGAAATGAGATGTGATGCACACACTGGATTTTGGAGATGTGCCAGGTTTAATGGGTGGGGGGGTTCAATTTTTAGTGAACATTACAGATAATACCAAAAGTAATTTATGCCAAATGTCAGATTCAAGTGGACATGATTTTGGGGCTGCATGAAAAAATTGAATAATACACTGATATTTGAGTATCTGGTACATGTACACCAAAATAAAATATAACTAGAAAAAAATGTAATCACACTGCAACTTTGTAAACCATTGTATACTTGGAAAGAAATTATTTCTTTATTATTCAGTAAAGATCGAATACCAAAGAGGTTGCATTATTTATCTTATACACAGAGGTGCATGTTCCATGGTACCATTTCATGTGATTGCTCTATATATATCTGTCATACAGATAGGTTTCCATGTTTACAGATCTCCATGTCATCAGTGGCATGCTAGATGTTAATAATACTCTCTGCCATAGGGGACAGTACCCCATTAGCCAAAATATAAAGTAACACATTTAAACACATCAGGGCAACAGATTAAGAAATGAACGTTTTTCAAGAGACAATCTTCCAGCCCTGCTATGCTGCAATACAGATAGTGGTCTTTGTGGACACTTCCCCTTATCAGCAGCACCCCTTTGAGTTGCCCTCCCAGTCCCCTGGAGGACCTTGCCCCAGCCTGCAGGAGGCAGTGACATTTATCAGGAGATAACCTGCGGAGCTGCACGCCCTGAATCTGCTCCGCCTCTTTGCCAGCAGTCTGTCGGCTTAACCCAGACAGCTCTGTTCCCAGTCAGCCTAGTAGCCTGCTCAGGTTGTCACCAGTGACACGCAGTTGACAATGAGGTGACATCTCAAGCAGATCTCATCCCGACTGGACTTGTTACTTACTATCCTGAAAGTATAGACTTTGTGGTGCACAGAATCCAATTCTGAGGAAGAACATTATACGTTGTACGTCAACAGCCATGGGTAGAGTCATCAGCTTAGTTGGTTTGCTGGTGGTGGTTGTTGGGTTGTCTGGTCAGATCCAAGGTGGGTACGAATTGTTATTGACATCGTCATTTCTACTATGCATTTTAACAATGGTTTCTTTTCAGTATACTTGTATGTTCTATATTGCATGCTGCCTTTCACATGCTTAATTTAATATGGTACAGTTTTGTGAAGACCCTGGTTTGTGCCTGATAGAATTGCCTCCAGAACGTAATTGCCACAGTCATAGCTAAGGCTTTTGGCACATGCACAATCATGACTAAGTAGGCCTATGTACTGTACAACTCTACTTTGAAGTTTCTTTATTTGAGATCCCGAATGTTTAATATATAATTTGTACATGCAATCTTATCATTCATTTTGCATGTCTGTATTTTATCAATTGTTTTGTGTGTAATTTGTTTAATTTTATTTCTTACTTTTAATTTTATTATGAAAACGTTTTTCTATGTACGTTTGTTTGTTTGTTGAAATTGTTTTAATATACTGGACTGAAATTTTGGGTGTGCTCTAGCAGGTTCATAGGAATATCAAATGGTTATCAATTTCGACATTATCAAAATGTTGTTGCAGGTTGAAGAACTTGGGGGTCTTAATAGTTCAAACAGTTATATGTGGAGATTCAGCTGTTAAGTTTTATGTTTTCCAATATCATCATAAAGATAATTACAGGCTTAATTATTTACAGTGTTTCCCCAGAGTAAAATGATGCGCGAGGTGATAGGATGGGCTGAGCGAGGTGTGATGTGACATAATAATATATTATGTGGATCCACACAGAACTATTTCTAAAAACTACCTTCAAAATGGTGAATTCTGAAGGGTGTTTTAACATATTCTCTGGGAAATAGAGAGGAAACAAATGCATAACTATAAGGTAGCAATGTAAACATGTTTTAGCAAGAAATAGCTACAAGCTACTTTGACATCTTTAGAGCAAGGTGGCTTAGAAAAATAGCAAGGTGGCTCCCCCTTGCTCATCACAAAGCAGGGGAAACACTGAAAAAAGTAACTTAAATATTATGATCAACTAAATTTGCCTTTGGATTTGCGTTTGGTTTGGGAGTGGGATTTTTCAATATTAATTTTATTGCAGGTGACTGGATTTTATTCAGCTGGGATTTTACCTGTGTAATTTATCCTGCATATCAAGAGTAAGAGTAAAGTGTATCTAGGATAAAAAATTGTTTATGACATCATCAGAGATTACATAGTTATAGTACTATCTGTGCAAGTGTGATACAATTTGATTAGTTGAAACCTTTGAGCAGGAATTTTACACATCTAAATGGTGTGCAGTTCACTGGCTGGCATATCGCATTTTACTCAGTTTATTTCCAAAGTCCATTCGTGTTTACTTCCGTTGTGTAGAACAATCAGTAGCATCCATACTGATGAAGTCAATGTTCGTTTGAAGTAATACAATCTGTCTCTAATCAGCACTGTTTAGTGACACTGTTTGTTGGGACAAACCTAGATAGTGGATACATTTATTGGATACATAATAGATATGTGGTGAATTACAAGCAGCCATGTATAATTGCCAGGGCTCTTTGATGTACAGATAAAGCCAACTAAGATTTATAGTGCCAATGCTGATAAAATTGGCTATAATTATCTAAATCAGTAGTAATATGTTTGATCTTTTTGTAAAATAATAAGGTTGAATTGTATGCAATTATAAAAGTAATATTATTTAAATAAACTACAACAGTAGATTTTTTAATATATGAATCCTATTAAATATATTCAACTTTCTTAGTAATGTTATATCAAACTATTACATGCAATTCATTATAATTTGTAAATGCAAATTGTCTCGAGTAAATATTACCACTTTTCAATGGTAAAACTATAGGGGGTAGTTATGGACTCGGATCTTTGTAGACTCCTACAAAAGAAGTCTACATTTGTCTGGAGACAAGTCACATATAGCAGGAGGTATTTTTAGGCAGTTACGATCAACTGGTGCACAATAATTGTTTCCTTAAATTACCTGTTTTGATAGTCATGTGACAACCGAGTTCTCACAGATGCGTCTGTATCACCCATTGCCCCAGGCATACAAACACTGGTCACAGGGTGTGTTAATTAATTTGACAGGTCCGGGTCATATGCCCTCCAGGTCAGTTCCTATGATTCAGTGCTCTTGTTGGCAGTCATTGCCTCCTAAACCACCAGTTGCTTGTTTGAAGTTTCTAGCTGGTCTGTCGCACTCAATCCACACCACACACCCTGTTGATGGACGAACTGTTAGTTTTTATTCCCTGACATCTGCATCTGTCAGTCCTGTTTTAATGTTCCAACTTTCTCAGGATATTGTCTATAAATCTTGCTTGTTGTGTTCAAATTTTTTTAATGGTCATTGATTTTGATTTGTCTGTCAAAAGGATAACTTCATTTTTTTTTAGTCCATGGGACACTGACTTGCACCTTTTCTCACCAAGTTGTTTTTGTTAAATGTTTTTAATGTTGCGATAGCTGTTTTACAAAGTTTATCTTGAAACAAGTTACTGGGGTGTTCTGAGATTACCAATGTGTAGCTCAATTATGTTTAAATAATCGATATTAAATATGATCTCCATCTCAAATTATAAAATAAGTATTTATCAGCATAATATTACAATATTAGATTATTATGTCATAGGCATTTAACCACAGGTACTGCATCATTATAAGTTGTTTGAAACTGTTCGATATAATATTGTTTATTGTTTTTGGCATGTTAATAATAATAATTTATATTGTATCATATACAGGCCTGTTCATATCTTCACAAATCTCTGCGGTCTGTAGTAACTATGATGTCTATTGTTTTATGTGTGCGTGCGTGCGTGCGTGCGTGCGTGCGTGCGTGCGTGCGTGCGTGCGTGCGTGCGTGCGTGCGTGCGTGTTGTGCATGTATACATCTTGATTTAGATGTATTTGTAGACACTGATAGTAATCGTCATTAGAATGATACAGATTTTTTTGCATGCTGGTCAACGGGCCATTGCTAAGTTGACATTTAACATTTTAATTTGCCACTGACTATGCATCAGAAAACTGTTACTAATATTAATATATTAATCTAAATCTGAAATATCCGCTGTGCTTTTTAACTTATTCTGGTTCACTGCATTTGTTGACTCCTTTCTACTTACTCTAATATTTAAATAGATACAGATTTGTATTTTACGTGCACGCATATTGTTACTAACCACTAAACTGCTGTTAAAAACCTAAGATATATTTTGTTGAGCACTGTTTCCTTACCATCCTGGTTGCTATTCTTGTAACTGCATACTTACAAAATGCCAAAAACTTTAAAAAAAATTAGTTTCAGTTACATGATACAAGGACTTAGGTATATGACAAACATTTGTCAGCATCATATTTAATTTGGCTAAATGGAATAGGACACTAGGGCAACAGTAGCACAAAGTTCTGTCTTCTGTTGTGAAGCAAATAATTTCAAAACAGATCATTGCACGAAACACTTAATTCACTACGTCCACATGTGACTAGCATGTGTTTAGTAGTAACATTTTACATGTAATACTAATACAGTTCAATAAATTCTATAGTGAATGCCAACTGATTATATATCTTAAATACTAATTGTTAAAAAAAATTATTGATTTGAACTATGTTACTTTGTATTTTTGTCTCCTGGT
Organism: Ridgeia piscesae; assembly: GCA_025642075.2. Taxonomy (NCBI): domain Eukaryota; kingdom Metazoa; phylum Annelida; class Polychaeta; order Sabellida; family Siboglinidae; genus Ridgeia; species Ridgeia piscesae. The sequence continues at coordinate 203,296 of JAODUO010000211.1, read as the reverse complement.
AATGTTAGCACATAAATAACATCCCAGCACACACATTTAACATGTTGTCTTCGACATAAGATAATGATTAGTAGAACTATTCAATATGGTAAATTCTAAGCACACTAAAGACCGCCAAACACAAGAGAGATCGGTAGTTAAATTCTTGCCTTTGCCCCCTACTCCACCTAGTGGCCAATGGGCTGCGCTGTGTTGACTGGAAGGGTGACTTCGTGGAGGAGGGTGACATGTATGTACCTTCAAAGGACACCCCGTGCAGGAAATGCACATGTGACGATGGGATTCCAACCAACTGTGTCATCACAGCCTGCCGGCCCCCATCTTGCCCAGTCTATGAACGCATCGAAGGTGAATGCTGTGAGGTACGCTGCATGGAGGCGCCATCTAGTGGAGCATCGTTGATAGACCGGGGCGTGACTCCAGCCCCTGATCCCCGAAGAGGTAAGGGCTGCGAGTGTTTCGGGGTGGTTTCCTTGTGCACTTGGAGCATGCCCGTTGTGTTGGCTGACTTAGGGAAGGCATGATAGTGGTCAGTGGACGGTAGCTGGACATGGGTGGCCAAGCAGCAGTGTCCACTCAACACACACAGCTGCTTGAATGTGTAGATATGTTCATACATAGAGGTCACTGGTTGGTAGATGTATAGAATGTATGACCAATGGTCACTAGATAGAGCAGTTGTCAAGAATGCAGTAGTGGTCACTAACCACTGTTGGTAACTATGAAATAGTGGTGATAATTTTTTTTTTAACTAAGCATTAATGGTTATTGAGCAATGTTGGTAATTGAGCAGTTATGGTTACTAATCACCGTTAGTAAGAACAATATGTTCTAACTACCAAGGTATGCAGTAATGGTAATTAAACAGTGTTGGTTAACCCCAGTTGAATGTTGATAACTAGATCGTAGTAGACATCACTAAGCAGTAATTAACTATCCCGGTACAATGTATTACTTTATTGTAACGTAGCCATTGTGTTGATGAAATGAGTGGTCCATGTGTATTCACTGCCAACAGATGAAAGGTCTAACACAATAGGTTTACAGTATATAAAACATTAACCTTTCATGTACTGAGTTACCCAACATTCAAATGCTTGAAAAAACACATGTACATGAAATAGTACAATACACCGTAACTTTCCAGTTGACTCTGTGGTTAATGATGCATGTGTCCTGCCATGTCTACTTAGTACTCACTCCATGCACATTGTGTAGTGTCTACACACACGTACTTGTGCATGTCCACGGCCCAGCATTTCCTGCCAGGCTCTGCTTGCTTCACTCATTCTACTGCTTCTGCATGAAGTCTGTCTGCAGTGCCTCTTCCTGTCATGACTTTACACTAACACATTATAATGTTTCTGTATAGCAACTTAGGCTGGTTGTGGTTGTAACCAGTGGTTGTGGTTGTGACCACTGGTTGTGGTTGTAACCACTGGTTGTGGTTGTAACCAGTGGTTGTGGTTGTGACCACTGGTTGTGGTTGTAACCACTGGTTGTGGTTGTGACCATTGGTTGTGGTTGTAACCACTGGTTGACTGGTTGTGGTTGTAACCACTGGTTGTGGTTGTAACCACTGGTTGTGGTTGTGACCACTGGTTGTGGTTGTGACCACTGGTTGTGGTTGTGACCACTGGTTGTGGTTGTGACCACTGGTTGTGGTTGTGACCACTGGTTGTGGTTGTAACCACTGGTTGTGGTTGTAACCACTGGTTGAGGTTGTAACCACGTCTGGAATTAAATGTCCAGATTGAAAAACCAATTGTCTGTTGAGGCAAATATGTCAAATAAGGATAACCGTGAGATCAGATTGATCATCAGTCGATTCAAGGACTTGTAGGAGGCTTTGTGTTTGTAGTTCTTATGTCATGCCATTACCCATTACTGTGTGGGATGTATAATATTCCGTAGCATTGGACCCTCTGACTATCTATAGTCTCTACCACATGTAGTGATACATGCCTGCACTGCAAGGTGTCAATGTTGTCCACTCCAGGGTCCCTGGATGTCATCATTGAGACGTGTTGTACCCTGGGCCAGCAGTGGTACTCCCAGAGTCACATCTGTAAGCCGTACCCGAGTCCCATCCGTGGCATCCCTGGCTCTGACCAGGAGACGTGTCAGTCCGTCATAGAGCTGTGCTGTCTCTACAAGAAGGGCAACGACCACTGTGAACGAGGCAAGCAGATCGCTCGAGTTCGCAACAGTTGCGGGGGCCTGCACAGTCAGATCGGCAACGAACAGATACGGGTGAGTCAAGGGTCACAGCACACGGTGTCAGGGGTCACTGCACAAATATCTGAATTCTATATCACTATATATATATACAGTGTTTACCTTGAGTAAACTGATGGACGAGCTAGTAGGGTCGACTGAGTGAGCACCAAAGGCCCAATGAGGAGGCGTGTGTGTGTGTACGGGGTATGGCCCCAGAACTATTTTGAATATTAGCTTAAAATGGTGCATTCTGAAGTATGGTTTACCTTGCATGTCCTGGCATATAGAGGGAAACAAAACTTAAGTTACAGCATGCGTTACTAGCACTAGTTGTAAAAATTAATCAGTAGGGGCTTGATGATGAATAGGAACACTTTTGAGAACTTTTCTAGGTGACCAACATGATATGACAATTTCAGCATAGTTTGGGCTAAGGGGCCCACCTTGCTCATCGTATAGCAGGAGAAATATTTGTTTAGGATTATTTATTACTATTACTTTTTTATGTTTTATTTTGTTATCCTTTGTACATAGGTTAAGTCTCACTGTGAGAAGTCATGACATCACTGCTGCTTGGGGCATTGTGTGTGTCTGAGAAGTCATGACATCACTGCTGCTTGAGGCATTGTGTGTGTCTGTGAGAAGTCATGACATCACTGCTGCTTGGGGCATCGTGTGTGTCTGTGAGAAGTCATGACATCACTGCTGCTTGAGGCATTGTGTGTGTCTGAGAAGTCATGACATCACTGCTGCTTGGGGCATCGTGTGTGTCTGTGAGAAGTCATGACATCACTGCTGCTTGAGGCATTGTGTGTGTCTGAGAAGTCATGACATCACTGCTGCTTGAGGCATTGTGTGTGTCTGAGAAGTCATGACATCACTGCTGCTTGAGGCATTGTGTGTGTCTGTGAGAAGTCATGACATCACTGCTGCTTGGGGCATCGTGTGTGTCTGTGAGAAGTCATGACATCACTGCTGCTTGAGGCATTGTGTGTGTCTGAGAAGTCATGACATCACTGCTGCTTGAGGCATTGTGTGTGTCTGAGAAGTCATGACATCACTGCTGCTTGAGGCATTGTGTGTGTCTGTGAGAAGTCATGACATCACTGCTGCTTGAGGCATCGTGTGTGTCTGAGAAATCATGACATCACTGCTGCTTGAGGCATTGTGTGTGTCTGTGAGAAGTCATGACATCACTGCTGCTTGAGGCATCGTGTGTGTCTGAGAAGTCATGACATCACTGCTGCTTGAGGCATCGTGTGTGTCTGTGAGAAGTCATGACATCACTGCTGCTTGAGGCAGCGTATGTGTCTGTCAGAAGTCATGACATCACTGCTGCTTGAGGCATCGTGTGTGTCTGTGAGAAGTCATGACATCACTGCTGCTTGAGGCATTGTGTGTGTCTGTGAGAAGTCATGACATCACTGCTGCTTGAGGCATCGTGTGTGTCTGTGAGAAGTCATGACATCACTGCTGCTTGAGGCATTGTGTGTGTCTGGAGAAGTCATGACATCACTGCTGCTTGAGGCATCGTGTGTGTCTGTGAGAAGTCATGACATCACTGCTGCTTGAGGCATTGTGTGTGTCTGTGAGAAGTCATGACATCACTGCTGCTTGAGGCATTGTGTGTGTCTGAGAAGTCATGACATCACTGCTGCTTGAGGCATCGTGTGTGTCTGTCAGAAGTCATGACATCACTGCTGCTTGAGGCATCGTGTGTGTCTGTAGAAGTCATGACATCACTGCTGCTTGAGGCATGTGTGTGTCTGTGAGAAGTCATGACATCACTGCTGCTTGAGGCATCGTGTGTGTCTGTAGAAGTCATGACATCACTGCTGCTTGAGGCATGTGTGTCTGTAGAAGTCATGACATCACTGCTGCTTGAGGCATCGTGTGTGTCTGTAGAAGTCATGACATCACTGCTGCTTGAGGCATCGTGTGTGTCTGTCAGAAGTCATGACATCACTGCTCTTGAGGCATCGTGTGTGTCTGTCAGAAGTCATGACATCACTGCTGCTTGAGGCAGGTGTGTCTGTCAGAAGTCATGACATCACGCTGTTTGAGGCATCGTGTGTGTCTGTCAGAAGTCATGACATCACTGCTGCTTGAGGCATCGTGTGTGTCTGTCAGAAGTCATGACATCACTGCTGCTTGAGGCATCGTGTGTGTCTGTCAGAAGTCATGACATCACTGCTGCTTGAGGCATCGTGTGTGTCTGTCAGAAGTCATGACATCACTGCTGCTTGAGGCATCGTGTGTGTCTGTCAGAAGTCATGACATCACTGCTGCTTGAGGCACGTATGTGTCTGTCAGAAGTCATGACATCACGCTGTTGAGGCATCGTGTGTGTCTGTCAGAAGTCATGACATCACTGCTGCTTGAGGCATCGTGTGTGTCTGTCAGAAGTCATGACATCACTGCTGCTTGAGGCATCGTGTGTGTCTGTCAGAAGTCATGACATCACTGCTGCTTGAGGCATCGTGTGTGTCTGTAGAAGTCATGACATCACTGCTGCTTGAGGCATGTGTGTGTCTGTAGAAGTCATGACATCACTGCTGCTTGAGGCATCGTGTGTGTCTGTCAGAAGTCATGACATCACTGCTGCTTGAGGCATCGTTGTGTCTGTAGAAGTCATGACATCACTGCTGCTTGAGGCATGTGTGTGTCTGTAGAAGTCATGACATCACTGCTGCTTGAGGCATCGTGTGTGTCTGTGAGAAGTCATGACATCACTGCTGCTTGAGGCATCGTGTGTGTCTGTGAGAAGTCATGACATCACTGCTGCTTGAGGCATCGTGTGTGTCTGTCAGAAGTCATGACATCACTGCTGCTTGAGGCATCGTGTGTGTCTGTGAGAAGTCATGACATCACTGCTGCTTGAGGCATCGTGTGTGTCTGTCAGAAGTCATGACATCACTGCTGCTTGAGGCATCGTGTGTGTCTGTCAGAAGTCATGACATCACTGCTGCTTGAGGCATCGTGTGTGTCTGTCAGAAGTCATGACATCACTGCTGCTTGAGGCATCGTGTGTGTCTGTCAGAAGTCATGACATCACTGCTGCTTGAGGCATCGTGTGTGTCTGTCAGAAGTCATGACATCACTGCTGCTTGAGGCATCGTGTGTGTCTGTCAGAAGTCATGACATCACTGCTGCTTGAGGCATCGTGTGTGTCTGTCAGAAGTCATGACATCACTGCTGTTTGAGGCATCGTGTGTGTCTGTGAGAAGTCATGACATCACTGCTGCTTGAGGCATCGTGTGTGTCTGTCAGAAGTCATGACATCACTGCTGCTTGAGGCATCGTGTGTGTCTGTGAGAAGTCATGACATCACTGCTGCTTGAGGCATGTGTGTGTCTGTGAGAAGTCATGACATCACTGCTGCTTGAGGCATCGTGTGTGTCTGTCAGAAGTCATGACATCACTGCTGCTTGAGGCAGCGTATGTGTCTGTGAGAAGTCATGACATCACTGCTGCTTGAGGCATCGTGTGTGTCTGTGAGAAGTCATGACATCACTGCTGCTTGAGGCAGCGTATGTGTCTGTGAGAAGTCATGACATCACTGCTGCTTGAGGCATCGTGTGTGTCTGTGAGAAGTCATGACATCACTGCTGCTTGAGGCATCGTGTGTGTCTGTGAGAAGTCATGACATCACTGCTGCTTGAGGCATCGTGTGTGTCTGTGAGAAGTCATGACATCACTGCTGCTTGAGGCAGCGTATGTGTCTGTGAGAAGTCATGACATCACTGCTGCTTGAGGCATCGTGTGTGTCTGTCAGAAGTCATGACATCACTGCTGCTTGAGGCATCGTGTGTGTCTGTCAGAAGTCATGACATCACTGCTGCTTGAGGCATCGTGTGTGTCTGTCAGAAGTCATGACATCACTGCTGCTTGAGGCAGCGTATGTGTCTGTGAGAAGTCATGACATCACTGCTGCTTGAGGCATCGTGTGTGTCTGTGAGAAGTCATGACATCACTGCTGCTTGAGGCATCGTGTGTGTCTGTCAGAAGTCATGACATCACTGCTGCTTGAGGCATCGTGTGTGTCTGTCAGAAGTCATGACATCACTGCTGCTTGAGGCATCGTGTGTGTCTGTCAGAAGTCATGACATCACAGCTGTTTGAGGCAGCGTATGTGTCTGTGAGAAGTCATGACATCACTGCTGCTTGAGGCATCGTGTGTGTCTGTCAGAAGTCATGACATCACTGCTGCTTGAGGCAGCGTATGTGTCTGTGAGAAGTCATGACATCACTGCTGCTTGAGGCATCGTGTGTGTCTGTCAGAAGTCATGACATCACTGCTGCTTGAGGCATCGTGTGTGTCTGTGAGAAGTCATGACATCACTGCTGCTTGAGGCATCGTGTGTGTCTGTGAGAAGTCATGACATCACTGCTGCTTGAGGCATCGTGTGTGTCTGTGAGAAGTCATGACATCCCTGCTGCTTGAGGCAGCGTATGTGTCTGTGAGAAGTCATGACATCACTGCTGCTTGAGGCATCGTGTGTGTCTGTGAGAAGTCATGACATCACTGCTGCTTGAGGCAGCGTATGTGTCTGTGAGAAGTCATGACATCACTGCTGCTTGAGGCAGCGTGTGTGTCTGTGAGAAGTCATGACATCCCTGCTGCTTGAGGCATCGTGTGTGTCTGTGAGAAGTCATGACATCACTGCTGCTTGAGGCAGCGTATGTGTCTGTGAGAAGTCATGACATCACTGCTGCTTGAACTTTTTAGCGTCACTGCTGCTTGAGGCTGTGTGTTCTGTGAGAAGTCATGACATCACTGCTGCTTGAGGCATCGTGTGTGTCTGTCAGAAGTCATGACATCACTGCTGCTTGAGGCATCGTGTGTGTCTGTCAGAAGTCATGACATCACTGCTGCTTGAGGCAGCGTATGTGTCTGTCAGAAGTCATGACATCACTGCTGCTTGAGGCCTCGTGTGTGTCTGTCAGAAGTCATGACATCACTGCTGTTTGCAGGAGTGCTGCACCTGTGAAATATCTCCGCTGCTTAAAAGGCACTGTGTGCTGTCAGAAGTCATGACATCACTGCCCCTTGGGAGGTGTGCAACAGCGCACACCGAGCGTGTTCTGCAAACGCCACTGGTTGACGCTACTGTCAGTCAACATGCTGCTAGGATGTTGTCCGTCTAAAGTCAACAACTCTATATTGTATAGTCAACAATTCTATATTATATAGTCAACAACGCTATAATGTATAGTCAACAACTCTATATTATGTAGTGAACAACTCTATATTATATAGTCAACAACTCTATATTATATAGTCAACAACGCTATATTGTATAGTCAACAACGCTATATTGTATAGTCAACAACTCTATATTATATAGTCAACAACTCTATATTATATAGTCAACAACGCTATATTGTATAGTCAACAACTCTATATTATATAGTCAACAACTCTATATTATATAGTCAACAACTCTATATTATATAGTCAACAACGCTATATTGTATAGTCAACAACTCTATATTATATAGTCAACAACTCTATATTATATAGTCAACAACTCTTTTTATATAGTCAACAACGCTATATTGTATAGTCAACAACTCTATATTATATAGTCAACAACTCTATATTATATAGTCAACAACGCTATATTGTATAGTCAACAACTCTATATTATATAGTCAACAACACTATATTATATAGTCAACAACGCTATATTATATAGTCAACAACTCTATATTATATAGTCAACAACGCTATATTATATAGTGAACAACGCTATATTGTATAGTCAACAACGCTATATTATATAGTCAACAACGCTATATTGTATAGTCAACAACTCTATATTATATAGTCAACAACTCTATATTATATAGTCAACAACTCTATATTATATAGTCAACAACTCTATATTATATAGTCAACAACTCTATATTATATAGTCAACAACTCTATATTATATAGTCAACAACTCTATATTATATAGTCAACAACTCTATATTATATAGTGAATTCATTTGACACTAGTGTAGCTGTGTTAGATGCTTACCATGGAGATTTGTCGCTTTGCTCTATCCTCTCCCCTTTTCCCCACCTGTATCTTTCTCTGTCTCTCATCCCCCAAACTGTCTCTCTCACTCCACTCCAGATTCATGTCATTGTTATACCTCTGTGTTAAATTTCTTGTATGTCAAATTGTCAATGCAGGATACACTTGTACAATACAAACACAATACAGACAGAGACAGAGATGTCAAGGCTATCTTAATGAAATGGTTTAATATGTATTACTGAACAGTGGTGGACACAACATTGAATTTAACATTGCCCCATCTTTGTGCCATGCAGCTGAAGACATAGACGAGTGTGCCAAGTTCCCGGGTCAGTTGTGTGCCCACAATTGTATCAACACCGCCAGTAGCTATCGCTGCACCTGTCAGCCTGGCTTCACACTGCAGGGAGATGGCCGCACATGCTCCCAAGATGGTGGGTTGTTTACTTGATTTTTTATTTCCTTGACCCCTTGCTGACCTGGGTGTTGCATCCCTTCACAGAGTTGCCGAGTTGTGCCGGAAAACGTACACAATTGAGATCTAGTTTTCCAACATGATGCCATAACCCTGATTTCCCCAATCTAATATTTATCACCGATGACGATAAGAATAAAAGTTGATTCTCTGCACTGTTTGCCCATCCTTATGAAAAAATATATCAACATGTACATGAAAATCAATGTATGAATATATATATTAATATTTAAAAATTGACCAATGTGCAAGAGATATACTAGTTGCTGCATGAGAGTGTGAGATGGACATTAAATATTTTTGCTGGTGGGAAACTGCTCCATCTTGACCTGTTTCAAGCTATGCTGTTAACCGCGGGAGTTCAGTGTCACATTTGATTTGTTTAAATCTCCTATTAAGTTTTTTTCATAATCCTTAAAATGCTGCTTTAAATCAAGTGGTGTATGGCATACCTGCCCCCAACATTGGGGAGAGAGAGAGAGAGAGAGAGAGAGAGACAGAGAGACAGAGAGACAGAGAGACAGAGAGACAGAGAGACAGAGAGACAGAGAGACAGAGAGACAGAGAGACAGAGAGAGGGGAGAGAGAGGGGAGAGAGAGAGAGAGAGAGAGAGAGAGAGGAGAGAGAGAGGAGAGAAAGAGAGGAGAGAAGAGAGAGAGAGAGAGACAGAGAGAGAGAGAGAGAGGAGAGAGAGAGAGGAGAGAGAGAGAAAGAGAGAGAGAGAGAGAGAGAAAGAAAGAGAGGGAGAGAGAAATAGAGAGAAATAGAGAGAGACAGAGAGAGACAGAGAGAGACAGAGAGAGAGACAGAGAGAGACAGAGAGAGACAGAGAGAGACAGAGAGAGACAGAGAGAGACAGAGAGAGAGACAGAGAGAGACAGAGAGGAGAGAGAGAGACAGAGAGAGAGACAGAGACAGAGAGACAGAGAGAGACAGAGAGAGACAGAGAGAGACAGAGAGAGACAGAGAGAGACAGAGAGGAGACAGAGAGAGACAGAGAGAGACAGAGAGAGACAGAGAGAGACAGAGAGAGACAGAGAGAGACAGAGAGAGAGAGAGAGAGAGAGAGAGAGAGAGAGAGAGAGAGAGAGAGAGAGAGAGAGAGAGAGAGAGAGAGAGAGAGAGGACATCAACACTAAGCAGTCAAGGAACACCTGACTAGTTCCCAGACAACTGGGCTAATCAAATTATTTTTGTCCCGTGCAGTTCAACCTTGCAAGTGAAGATAACCCACCCCATGTGGTATTGCTTTTCACCCCTTGGTAAAATTCCTGTAAAGCATGTTGGGTGCATTGGTACTACCCGGGTACTTCCGGGATTTATTTCTTTGCAGTGGGCATGTTTCTCACCATAATGGGGTTAATTTAATCTATGAGAGCTAGAGAAAGTTCTGTTGTCCAAGAGATAACGGGAAATCAAGCTAAGTAGGAACACGTCTGAGCTAGATATGGCCATTAAGAACAGTAACAGAACAAGGCTGATTTGCAAGAGAATCCAAGCCATGCCTGGTAAATTTCCCATTGGTTTTTGTTCAGAGACAGACAGAGACTGCCCTCATTCCATCCACCAACATTTCACTGCCCTCATTCCAACTACCAGAGGCCAGGTTTCTTTATTTCTAGGTCAGTTTATCCATACACTGTTTATATTATGCCAATAAAAGTACGAATGAAAATATATCACTGTGGTACACATATGCAACTGGCTAGTTGTAAGTGCCTGAGCCTAAAATTAATTTACATATAACTCTTTGAAAAAGTGATATATCCGTGAGTTTGGATTGCATTAATTAAATTGCGTCATATATTTTTAACTGTTTTTGATACATGACATGTGCATCGTATACCTGCCTAGGCAGTCACACACTGTGTATTTGCTGTAAAGTAGTCCAGATAATGCCACAGCTTATGAAAGGATAAGTCTGGACAACTGAGTAAAACTGGTAGTTTGGGCATTTGCATACCGGGGTAGGTATCGATTTGAGTTGTTTTTCTCCTAAAAGTGATTAAGTTTGCCTCTGTAATGTGGCACCAATGTCACTGAAAATACATGTGTGGTTATTTTTGGTAGCCGGAATTGTAAGTGCAGTTGAACTCACCGTAACTACCCCATGTGGTTCAAAATCTCTGACTTACATACCCTGTAGGAAACAGTTGGTGCCTGGACAAACATGACATACCCAACTTCGAAATAAATTTGACCATATTAACGGGATTTATTTCAGTCACACATGCAGTTTGCAAATCACTGGTCGAAGGCACCAGATATTGTTACGTTTGCTAAATATATTGCAAACCAGACAGAAGTTGATACTGGGTTGGATATTTACCCCCCAGGGTGGGGTCTTTGCCCCACACAGGCAGAGCATCTGTGTACACATGGCCCCCTGTCTGTGGGAGGGTCTTATCTACCACACTAGAGATCTATGGTTGCACCATAGCTTACTTGAAAGTGCGCTTCAGGTTGATTAGTTATCTGTTTTACATGGCAGTAGATGTTTCCTGAATCACTGGGTACTTTCTGTTTATGTTCCTAGTACTTAGCTGGGGCCTACTGTCTGGCAGATGATGTATTGTTTTGCTATAGTATGTGTACAGAATGCATTGTTGATTATGTAACTTAATTTTATGGTTCATTGAGGTTATGATCCAAAACGACAAGCTCCATTTAGCGTCATTAATGACATATGATTTCTATTTTACAGTTGGAATATTTAAGATTGCCATAAAGTAACCATTAAATATTGAAAACTTAAATGCCTTAATAATTTCATTGAGTTTTTCTGATGAATTTAGGTTGTTATTTGAGAAAATATATGTCTGGTAAGTAGTGTCTGTTCATTGTTAAAGCAAATTATCTTTCATGAAATCTGAGGATTCTGGAACGCTTGATCAGTTCTGGGAGGCTGCCTCAGGTCTGGACGATTGCCTCAGCTCTGGAACAAGGCTTTCAGTGCCACAGATCAGTATCAGTTCAGTTCTGGAGAGCTCCTAGGGCCACTCAATTGTAGATGGCTGTTTCAGGTTTGGAAGTTATGTTACAACAATAAAACCAGTGCCAAAGTGTATGTCTGTGTATGTGTCATAGGTATGTGTATGGTTGCAGAGTCAAGTGACAGGTGTGAGAACCGCAACCCTTGTCAACACTTGTGTGTTGACACTGGGGTAGCCATTGAGTGCAAATGTTTTGGTGGATACAGACTCAACTCTGATGAACGCTCCTGCACAGGTAGGTTGTGTCATTAAAACAATCATGTGACATGAATTTTAAAATAGATTGGTGATTTTCTTATATAAGGTCTTTTTTTGCTTTAAGTTAATGTTTATACATTATAGTATAGTACGTGAAACAATATTTTCAGTTGCATTCTTTATCAACATAATTTACATAAGCTGTTGTATATTAATTTACTTGGAATTGCTTGCGTGCATAACTTAATCAGTGCCACTATAGTATTGAATAGATTGCAACAATTTTCATAATAAACAATAATGTCTCATCATTGCAGTTGATGAGGTTTTAAGTGTAGCAGATCTGCAAAAAAACTCTTGTCAATTTGAATGCAATAACTCTTATTATGAATTTGTCCTTTAAAGCACTGCACTTCTCCAGATGTACAGTAAAAGAGCAGTACAGTAATTATATCAAGGAAGAATCATTCCTAATCGTGAGACTTTCAAGTGGCTCCACCTGTTGGCACCGACACTAGAATGTGCTGCGTTGTAGACATTGACGAGTGCGCGGAAGGCACACACACATGTCAGGCACTGCAGCGCTGTGTCAACATGGAGGGCAGCTTCTCCTGTGAGGGGATCTCACGCCCCGAACCACCCCGAGAAACCACAGTTGACTGTGGCAGTGGATACGCCTACAATCAGCAGACAGGTTCATGCGAGGGTGAGTCAGACTAAAATAACAACTTTATTAATTCCTCCATTACAATCAAGAGTGAGATAAATAAAACAGACACACATCTGAGTATGTAAGTATATATAACCAACGTTAACACAACTACCCACATATATATATATATATATATATATATATATATATATATATATATATATATATATATATACATACATACATTCAGTTGTGTGTTGGGTGATGTGGGTGGGTGGGTGGGTGAGATTGTGTTAACGTTGGTCTGTATTTTTGAAAACCAGTTTGTTGCCCAGGTTACTGAACACAGCGGCCCACAGAATCTAGAAATCCCAACGCCAGTTGGATCCTGTCAATTTGACCAGATTTTTAGAGATATTAGATCATGTCGAGTTTTGTGCGAGTTTCTTTTGTTAATTTTTTATGCTTTACAGAAATTTGAATTATTTTATTTTATAACCTGTATGTGTATATATAAGTATAAGATGTGTGAGAAGTTTGGTGGCTGTAAGAAATCATTGTCATGGTTAGGTCAGAAAGTAAACAAAAAGATCAGCGAAGCATGTGGCCACAATGCTGACGACTCCAGCTTGGACTTGTGCCCAAGGCCAGGGGATGATCTCAACACCGTTCAATATTCTAATCGAATTTGAGTATTCGATTCGTACTCACAATTTTGAGTAAATTCATTTCAAGTGAAATTCCATATTCATCTCATCCTTAGCAAGTGTGAGATGTTGAGTCGTGCTCCTGTGTTACGTAGAATGTGTGAGATGTTGAGTCGTGCTCCTGTGTTATGTAGAATGTGTGAGATGTTGAGTTGTGCTCCTGTGTTATGTAGAATGTGTGAGATGTTGAGTGTGCTCCTTTTTAGAAATGGGGAGATGTTGAGTCGTGCTCCTGTGTTATGTAGAATGTGTGATATGTTAAGTCGTGCTCCTGTGTTATGTAGAATGTGTGAGATGTTGAGTCTTGCTCCTGTGTTATGTAGAATGTGTGATATGTTAAGTCGTGCTCCTGTGTTATGTAGAATGTGTGAGATGTTGAGTCTTGCTCCTGTGTTATGTAGAATGTGTGAGATGTTGGGTCTTGCTCCTGTGTTATGTAGAATGTGTGAGGTGTTGAGTTGTGCTCCTGTGTTACGTAGAATGTGTGAGATGTTGAATCGTGCTCCTGTGTTACGTAGAATGTGTGAGATGTTGAGTCGTGTTCCTGTGTTATGTAGAGTGTGTGAGATGTTGAGTCGTGCTCCTGTGTTATGTAGAGTGTGTGAGATGTTGAGTGTGCTCCTGTGTTATGTAGAATGTGTGAATGTTGAGTGTGCTCCTGTGTTATGTAAATGTGTGAGATGTTGAGTCTTGCTCCTGTTTTTGAATGTTATATGTTAAGTGTCCCCTGTTTATTAGAATGTGTGAATGTTGAGTCTTGCTCCTGTGTTTTTAGAATGTGTGAGATGTTGGGTCTTGCCCTGTGTTATGTAAAATTTGAGGTGTTGATTTGGGCCCCTTGTTACGTAGAATGTGTGAGATGTTGAATCGTGCCCCTGTTTAGTAGAATGTGTGAGATGTTGATCGTGTTCCTGTGTTATTAAGTGTGGAGATGTTGGTTTCCCCTTGTTATGTAGAGTGTGTAAATGTTAGTCTCCCCTGTGTTATTAAAATGTGTGATATGTTGATGTGCCCCTGTGTACGGTGGGGAAATTTGGGGAGTCGTGCTCCTGTGTCTTGTAGAATGTGTGAGATGTTGAGTCGTGCTCCGTGTCATGTAGAATGTGTGAGATGTTAGTCTGCTCCTGTGTTATGTAGAATGTGTGAGATGTTGAGTCGTGCTCCTGTGTTATGTAGAATGTGTTTTTATGTTGATCCGTGTCCTGTGTATTATGTAAAAATGTGTGAGATTGTCTGTAAGAAATCATTGTCATGGTTAGGTCAGAAAGTAAACAAAAAGATCGTGAAGCTATGTGCCACAATGCTGACGACTCCAGCTAGGACTTGTGCCCAGATGGCCAGTGGATGATCTCAACACCGTGTCAATATTCTAATCGAATTTGAGTATTCGATTCGTACTCACAATTTGTACGTAGAATTTTCAAGTGAAATTCCATATTCATCTATCCTTAGCAAGTGTGAGATGTTGAGTCGTGCTCCTGTGTTATGTAGAATGTGTGAGATGTTGAGTCGTGCTCCTGTGTTATGTAGAATGTGTGAGATGTTGAGTTGTGCTCCTGTGTTATGTAGAATGTGTGAGATGTTGAGTTGTGCTCCTGTGTTATGTAGAATGTGTGAGATGTTGAGTCGTGCTCCTGTGTTATGTAGAATGTGTGATATGTTAAGTCGTGCTCCTGTGTTATGTAGAATGTGTGAGATGTTGAGTCTTGCTCCTGTGTTATGTAGAATGTGTGATATGTTGAGTCGTGCTCCTGTGTTATGTAGAATGTGTGAGATGTTGAGTCTTGCTCCTGTGTTATGTAGAATGTGTGAGATGTTGAGTCGTGCTCCTGTGTTATGTAGAATGTGTGAGATGTTGAGTTGTGCTCCTGTGTTATGTAGAATGTGTGAGATGTTGAGTCGTGCTCCTGTGTTACGTAGAATGTGTGAGATGTTGAGTCGTGCTCCTGTGTTATGTAGAATGTGTGAGATGTTGAGTCGTGCTCCTGTGTTATGTAGAGTGTGTGAGATGTTGAGTCGTGCTCCTGTGTTATGTAGAATGTGTGAGATGTTGAGTCGTGCTCCTGTGTTATGTAGAATGTGTGAGATGTTGAGTCGTGCTCCTGTGTTATGTAGAATGTGTGATATGTTAAGTCGTGCTCCTGTGTTATGTAGAATGTGTGAGATGTTGAGTCTTGCTCCTGTGTTATGTAGAATGTGTGAGATGTTGGGTCTTGCTCCTGTGTTATGTAGAATGTGTGAGGTGTTGAGTTGTGCTCCTGTGTTACGTAGAATGTGTGAGATGTTGAATCGTGCTCCTGTGTTACGTAGAATGTGTGAGATGTTGAGTCGTGTTCCTGTGTTATGTAGAGTGTGTGAGATGTTGAGTCGTGCTCCTGTGTTATGTAGAGTGTGTGAGATGTTGAGTCGTGCTCCTGTGTTATGTAGAATGTGTGATATGTTGAGTCGTGCTCCTGTGTTATGTAGAATGTGTGAGATGTTGAGTCGTGCTCCTGTGTCTTGTAGAATGTGTGAGATGTTGAGTCGTGCTCCTGTGTTATGTAGAATGTGTGAGATGTTGAGTCGTGCTCCTGTGTTATGTAGAATGTGTGAGATGTTGAGTCGTGCTCCTGTGTTATGTAGAATGTGTGAGATGTTGAGTCGTGCTCCTGTGTTATGTAGAATGTGTGAGATGTTGAGTCTTGCTCCTGTGTTATGTAAAATGTGTGAGATGTTGAGTTGTGCTCCTGTGTTATGTAGAGTGTGTGAGATGTTGAGTTGTGCTCCTGTGTTATGTAGAATGTGTGATATGTTGAGTCGTGCTCCTGTGTTATGTAGAATGTGTGAGATGTTGAGTCGTGCTCCTGTGTTATGTAGAATGTGTGAGATGTTGAGTCGTGCTCCTGTGTTATGTAGAATGTGTGATATGTTGAGTCGTGCTCCTGTGTCACGTAGAATGTGTGAGATGTGGAGTCGTGCTCCTGTGTCTTGTAAAATGTGTGAGATGTTGAGTTGTGCTCCTGTGTTATGTAGAGTGTGTGAGATGTTGAGTCGTGCTCCTGTGTTATGTAGAATGTGTGAGATGTTGAGTCGTGCTCCTGTGTTATGTAGAATGTGTGATATGTTGAGTCGTGCTCCTGTGTCACGTAGAATGTGTGAGATGTGGAGTCGTGCTCCTGTGTCTTGTAGAATGTGTGAGATGTTGAGTCGTGCTCCTGTGTCATGTAGAATGTGTGAGATGTTGAGTCGTGCTCCTGTGTTATGTAGAATGTGTGAGATGTTGAGTCGTGCTCCTGTGTTATGTAGAATGTGTGAGATGTTGAGTCGTGCTCCTGTGTTATGTAGAATGTGTGATATGTTGAGTCGTGCTCCTGTGTTATGTAGAATGTGTGAGATGTTGAGTCGTGCTCCTGTGTTATGTAGAATGTGTGAGATGTTGAGTCGTGCTCCTGTGTTATGTAGAATGTGTGAGATGTTGAGTCGTGCTCCTGTGTTATGTAGAATGTGTGAGATGTTGAGTCGTGCTCCTGTGTTATGTAGAGTGTGTGAGATGTTGAGTCGTGCTCCTGTGTTATGTAGAGTGTGTGAGATGTTGAGTCGTGCTCCTGTGTTATGTAGAATGTGTGAGATGTTGAGTCGTGCTCCTGTGTTATGTAGAATGTGTGAGATGTTGAGTCGTGCTCCTGTGTTATGTAGAATGTGTGAGATGTTGAGTCGTGCTCCTGTGTTATGTAGAATGTGTGAGATGTTGAGTCGTGCTCCTGTGTTATGTAGAGTGTGTGAGATGTTGAGTCGTGCTCCTGTGTTATGTAGAATGTGTGAGATGTTAAGTCGTGCTCCTGTGTTATGTAGAATGTGTGAGATGTTGAGTCGTCCTCCTGTGTTATGTAGAATGTGTGAGATGTTGAGTCGTGCTCCTGTGTTACGTAGAATGTGTGATATGTTAAGTCGTGCTCCTGTGTTACGTAGAATGTGTGAGATGTTAAGTCGTGCTCCTGTATTATGTAGAATGTGTGAGATGTTGAGTCGTGCTCCTGTGTTATGTAGAATGTGTGAGATGTTGAGTCGTGCTCCTGTGTTATGTAGAATGTGTGAGATGTTGAGTCGTGCTCCTGTGTTATGTAGAATGTGTGAGATGTTGAGTCGTGCTCCTGTGTTATGTAGAATGTGTGAGATGTTGAGTTGTGCTCCTGTGTTATGTAAAATGTGTGAGATGTTAAGTCGTGCTCCTGTGTTATGTAGAGTGTGTGAGATGTTGAGTCGTGCTCCTGTGTTACGTAGAATGTGTGAGATGTTGAGTCGTGCTCCTGTGTTATGTAGAATGTGTGAGATGTTAAGTCGTGCTCCTGTGTTATGTAGAGTGTGTGAGATGTTGAGTCGTGCTCCTGTGTTATGTAGAATGTGTGATATGTTAAGTCGTGCTCCTGTGTTATGTAGAATGTGTGAGATGTTGAGTCGTGCTCCTGTGTTATGTAGAATGTGTGAGATGTTGAGTCGTGTTCCTGTGTTATGTAGAGTGTGTGAGATGTTGAGTCGTGCTCCTGTGTTATGTAGAATGTGTGAGATGTTGAGTTGTGCTCCTGTGTTATGTAGAATGTGTGAGGTGTTGAGTCGTGTTCCTGTGTTATGTAGAGTGTGTGAGATGTTGAGTCGTGTTCCTGTGTTATGTAGAATGTGTGATATGTTGAGTCGTGCTCCTGTGTTATGTAGAATGTGTGAGGTGTTGAGTCGTGTTCCTGTGTTATGTAGAGTGTGTGAGATGTTGAGTCGTGCTCCTGTGTTATGTAGAATGTGTGAGATGTTGAGTTGTGCTCCTGTGTTATGTAGAATGTGTGAGGTGTTGAGTCGTGTTCCTGTGTTATGTAGAGTGTGTGAGATGTTGAGTCGTGTTCCTGTGTTATGTAGAATGTGTGATATGTTGAGTCGTGCTCCTGTGTTATGTAGAATGTGTGAGGTGTTGAGTCGTGTTCCTGTGTTATGTAGAGTGTGTGAGATGTTGAGTCGTCCTCCTGTGTTATGTAGAATGTGTGAGGTGTTGAGTTGTGCTCCTGTGTTATGTAGAGTGTGTGAGATGTTGAGTCGTGCTCCTGTGTTATGTAGAATGTGTGAGATGTTGAGTCGTGCTCCTGTGTTATGTAGAGTGTGTGAGATGTTGAGTTGTGCTCCTGTGTTATGTAGAGTGTGTGAGATGTTGAGTCGTGCTCCTGTGTTATGTAGAGTGTGTGAGATGTTGAGTCGTGCTCCTGTGTTATGTAGAGTGTGTGAGATGTTGAGTCGTGCTCCTGTGTTATGTAGAATGTGTGAGATGTTGAGTCGTGCTCCTGTGTTATGTAGAATGTGTGAGATGTTGAGTCGTGCTCCTGTGTTATGTAGAGTGTGTGAGATGTTGAGTCGTGCTCCTGTGTTATGTAGAGTGTGTGAGATGTTGAGTTGTGCTCCTGTGTTATGTAAAATGTGTGAGATGTTGAGTCGTGCTCCTGTGTTATGTAGAATGTGTGAGATGTTGAGTTGTGCTCCTGTGTTATGTAGAATGTGTGAGATGTTGAGTTGTGCTCCTGTGTTATGTAGAATGTGTGAGATGTTGAGTTGTGCTCCTGTGTTATGTAGAATGTGTGAGATATTGAGTCGTGCTCCTGTGTTATGTAAAATGTGTGAGATGTTGAGTTGTGCTCCTGTGTTATGTAAAATGTGTGAGATGTTGAGTTGTGCTCCTGTGTTATGTAGAATGTGTGAGATGTTGAGTTGTGCTCCTGTGTTATGTAGAGTGTGTGAGATGTTGAGTCGTGCTCCTGTGTTATGTAGAGTGTGTGAGATGTTGAGTTGTGCTCCTGTGTTATGTAGAGTGTGTGAGATGTTGAGTCGTGCTCCTGTGTTATGTAAAACGTGTGAGATGTTGAGTTGTCTCCTGTGTTATGTAGAGTGTGTGAGATGTTGAGTTGTGTTCCTGTGTTATGTAGAATGTGTGAGAAGTTGAGTTGTGCTCCTGTGTTATGTAGAGTGTGTGAGATGTTGAGTCGTGCTCCTGTGTTATGTAGAATGTGTGAGATGTTGAGTTGTGCTCCTGTGTTATGTAGAATGTGTGAGATGTTGAGTTGTGCTCCTGTGTTATGTAGAATGTGTGAGATGTTGAGTTGTGCTCCTGTGTTATGTAGAGTGTGTGAGATGTTGAGTCGTGCTCCTGTGTTATGTAGAATGTGTGAGATGTTGAGTCGTGCTCCTGTGTTATGTAGAATGTGTGAGATGTTGAGTCGTGCTCCTGTGTTATGTAGAGTGTGTGAGATGTTGAGTCGTGCTCCTGTGTTATGTAGAATGTGTGAGATGTTGAGTCGTGCTCCTGTGTTATGTAGAATGTGTGAGATGTTGAGTTGTGCTCCTGTGTTATGTAGAGTGTGTGAGATGTTGAGTCGTGCTCCTGTGTTATGTAGAATGTGTGAGATGTTGAGTCGTGCTCCTGTGTTATGTAGAATGTGTGAGATGTTGAGTCGTGCTCCTGTGTTATGTAGAATGTGTGAGATGTTGAGTCGTGCTCCTGTGTTATGTAGAATGTGTGAGATGTTAAGTCGTGCTCCTGTGTTATGTAGAGTGTGTGAGATGTTGAGTCGTGCTCCTGTGTTATGTAGAATGTGTGAGATGTTGAGTCGTGCTCCTGTGTTATGTAGAATGTGTGAGATGTTGAGTCGTGCTCCTGTGTTATGTAGAGTGTGTGAGATGTTGAGTCTGTGCTCCTGTGTTATGTAGAGTGTGTGAGATGTTGAGTCGTGCTCCTGTGTTATGTAGAATGTGTGAGATGTTGAGTCGTGCTCCTGTGTTATGTAGAGTGTGTGAGATGTTGAGTTGTGCTCCTGTGTTATGTAGACCTGGACGAGTGTGCCCTCAACATTGGTCTGTGCCCCTATGACCAGGAGTGCTACAACACAGAGGGTAGTTACATCTGCCGTCGCATACGCACCCCTACACGCACCACGGAGTGCCCCATAGGACACATTTATAACTCTGGCTCTAACAGTTGCGAGGGTAAGTACTTGTCTGTTTCTTGTTACGTCCATTGGTATCTCCGTTCTGATTTATATGACAAACAAGTAATTTTTTTACTTGAGATCATTAAGCACAATATGTAATGTGTTTTGCTTTAATTAATGATTTTATGACACTGCTAATCCAGTGCGTGCTGCACCATAAAATTGATAAAGCAAAATGTTGTAGATATCACCCGGAATCAATCTATTTAAAATACTAAGCTAAAATAAGTTGATGTAATTTTATTCTCAATGATGTCCTAATTTATATACAACAGGGATCATTTACCAGTTGCAATTGTGATATTATGACATTTTTACTTGCCTTGTTGCCCAGCCTACAGGCATTTATTGGTCATGGTGCTCCTTAAAATCTAGAAATCCCAAAGCCAATTAAAGAAGTGATATTTGGGCGGAGAATGGAACGTAAAGAAAGCAGATGTCTAGACAGTGACAGGTAACACACTGGTACAACTGTAGTGAAGTAAGACACTCTGAGAAGTCCTATGTACTGGTTACTGTGTTACACAAGAACTTACCTCCACCTTCTTACATACAAAGAAAACAGCTTAGAACAATAACAATTGTTAGTAAGCTGTACTTGTTTTTCAATAAAGATGACCTTCACTGAGGAATGTTGTGTAGCCTGTTGTGGTTGGTTGTGACAGACGTAGACGAATGCACCACCTACAGTAACCCGTGCCCTGCGGGCGGCCGGTGCTTCAACACCATTGGCAGTTTCTCCTGTATCCAGTCTAGTGCGCCCGAACGTCAACGCACAGACTGCCCTGACGGTTACGCCTACAATCGCATCTCAAGATCATGCGAAGGTCAGGCCTAATTCCATTATATGTCACCAGGTGGACATACTGCCCCGAACCAGAACTGTTTACGACATTCCAGAGGAGCTATTGGTTGAGGCTAAGGACACCTTAAAATAAAAATAAACTGCAGGGTAATACAATGTAAGGAAGTGTAGGGTCTGGTAGAACAATTACGATCCACTGGCGTGATACCTACCCAGGTAGTTGGAGTTTGACTGTTATCAAACAAAAAAGAGATATCTGGTGATTTCTGATTTCTCCAAAACATAAATTTACAAGCAAAATTGTAAAACTGATAAACATATTAATGACATGATAGAATATAATTGTTGTTTAATGATGTAAAGATGTTTAAAAAAAACATTCACTAGAACCGCAACAAATTTGGCATATATTTGCTGTTGTCATGTATAGATATTGACGAGTGCCTGACGGGCACGCATGAGTGCACTGGAGCCAACCAGCAGTGTGAGAACCATCCGGGAACCTACTCCTGTGTCTGTGGCGTAGGCTTCCAGTTCAGTCGCGTCTCTGGCAGCTGCGAAGGTAACTCTTTACATTCAACAATGTGTTAGCCCAAGGCAATGTTCTCAGCCGCCCGACTGTCATCAAAAATAGTTTTACTTGAAAGCATTTATACTCCCCTATGTGATCACTGGCTTCTGGTGTAGATAGTTTATGTTTGGGATAAACTATGAGTTCTCATGACCAGAGAAAGTCATGTTGTGGTTGTTCAGTTTTTAGGTATAGCTAGTACCTTCCTTTATCATTTATATTATTGGTATCCTATAAAAACCAACGCTTGATTCTGTCTTGTTTCTGAATTCATCAATTCATATAGATCTATTTTATGCTGACGTGCGGTATGTTTTTGGTGTTTTAGAGTTGAAGAATGTTTGAGTCCATTGACTTTGATTCTAACACTCTTAGTTTCTTCACCACAAAGTGAGTCAGTAAAACTGAGTGACTCTGGCAGTCTACTCAACTGAGTCTACCAGGTGGTCCTTAGTGGAAATGAAAGTACATGTTTTGTGTTTGCTGGACTACTGCATGTGATAACATGTAACACCGCGTGAATGAGTCATCCATCGCAGAAAACGTTGTCATGATGATATTTAATTTATATTTACCTAGTGTGATTAGTCATCATTCTTTAGCATTTGTTATATTTTGTATTTAAGACAGTCTTAAATTATTTTTAAATGTAGGACAGGTGTAGTCTATTAATAATTTATCGTACTTCTATATTACTTTGCTAAATGTTAATCTTGTTTGATCATTGGAACAATCAATTATTTTCTGACAATTTCCTCTTCTGTTTATGTTGCAGACATAAACGAATGTGCACTCAGCCATGACACATGCACGGTCGGTCAAGCTTGTGAGAACACAGAGGGCTCATATGTGTGTCGTCGCTTGACCAGCTGTGGTACAGGCTACACACTCAACACTGAGTCACAACAGTGTGTAGGTAAGTAGAGACTACACACTCAACACTGAGTCACAACAGTGTGTAGGTAAGTAGAGACTACACACTCATCACTGAGTCACAACAGTGTGTAGGGTTGCACTCAGCCTGACACATGCAGTGGTAGGTAAGTTTTGAGAAAACACACTCATATGAGTCACAACGTTGCCAGGTAAGTACAGACTACACACTCAACACTGAGTCACAACAGTGTGTAGGTAAGTACAGACTACACACTTAACACTGAGTCACAACAGTGTGTAGGTAAGTAGAGACTACACACTCATCACTGAGTCACAACAGTGTGTAGGTAAGTACAGACTACACACTCAACACTGAGTCACAACAGTGTGTAGGTAAGTACAGACTACACACTCAACACTGAGTCACAACAGTGTGTAGGTAAGTACAGACTACACACTCAACACTGAGTCACAACAGTGTGTAGGTAAGTACAGACTACACACTCAACACTGAGTCACAACAGTGTGTAGGTAAGTACAGACTACACACTCAACACTGAGTCACAACAGTGTGTAGGTAAGTACAGACTACACACTCATCACTGAGTCACAACAGTGTGTAGGTAAGTACAGACTACACACTCAACACTGAGTCACAACAGTGTGTAGGTAAGTACAGACTACACACTCAACACTGAGTCACAACAGTGTGTAGGTAAGTACAGACTACACACTCAACACTGAGTCACAACAGTGTGTAGGTAAGTACAGACTACACACTCAACACTGAGTCACAACAGTGTGTAGGTAAGTACAGACTACACACTCAACACTGAGTCACAACAGTGTGTAGGGTAAGTACAACGGTACACTTTACAACACTAGTCACAACAGTGTGTAGGTAAGTAAGATAAATACACTGACCAACAGTATATGGTGAACAATAACACCAGCACGTGAGTAAACAGTTTGGAAGAATAACCAATTGAGTACAGACTACACACTCAACACTAAGTCACAGCAATGAACATGTGAGCACAGATACACACTCAACAATAAGTCCAGCAAAGGGAAAAGTGGAACAAATTTCACACTCAACAATGTGTAAGGTACAGATAAAAAATTGCAAAAGGGCAGTTTTAAAATTTTCCCAGCAGTGTTTAGATAAGTAGTTAACTAAGTACAGACTACACCATGACAACTCTGATGACATTCTTGGTGGAATTTGATCACACTGCAGGGGCACTGTGATGACACTTTTGTGACATTGTTCTCACATTATAAACACATTGGTGACCCTTGACATATTCTGATGACAGTTCTAATATATTATGATGACACTTTGGTGACAGATGACGATGAGTGTCAACTGGGCACACACAACTGCGGGGTGACACGGGAGTGTCATAACACGCCTGGGTCATTCCGCTGCATCCACAAGCGCTGTCCCCCCGGATACAGACTCGACTATGCCACTGGTCAGTGCCAGGAGGTCCACTGCGACCAGGGAATGAGGGCTGACCACTCCGGCAACTGTGTTGGTGAGTCTGTGTCCAGTCTCCCATGGACTGTGTCAACTGAGAGATGACACTGGTCTAAACTAAGGGTGGAGCTAATTTAATAAAATCACATGCATAATCTCGGCATCAGCTAAAAACTCAGCACTCTTGGCATGTAATGTGTTGGTAATTTACATCGCTCGGTTACAATTGGACCATTTCAGGTAGAACTCCTGCTGTGTTTGTGCGAGTGCTGACTCCTTATTCTTATTCTAAAAGTGTATTTGGTATTTTAGATTATATTGCACAAGTTTTGCTGAATTTGAATAATGCTAGAATTGCATTTATGAGATCAGTCGCAGGTTAATTTAAAAACCAGATTCAATTATAAATAAATACAAAGAGTCAGGTATAGCTGTTGTACCTTCTATGTTTCAGACATTAATGAGTGTGTGCTGACAAATCCCGTGTGCCGTGCCAATCAGCAGTGTGTCAATACTGTTGGCTCGTACGAGTGCCGCGATCTTGTGAACTGCGGTATCGGCTATGAACTCAACTCTCAGGGCACAAGATGTGTTGGTGAGATACGTACCACGCTCCTGTTTGTTTTATTTTCCTTGTAATGTTTACACATAGCTTAGATTATAAATTGATTAAAAATACTAATCTAAAGGTACCCTGCATTTTGCTAGTGCATGTGTGCTAGCTACAGGCTAGTAAACTCACACCCGGTAGGCACTGATATTAAACAGTACAACTTAAATTCTTATCCATCAGCACAATTAAATACCATATGTGAATGTGTTGGAAATATTAGTCCATGTCATGCTTATTGAGCACTCAGAACCTTAGGCAGTACAGGTTTACTGTCACCTGCAGATATGGCTGTTTGGCTGCAGTGACACCTTTTGCTGGAAGAATGTGGTGAATCTCGTTACACACAGGCTATCTGTTCTACATGTTTTAATGTAGTGTTCATAATACACACGGGAAGAAATAATACTGAGCGTATGCAGCCTGTGGGATTGGGTTTATCAACACCAAAATATTGGTCTCAATTTAATTTACTGGACTGCTCAAATTGTAAACAAAACATTCAACTTGTAAACAAATGTTATTGCATTGTTATTTCATACTAACAATTACAACCAATGGCTAATTCTGGATAGTAGACAAATGAACTGAAATGTCAATCCAGAAACAGCACTACTCGGCTTGTCATGTCTTGTCCAGTCACTGCCATGCAGTCTGACCAGTAACTGACCATTGTGTTACAGACGTGGATGAGTGTGCCCGAGGTGACCATGACTGTCACGGGGCTCTGATGCGCTGTGTCAACCAGCCGGGGGGCTACGAGTGCCAGTGTCCAGAGGGCTACCAGCACAATGCCGCATCCAACAGCTGCCAAGGTATGTCACCATCTCATTGATGGCTTCACGTTTGTGTACCAGTGGGAGCACTTATTGTGTGTCTTAATGTTTTATGCTGTTTTAGCAAAAACTTGGGAAAATTCTTCCGTAATGTATCCGTGCGTAATCTCTAACATGTATTCCATAAAATTTATTCAAACAAATTGTTATAAAAGTTGTGTTTAATTCAAATAGCCTGCATCGAACACCAGGCATCCTGGTGTTCGATGCGCTCTATGAATTGTTCATGTCACATGAATCTGTGCGTGATATATGTGACATGAAGTTTTACCTGGCACAAATCTTCTGGTTATGGGTATGTTCAATAGTAACATAAGTTAGACAACAGCACAACTGATTGAGCGAACGTCCTACAATAATTACAACCCACACATGATTCTGGGTAAGGCCTTGTATTGGGGAATTCAATTCCCAACATGAGGTAAAATAATATCTTTGTATTGGTTCAAACCACTAATCACATCCACATAGAGATATTAAGCTGTGTAATCACTGGTGTCACAAATTGTTATAAAACAAAAAACAAAGCTAAATGTAGCGAATTTAACTAATGTCACATGTTGGTTTTGTTATCCCACTGAGCTTGATTTCTAAAGGTTTAGGTGCAAGATAACTTATTGTTATTCAATCTCTACCGACCAGACTGCCCGGTTCTGATAGCCACAACAGTGTCAGTGGGTAATAATGTCTGTTCTACTCAACAGGTGGTGACACCAGTTATTACATTCCAGCATGGTAGCTGGCAACAATCAAACGACCACCCAACCAATGCCACCCACACATAATGCTATGTTTTGTTAACCATACAACCACATCATTTCTGTGTATTTCTTGCAGACGTAGATGAGTGCACGATCCACGGTGGTACAGTGTGCACGATTGACTCGACCTGTGAGAACACACCTGGCTCGTTCAGGTGTAACTGTAAGCCAGGCTTTGTGAAGGCTCAGGACGGCAGGTTCTGCAAAGGTGAGTGTCGAGACCAACCCAGGAGAGGCTGCCGTGTCAAGTTGAAGACGTCTCTGAAGAGTCGCCGTCAGTTTTGTTAAAATTACCTTTGTGAAGACTTCATTGATAAACGATCAGTATTTGACTCATAAGATGGATCCTTGTGTAGTGTTCTAGCTGATTAGAGTTGGGCACAGTGTCATTATGATGATTAGCAATGATGTGAAATCTGGTCTAGGATTATAGCCACGACCCTTTGGTAGGCTGTACACAACAACTGTCAGAAGACACACCGGCTTTTGTTGCCAGCAAACCTGTTGTACATGTCGCCAATTATGAGCTTTGTTGTAGATATGCATGAGTGTAAATTACGTTGTGTAGACGAGTGTAAGCTCTATGTTGTAGATGTGGAAAAGGGTGAATGTTTTGATCTGTGTTGTACATGTGGACAAGTGTGAAGTTTGCGGACTGTGTTGTAGATGTGAACAAGTGTGAACTCTGCATTGTTGTTGGAGGTGTGATTGTTAACTTTGTGGTCGGTTATGTGGATGTGGAAGAGTGTTAACACTGTAGTTGGTATTGTAGATGTGGACAACTGATGTCTGTGCTGTAGACGTGGATGAGTGTTAACTATGTGGTCTGTGTTGTAGACATGGATAATTGTTAACTGTGACTTGTATGAGTGTTAACTGTGTGGTCTGTATTGTAGACGTGGATGAGTGTTAACTGTGTGGTCTGTGTTGTAGACATGGATGAGTGTTAACTGTGTTTTTAGACATGAGTGAACTGTTTTTACTGGAGTGTTAACTGTGTGGTCTGTGTTGTAGATGTGGATGAGTGTAAACCCTGTGTGGTCTGTGTTGTACATGTATATGAGTGTTAATTTTCAGATGTGGATGAGTGTTAACTGTGTGGTTTGTGTTGTAGATGTGGATGAGTGTTAACTGTGTCTGTGTTGTAGATGTGAATGAGTGTTAACGTGTGTCGGTACTGTGTTGTAGATGTGGATGAGTGTTAACTGTGTGTTTGTTGAATGTGAATGAGTTTTGGGGGGAGATGTGGATGAAGTGTTAACTGTGTTGGTTGTAGATGTGGATGAGTGTACTGTGTGGCTTTTTAGATGTGAATGAGTGTTAACTGTGTGGTCTGTGTTGTAGATGTGGATGAGTGTTAAACTGTTTTGGTTATGCTGTGTCTTTTTAGATGTGGATGAGTGTTAACTGTGTGGTTGTGTTGTAGAGTGGATGAGTGTTAACTGTGTTGTAGATGTGGATGAGTGTTAATTTGGGGTTGGTTTTTTTTCTTGTGTTGTAGATGTGGATGAGTGTTAACTGTGTGGTCTGTGTTGTAGATGTGGATGAGTGTTAACTGTGTGGTCTGTGTTGTAGATGTGGATGAGTGTTAACTGTGTGGCCTGTGTTGTAGATGTGATGAGTGTTAACTGTGTGGTCTGTGTTGTAGATGTGAATGAGTGTTAACGGTGTGGTCTGTGTTGTAGATGGGATGAGTGTTAACTGTGTGGTATGTGTTGTAGATGTGGATGAGTGTTAACTGTGGTCTGTGTTGTAGATGTGATGAGTGTTAACTGTGTGGTTGTGTTGTAGATGTGGATGAGTGTTAACTGTGGTTGTGTTGTAGATGTGGATGAGTGTTAACTGTGGCTGTGTTGTAGATGTGGATGATTTAACTGTGGCTGTGTTGTAGATGTGAATGAGTGTTAACGTGTGTCTGTGTTGTAGATGTGATGAGTGTTAACGTGTGGTCTGTGTTGTAGATGTGGATGAGTGTTAACTGTGTGGTCTGTGTTGTAGATGTGGATGAGTGTTAACTGTGTGGTATGTGTTGTAGATGTGGATGAGTGTTAACTGTGTGGTTTGTGTTGTAGATGTGGATGAGTGTTAACTATGTGGTCTGTGTTGTAGATGTGGATGAGTGTTAACTGTGCAGTCTGTGTTGTAGATGTGGATGAGTGTTAACTGTGTGGTCTGTGTTGTAGATGTGGATGAGTGTTAACTGTGTGGTCTGTGTTGTAGATGTGGATGAGTGTTATCTGTGTGGTCTGTGTTGTAGATGTGGATGAGTGTTAACTGTGTGGCCTGTGTTGTAGATGTGGAATGAGTGTTAACGGTGTGGTCTGTGTTGTAGATGTGGATGAGTGTTAACTGTGTGGTATGTGTTGTAGATGTGGATGAGTGTTAACTGTGTGGTCTGTGTTGTAGATGTGGATGAGTGTTAACTGTGTGGTCTGTGTTGTAGATGTGGATGAGTGTTAACTGTGTGGTTTGTGTTGTAGATGTGGATGAGTGTTAACTGTGGTCTGTGTTGTAGATGTGGATGAGTGTTAACTGTGTGGCCTGTGTTGTAGATGTGAATGAGTGTTAACTGTGTGGTCTGTGTTGTAGATGTGAATGAGTGTTAACGGTGTGGTCTGTGTTGTAGATGTGGATGAGTGTTAACTGTGTGGTCTGTGTTGTAGATGTGGATGAGTGTTAACTGTGTGGCCTGTGTTGTAGATGTGAATGAGTGTTAACGGTGTGGTCTGTGTTGTAGATGTGGATGAGTGTTAACGGTGTGGTCTGTGTTGTAGATGTGGATGAGTGTTAACTGTGTGGTATGTGTTGTAGATGTGGATGAGTGTTAACTGTGTGGTTTGTGTTGTAGATGTGGATGAGTGTTAACTATGTGGTCTGTGTTGTAGATGTGGATGAGTGTTAACTGTGCAGTCTGTGTTGTAGATGTGGATGAGTGTTAACTGTGTGGCCTGTGTTGAGATGTGGATGAGTGTTAATTGTGTGGTCTGTGTTGTAGATGTGGATGAGTGTTAACTGTGTGGTCTGTGTTGTAGACGCGGATGAGTGTTAACTGTGTTGTAGACATGGATGAGTGTTAACTGTGTGGTCTGTGTTGTAGATGTGGATGAGTGTTAACTGTGTGGTCTGTGTTGTACATGTATATGAGTGTTAACTGTGTGGTCTGTGTTGTAGATGTGGATGAGTGTTAACTGTGTGGTTTGTGTTGTAGATGTGGATGAGTGTTAACTGTGTGGCCTGTGTTGTAGATGTGAATGAGTGTTAACGGTGTGGTCTGTGTTGTAGATGTGGATGAGTGTTAACTGTGTGGTATGTGTTGTAGATGTGGATGAGTGTTAACTGTGTGGTCTGTGTTGTAGATGTGAATGAGTGTTAACTGTGTGGTCTGTGTTGTAGATGTGGATGAGTGTTAACTGTGTGGTTTGTGTTGTAGATGTGGATGAGTGTTAACTGTGTGGTCTGTGTTGTAGATGTGGATGAGTGTTAACTGTGTGGCCTGTGTTGTAGATGTGAATGAGTGTTAACTGTGTGGTCTGTGTTGTAGATGTGAATGAGTGTTAACGGTGTGGTCTGTGTTGTAGATGTGGATGAGTGTTAACTGTGTGGTCTGTGTTGTAGATGTGGATGAGTGTTAACGGTGTGGTCTGTGTTGTAGATGTGGATGAGTGTTAACTGTGTGGTATGTGTTGTAGATGTGGATGAGTGTTAACTGTGTGGTTTGTGTTGTAGATGTGGATGAGTGTTAACTATGTGGTCTGTGTTGTAGATGTGGATGAGTATTAACTGTGCAGTCTGTGTTGTAGATGTGGATGAGTGTTAACTGTGTGGTCTGTGTTGTAGATGTGGATGAGTGTTAACTGTGTGGTCTGTGTTGTAGATGTGGATGAGTGTTATCTGTGTGGTCTGTGTTGTAGATGTGGATGAGTGTTAACTGTGTGGCCTGTGTTGTAGATGTGAATGAGTGTTAACGGTGTGGTCTGTGTTGTAGATGTGGATGAGTGTTAACTGTGTGGTATGTGTTGTAGATGTGGATGAGTGTTAACTGTGTGGTCTGTGTTGTAGATGTGAATGAGTGTTAACTGTGTGGTCTGTGTTGTAGATGTGGATGAGTGTTAACTGTGTGGTTTGTGTTGTAGATGTGGATGAGTGTTAACTGTGTGGTCTGTGTTGTAGATGTGGATGAGTGTTAACTGTGTGGCCTGTGTTGTAGATGTGAATGAGTGTTAACTGTGTGGCCTGTGTTGTAGATGTGAATGAGTGTTAACGGTGTGGTCTGTGTTGTAGATGTGGATGAGTGTTAACTGTGTGGTCTGTCTTGTAGATGTGGATGAGTGTTAACTGTGTGGCCTGTGTTGTAGATGTGAATGAGTGTTAACGGTGTGGTCTGTGTTGTAGATGTGGATGAGTGTTAACGGTGTGGTCTGTGTTGTAGATGTGGATGAGTGTTAACTGTGTGATATGTGTTGTAGATGTGGATGAGTGTTAACTGTGTGGTTTGTGTTGTAGATGTGGATGAGTGTTAACTATGTGGTCTGTGTTGTAGATGTGGATGAGTGTTAACTGTGCCGTCTGTGTTGTAGATGTGGATGAGTGTTAACTGTGTGGCCTGTGTTGAGATGTGGATGAGTGTTAATTGTGTGGTCTGTGTTGTAGATGTGGATGAGTGTTAACTATGTGGTCTGTGTTATAGATGTGGATGAGTGTTAACTGTGCGGTCTGTGTTGTAGATGTGGATGAGTGTTAACTGTGTGGTCTGTGTTGTAGATGTGGATGAGTGTTAACTGTGCGGTCTGTGTTGTAGATGTGGATGAGTGTTAACTGTGTGGCCTGTGTTGAGATGTGGATGAGTGTTAACTGTGCGGTCTGTGTTGTAGATGTGGATGAGTGTTAACTGTGTGGCCTGTGTTGAGATGTGGATGAGTGTTAATTGTGTGGTCTGTGTTGTAGATGTGGATGAGTGTTAACTATGTGGTCTGTGTTGTAGATGTGGATGAGTGTTAACTGTGCGGTCTGTGTTGTAGATGTGGATGAGTGTTAACTGTGTGGCCTGTGTTGAGATGTGGATGAGTGTTAACTGTGTGGTCTGTGTTGTAGATGTGGATGAGTGTGAGCGCCATGGCATGTGTGCCCACGAGTGTCGTAACACATGGGGATCCTTCCAATGCGCATGCTTCAGTGGCTACCAACTGGCTGATGACGGCCGCAGCTGCTCAGGTCAGTATCTCTCTGATGCATCAATCAGTCCATTGACAACTACAATTGTTTATGCACTCTGTAAGATTTATAAACCGTGTTGTTAATAGCTAAGCTTTGCTTTACAGAGTTTAGGCACAATCAAAGTTATCTTATTAGTATTAGTATGGTCAACACACTTCTTAAAATAATGCTGCAATCCTGTTGATTTATTTGTCGACGGTTGTCAGGTCTTGCTTATAACGCGGTATCATTTCATGGAGCTGTACTACAACATTATAAAGAGGCATGACTGTATTAATTAATAAAGAAAAACCTAGGAACTGTCAGATAGTCTCCATTTACCTACAAAGACCAGTTTGCTGTGAGTACGCTGGTGACGCTGCAGATATTGACGAGTGCGAGGTGTATGCGAAGAAGGGCACGCGACTGTGTATAGGCATCTGTCAGAACACCCCTGGCTCCTTCACCTGCACCTGTCCTGAGGGCTATCTCATGCTCACAGACGGCAAGACCTGTCAGGGTGAGTCCAACCTACCCCTAGCTCTTCTGGTAACAGCCTCGGCTCAGCTGCTAGTCAGTAATTGTATATATTGTGTACACTTCGTTTATCATTTATCAGTTGAATTATATAGTTCCAAAAAACATAGCCACATTGTCTTCTTTGCAGTGCAGGGCTGGCGTCATGAATCTTACTAAAAGTTACAAAGTGGCTCGTGTTGGTGTAAATCCTTTATTGACAAGAAATGCATCATTTACTAAGACAGTCATCTTAGCATTAAAAACTTTCTTAGCAGCGTCAGGCTCTTAGCCAGAGACATATTGTCAAATTATTTTAAAAAGTTGTTTTAAATTGCAACAGATTATTATTGTTCAAATAATGGATATTTTGGTGTTTGGTTAATGTGATTTTTATTTTTCATATAACATGATCTTCTGTTGGACCAATGTGTGGTGTTTCCATTGTAATAAAATGAGCCTTGCACTAACTGTGAAAGTGGATGCAGGAGTGAAGTTTGAGTATTTTACGGACAGATGTGGCAGTGGTTGGAGGTTTCTGGAGAATCTTATGAAGTTCCTTCTTGACGGTATAATAAGACCAAGAAATTTTACTTAGAGTTTTTGTGTTTCTGTGTTTTCTGGATGAGTTGCTATGTAGTCTAGCTGCAGTAATACTTCTGTATTTGTGACAGTTTCATTCCAGCTTGTTCATAGTAATCTTCCTAGTAATGATATCATGAATGATATCATGTTTTGACAGTGTAGTTAGTTGTACATTTATAACATTGGTTAGTTGTTGTATTTAATGTACTTTGTAATTAGATTCCAGCTGAGATTCACCAGTCGTAGCATATTAAATGTCCTCTAAATTATACCAGATATTGACGAATGCGCCTCGGGCCAAGCGAACTGCCATGGCCCAGACAAGGTGTGCATCAACACAAGGGGGAGCTTCAGGTGTGAGACAGTCAAATGTCCGAAAGGATTCGTGAAGTCAGCTTCTGGTGGAGGTGCCAGGTCCAAGTAGGTTACCTTCTTCTTGTTGCCATTATTGTATTAATCAACATGTAAATAATGATTATAAATGACTACATGTGATCTAAAGATGCAGTATAAAGAAACATAATGAATACACATTACAAAATATGCGACCCTTACTCCTGCAAGTACTTGGACACTTTCCATGCCAGAAACCAGAACCAGGTCCATAAGTTGTTCGTTGTCAATGTGTTGTCATTTACGAGAACATTTTGATGAAATGCCATAAATACATGTAGCCTTAAATTAGTTTGACATTGGATTAGCCGAAAAAGATCAAAAGATCAAAGATAGTGAACTGTATTATCCGTGAGTAATGTGGGAACTTTCCATTTCTTCACTGCAGTGAAATGTAAATATTAATGATGGTAAATCACATCAACACACAAACTGTATCATTATCAGTGCATCAACTGTAGATCTTGTCATGTTCACTTGCTTTCTTGGACCATTGGCTTCTTGTTTACCAATTGGTATTATGTGTAAAACCTCAACAGGGGTAGAAATAACTCAAAAGTTTCTGGTAGTCAGCAGGACAACATAGTTGGGAAATCTGGGAGTCCTCAGAGACAGATATATCTGGTAGTCCAGGTCCAGAAATGGCCCGAATTTAAGCAAAATAACACAACAAACAAGAAAATTGAACAGTTTAATGGAAAAATCAAATACCAAACACATACACACCCCTACACCAAAAACATATATACACCAACACCAAAAACATAATGACATTTAGAATAAAAATATTCCCGAATATTATGGTAGTCCTCGGACTACCGGACTATCGCTGTTTCAACCCATGCTTACTAATTTTATACAGTCAACACCAGTGGTACACATCTTCTAGGGTTGTTTTACAACCCCAGTGATGGTGATTACAGTGCAGGTCTGCATTGTCACCTGAGCCACAGATAACCACGTTAGGACCAAGGTTGTGACATTTTTATTATCTAGAATGAACCGAGAACTGTCGACATAAAAGCTTGGCCTCCCCTCTATGCTTTTCCTGTGTGTCAAACTGCAGCTTTCTGTATTTCTTCACTCCAACTTCTTTGTCCTGATCGCCGTCTCAAGCCAATGGAGCGTCGCTGCAGCTAACGTGATGAAAATACAGAAATCTGCATTTGACCACACGCACTCACTACCGTAATAGACATTTTAGTAGCGCAGCTCCTGCGATCATACTCTGAAATTATTTCTGCTGTATGCATCTCTGTAAGTTTGGGAACTTGGGACGAACGATAATTCCAGTAACGTTGCATTCGACCGCAACCATCTGAATTAACCGGGTGTGAGTGATACACGTCTAATGCAGATTTCTTTATTTCCCCCACAGCAATGTCCGCTGTCAGCGCCGCAGTTTCGTGTGCCAGCAGGGCGACACGGAGTGTCTGTACGCCCCACTCAGCTACTCCACTAACTTCATGACCTTCCCGAGCAAGGTCCCCGTTCCCGCTGACCTCTTCACGATGCGAGGCCCGATCTCGCAGTTCCGACGTCTCGACTTTGAGCTGCGCCTGCTGTCTGCCGTGGACCCGGTGACTGGGGAGCAGCGAGTGGGTCGCGATTATTTCCACGTGCTGAAGAAACAGGATAATGTGGCGGTGATTCAGTTGCTGAGACAAGTGCCAGGTGCCCAGGACATCAAGTTGCAACTGGACATGAATATCTACAGCAAAGACTATGACGCCGAAGGCAATGAGGTGTTCTTTGGCACAGCGGTAGCTATCATCAATCTCTACGTCACAAGCTCTGACTATTAGCCCGCATCACGTCAGTTGGATCGCATGAACAGTGGATGACATTTCGCATTGGTTGATCAATCAGGAATGAGTTCTTTTTTTGTTTGGTCAGTCAAGAAGTAATTCATTTTTAGACAATCGGAGAAATGGTGGTGCTATTTGTGCAGATTCTCTGAACATGTTAGACTGTTAAAGTATGCTATGGATTTCTGATGCATGAAAGTATATTGTAACAAGTGATTTGAAGATCTTAAATGGATGCATTCTGTTTCAGTGTGCTATAATTTAAATATAAATGATCAAGTTTGGTTGGGTGCGTGTGATGTGCTCACATTGATAAATTTGTTTGATGTTATTATGAACTTCATAAAAAAGTATTGACACAACATGCATCGGTCATGTGCTATATTTCAGTGCTTTACAATTTCAATTCAACATCCTAATCAAAACAGAAACCCTAAAGAAAAATAGCAATTTTAACAATTCTCGCCAGCTATATGGCAAAATATCTGCCAGTAGCTTGATGTGGGTGCACTAAACACATGACTGTGGGGTACAACTCCTGTAGTAGTTTGGGAATTGCTTCTATATACTTCTCCCATATTTGTTTCTGTAGCGGTGCTGTTAGACTTGTTTAGTCAACTTCCTTCTCTGTCCATTGTGAGCTTTTGTATATTGCTGTTCGACAACTTCAATAATGAAGGCTTGCAAGCTGTTCATCACCAGTTTCCCTGTTGGAATGGTACTTATTTTAGCACAGACTCGGAAGGAGTAGAATTTCTCGGTAAAGTCGCACTTTGTCAGTCGAATTATTATGCCTGTACACAAAAACTGTATAATCTCTACCACCAAAAGTTGGGTTTATATCCAGTGTTCCTGGCATGTTCCTGAACTTGCACAAAAACCTATAAGGGTAGCGAAGCATGTTACTTGTGGCTGCTGTAGTCTGTGGCATTTACTGTGGCAATATTGCGAGAGTGTATCACCAATGAAAAGTCATTGGAAATGTTGCAGTGTAGTCAAATATTGTGAAATGCAGAAATGCTAATTGTGGATATTGATTCTTAGAATTATACCGATTCTTGGAATATTTCTAATTAGTTTATATGCATTACAGTTTATATAAACGTAACTCGATGCCTAACATATGCAACATTACAAAATAAAATTTTGCATAATATATGCAGCTACAATTCTACATCATATAATGTTGTTTCGTATGGTGGCTTTGTAGATAATTGATAAAATTATCTCAAATATTTTTCTGCTTGTGGTATTTGTGTTTTGCAAATAACTGTGGCAGTATATATATATTTAGATGAGCCTATACAATGCCTGGATGTCTGTGTTTACTTAGTAGTTGCCTTGATGTCTATGGCACTATGTAGGTGTCTGGATGTATGAGATACAATATACCAAGACAACTAACATTAATATAGTTGTTTACATTTTTTAAGACTAAGTTTACAGTCACTGGTTTAACCCTAGCTAGGTGTTCCATAGTAATTACTTTCAACTTGCTTGGTTCTACCTGTGCCCCACCACCAGAAATATATACAGATGACACCACACAACGTAGTCCACATGAACACACCTCCATACGCACACATGACACCACAGTACACAGTCTACATGAACACACCTCCATACGCACACATGACACCACAGTACACAGTCCACATGAACACACCTCCATACGCACACATGACACCACAGTACACAGTCCACATGAACCCACCTCCATACACACACATGACACCACAGTCCACATGAACCCACCTCCATACGCACACATGACACCACAGTACACAGTCCACATGAACACACCTCCATACGCACACATGACACCACAGTACACAGTCCACATGAACCCACCTCCATACGCACACATGACACCACAGTACACAGTCCACATGAACCCACCTCCATACGCACACATGACACCACAGTACACAGTCCACATGAACACACCTCCATACGCACACATGACACCACAGTACACAGTCCACATGAACACACCCTTTACACAAATACACGACAACAATCCACATGAACCCCCTACACAAATACACGACAACAATCCACATGAACCCCCTACACAAATACACGACAACAATACTCAATCCACATGAACCCCTAAACAAATACACGACAACAATAATACAGTCCACATGAGCCCCCTACACAAATACCTACACAATACCACATTACATAGTCTACATGAGCCTATCTCCATAAACACATGACACCACAGTACACAGTCCACATGAACCCCCATACACAAATACATGACAACAATACACACGAACCCCCTACACAAATACATGACAACAATACACAGTCCACGTGAACTCCCTACACAAACCCAACAATACACAGTCCACATGAAACCCCCTACACAAACACAACAATACACAGTCCACATGAACCCCCTACACAAACACACAACACAACAATAATCATGCAGTGATATAAGCAACAGTTGTGCCGACTACAATCACAGCTTTGCATGGATACCAATGCACGTTTTGTCCTCTGTTGTATGAGAGAAGATAATTAGTAATTACTGAGTTGAACCTTGGAGCAGAAGGTGAGGTCTAATCATGAGACCAGAGTGATGTCCCTTCTTGTCCTGTGGCTGGTGTCCCTGCGTACCTGCGTGAACAAAGTAGAATGACAAATGCAACAGTATCACTGTATGTAATTGTCATACAGCTGTGCAGTTGACCCATATACTTCCCGAAGCCTTGTTGGGTAATGATTTTAATAACAATGTGTGTGTGTGTGTGACGTTGCAATTGTAATTAAATTTATATAATTGCATCAAACTGCTCGAGTTGGCACATACAATCGGTCACACAGCTGCACACATATTTGGGAATGTTAAAATTTTGAAATTGACAAACTTTCATGGAATAATCTACGACCCAACAAATAGAATGTAAGCAGTAAGGCCTATTTTGTTTTCAAAATACGCCCATGCATATCAAGATTTTCACTTTAATCTTGGGGTTGGTTTATATAATACATAAAACATAGCCTAGTAATCACAAGAACCATGGGCACTTAAGAAATACTTTGGGGGAAATGACCCCTTTGTCATGGACTTGGCAACATGACGTAGACGTTGACGCAATAATACTGTATAAGATTATTCCACAACAAAAAACGAATGGACATCCTCTTGTTACACATGTGTACCTCTATTGACAGTGCGCCGGTGAGACGACAGCCTTTAGATGAGTACAACACACCTAGTGGGGTTCACAGCGTGCTTGGTCAACCACCCCCTATTGAGTGAGTAGCTTTTTCTTGTCCAGAGCTGGTGTCTTTATTGGTCCTCTAGCGCTGTCTTTTGCTTCCTCTGTCAACTCATGTTGCTGCCGTCTCCACCACTGTCCCCACCCCTTACTCTCCCCCACCATCTCCACCCCTCACTCTCCCCCTGGATTTGGTGTATTTGACCTATCTGACCACGTCACATTTTAGGAACTTAAATATTACCGATACCCGTATATTATATATCTACTTAACTTGCTTGATTCAACCTCTCTTGATGTCACTTAATACAATAATATCCGTATCACAGAACATGTTCTTTCTTCATACATAGCACGTGCATCGCAAACAAGATGTCTACAAAATCAAAATGGACGACTTTTGTTGACTTGTAAAGCTGATGGACACGATTGGCTGATGTTTCAGTGCGAGAGAAGATGGGAGCACCATTTTGTGTCAACGCCTGCGCTGTCGTCTCAACGACATCGAGTGTCTCCTGAACAAGACAAAGTCCGTCCAGTGGGAGTTTATAGCGTTACCCACAATTCCCTTCCTCGAGCAGCCAGTCACACTGATGCAGCTGAGGTCGGTGGGTTCGTCGGTCTTCCCGGACATTCGCTTCATGATCATCTCGGGCAATGAGGACGAACTCTTTGAAGTGACCGATCACCACAGCACGGGCTACGAGGCTGGTATGGTGATTCTGCACCAATTAGGTGCATTCATGAGTCATCTTTGAGGGATGATCTCATAGGTTATCTTTGAGGAATGATCTCATAGGTTATCTTTGAGGAATGATCGCATAGGTTATCTTTGAGGGATGATCTCAAGGTTATCTTTAGGGATGATCTCATAGGTTATCTTTGAGGAATGATCTCATAGGTTATCTTTGAGGGATGATCTCATAGGTTATCTTTGAGGAATGATCGCATAGGTTATCTTAGAGGGATTATCTCAAGAGTCATCCTTGCAGGATGATCTCATAAGTCATCTTCGAGGAATGATCTCATGAGTCATCCTTGAGGGATGATCTCATAAGTCATCTTTGAGGATGATCTCATGATGTCATCTTTGAGGGATGATCTCATGAGTCATCTTTGAGGGATGATCTCATGAGTCATCTTTGAGGGATGATCTCATGAGTCATCTTTGAGGGATGATCTCATGAGTCATCTTTGAGGGATGATCTCATGAGTCATCTTTGAGGGATGATTTCACAATTTGGGAAAGTCCAAAAAGTCATGCCTTTTTTGTATTGAATTAACCCAAACCAAAGTGTAGTGTTGTATTTGTGATATGTATGATCCAAACTGGCTATTAATATAAATTTGTATTAATATGTTTTAATGCAAAATATGTGGTGATGTTCAAATCACACACCCCATATACAATGCCTAAGATGTTTTTTAAGCGTTGTATGTTCATCCCTGATTGATAACAAACATCTGCGAACATTTTAGGGTGTTTTATCAAAGTTTATATTTTAATAATGTTTTAACTTTATGATTATTCATAAATGCAAATGAACCAGTGGCACCACCTAATGGGTGAAACTGGTATCAATGCACATTGGGACTATTGTGAATATCAGAGCATGCAACATAGCAGGTACTGGATTATGATTTGGTACTCCATTAAATTAAGCAGCCTATTTTATTGTACGTAGTTTCGAACTGTTCTGAGTGAACCGGTATCGCAATAGGGCAGTTTAAATTGGGGGTATTTTCATCACAACATGACATAAGGCCTGCCTTGTCCCCAGGCATATAATTATGTGTTGAAGACATTGAATGTCATGAGTTAATCATAATTCAGTATAAAAATGCCAGGCATGAATTTACTGTTTGAACTTAATGTTCTGCATTTCATGGATCTAAATTCTAATTACGATTTTAGCATGCTTCCTGCATTCCAGTACGACTTTAATGGGATGATGTATGTTCTATTTTGAATTAGCCAGTGTAGTCATTTATAACTGAGTCTGCTGTTTTGAATGTGGGAAACAAGGCATCATTAAATATCTAACTGACTAAGGGTATTGCGGCTAACTCAGCTTAGCTTGGCAGTATAGCCAATAAAAACCTGATCTAAAATTTGTTGTTTTGTTTACCAATTGAATGTATTTCATGGTTTCCAGTTGTAAAAATTGTTGCAAATATAGTCCAGTAACTAAGCTCAATTTAACTTCAACATATATTTATTATAGTCTTGTGAACATTATGTTAATTAATAAATAAAACCCCGACAGACAGCGCCCTCCCTTTAGCTTCGCTAGTTCACCAAAATATCGTGCATTTTTGTTTTCAATTTGTCTGTCCATTGTATGTCATGCTGCATTTGTTTCAGGCGGCTTGCTTCTGATGAAACCAATCTTTGGCCCAGCCACGTATGTTCTCCAGCTGCGAATGGACAACCGCAATCGATACGACTACATCATTTCCACCCACTATGCAGTTGTCACTATCATTGTATCTGGATACCGATTCTAGGGGTCAAAGTTTATTCCAGTGTACTTTGGAAGTTTGGGGGGCATCCGTAAAATATGTCGTGCTATTTGTGGACAATGTTTAGAGACTCCACCCTTCGTGTGCTTTGTAATGTTAGCCAGTACATCCCCCTAATTTAGTTCCATTTCACAAAGATCCTCCTGCTGGTTATATCTGTAATAATTATATTTGTTGTCTGTTTGTAACATTTCATTGTTTAAACATGTAAACTATATGTTTACATTACAAGAGTAAAATTAACAACATTTGTAGTTGAAATCGACCCAAAAACTGCTTCAAATGTTAATGCTTTGTCAGCTTCTAAATTTGTTCAGAAAAACCTGCCCCAGGAGTCAACTGTCTGTAGCGGTAATATCTAAATAACAGTGACCTTTGAAAGTCCTAAATGACTTATCCTTATTACGGAGTATCAGAGTCCTGAAACTGTCAACAACGGCAACCTGTCTATAATGGTAATTACAGCATAGTCCTGAAAGTGGCCATTATAGACAGGTTTTAAAACAAACCGATAAAACAGGCCTTCATCGCTCTGCCCAATGACCCCCGCCCCACCCTACCCCTAAGCAGGATGTACTTTATGGATGACCCCTTATTGGACACATGTACCCCATTTTAGAGTGTGGGGAAATTTCAGGGGAATATTATATGCTACTGTTTAAACATTTATAGCACCCATTCCATGAGAAGAGTATTAATTGTTTTTAGACTTTGGTGATGCCACAGTCAAATAGGCGCTTTGTAAATATAAGGTAATCAAAAATCCGAAACAACTCGGTTATTGGTGGGTGGAATATAGATTCACTCGGATTATCAAAAATTGCGAACATATTTGTGGGAGAATTCTTCCCCTGTTATAATAATAAAACAATAATAAATACCAATAAGTGTT
The DNA here is from genome assembly GCA_025642075.2 of Ridgeia piscesae. Classification (NCBI taxonomy): domain Eukaryota; kingdom Metazoa; phylum Annelida; class Polychaeta; order Sabellida; family Siboglinidae; genus Ridgeia; species Ridgeia piscesae. Next base: position 161,935 of record JAODUO010000211.1, on the reverse strand, counting down.
ATACTTACAAAGCCCCTTATTTAGGTATGAATTAAGTATTTGTGTTGATGTTGTTTTATGATAGTTGTTTTATTACACTATTGGTTCCAAATAAATATGACGAGTTTGTCTTCAAAATGCGTAGAGTAATATAGAGAAATTGTTAATTCTGTACCACATAATTGTAAGTCTTAATGAATCATATTTTAATACTTAAACCTTTGGAAAAATAAGTTTTAAATTTCCATTCTTAGTTTTACGCCATTGTAGACTATGATATGAGTATTCATATTATAAAGATTATATTAATCAGTTAATGTGTATTGTTAACATGCTGTAGTGAGATTGCATTAATATGTATCATTAACATGCTTAATGAAAGTTTAAAGTATTAACAGTTGAACATTTAAAAAATCGTAATGTATCTAATAGTATATTTTGAAACAATAAATATTAAAAATTTTGTAAATGATTACTATTTAAAAAGAACAGTTACCTACTCTTTTCTGTATGTTATGTTATGTTATGTTATGATATGTGAATTGTATGTTTTGATGATGAAACACCATAATTATATTAAGATAAACTTCTAAATATTATGGTAAGTGCAGAAAAATACTTATATTTGGTTATAAAGTTAGCGATACTGCTTAAAATGTACTTGTAATGTTTCTAGGCAAATAGTTTTCATTTATATTCAAGCGTTTAATTAAGCACCTATATATTATCATGGTAGCTTTCATGGTACTTTAACAGTGAAACAACGTATTATAATAATAAATAATGATAATAATTTGTTTAGGTACAATGAACAATAATTTTCATAGATGCTAAATCTATATGGTGCACACCTAAAAATTTGTTAATACAAATCTGTAAAATCTCAAATGATCCCATCCTGTATGGTTATGTAAATTCATTGGTGCATACTCAACAGTCGTCATTGTGCCGGAACCATGAAAAGGATTCAATTCGATCCTTCATGATTATGGTGCAACTAACTACACAAGCCTAACCTTTTAACAGAAGAATCCTCTATGGATATGTTTTGAACTGATGATCTGTTATTTGTCTACATTTGATAAGTATATCCCATAATTAATCGGAAAATGCCTGGTTCAAACTACAGGTGTATTAGGAATGTCTCGACATCTTGAAGTGAGACATCAGGGTAACCTACCACAACAAAATGGGTACTAATTTCAAAATTGTGAGAGGTTATTAAAATCTGTATTAAAAACAATTTCCATTGCATCCATATATTTATAATTCTAATACATTTGTGTTATTTGTATTTATATAATGGGATAATGGAAATAGATGAGGTGTGCATTCCTGCCAAAATCACATTGACGAGACAAAGCATAATTTTCTGACTTGCATGCAGGATAGACCTTTGTGATGTAATACTTGATTTACTGCGGCTGGTAGATGTGTGAACAAACCTACAATTATGGATATGCCCCAACAGTTGGCACCTGTGCGGTGTGAGACGTGTTGGTTTACTGTTGTGTTTATTGTACACACCAGACCACTATGATTACACCTGTATATAAGATGACTTGCATTCTTCTAAAATAGCACTCGCACAGTTGCAATGACAAAGGTTTATTTGAGAACACAATAAACACAGGTAATGGTGTGGTGCCTGGGGTCAGGCCAGTAGCATTGTGAGGTTAGTTATTTAATGTTGCATTGTCACAAATGTTTGAATTTTCTAAAAACGAATTCCTTAAAATACCAGCATTATGTTAATGCTGATGGGAAGTACCAGTCTCAGACAATAGCATATATATATATCTGTCTGCATCATTAAAACCTGAATTAAAACCAAAATGTAAGGTAGTTGTGGTCTGTCCCCTTAGGTTGCACCATAGACAAAAGCATATTAGTTACATAATAACTATCACTGACACAACAGTATTGTAGTAGTCATAGGTATTACACCATTATTATTAGCAGGTATATTAAAATGCAAGAAACGTTCCAGTCAGTCAGGGCAGGATTATTTTCACCTCGCTGTATGAAAATTCAATGTAAGTTAATATCATAGGTAAACGTAGCACCTGCAAGTTTGTGTTGTAGGACATTCAGTGTTATACTTCCCCATTGCAGTATTTTTTACCATTTTCCCCAAAATGTTATAATATCGTGTACACATATTATAATGTAATGATATAACATATACCATATGATATTCTACAGTAAACATGTATAAGCCAGCAGAAGTTTATTTTCGTATAATTCACCTAAACAGTTGTCAGTATCATGTATAACTTATCTATTAAATCAGTATATTGTATGAAATACTGCGTGTATTCACTCCCAATGATAGACTACATTGTAATATGTGAACTTTGCATTAACTATAATTTGCCTAAAACAGTCTGTTACTGACTGATAACCCAAGATACATGTTATGCATCTGGTGACCGATGGCTTTAACCATGCTAGTCACAAGTATTTAAATAACAAGACATGGATATAATACTTGGTATTCACATGCAGTATTAACATCAGGTCAAAGGTAAAATGCCAACTTGGTAGCAATCCGACATAAAAATGTCTCGCATACTTTAGTACCACGGGGTGTTTGTATTGCCACATAAAACCTACCATCTCTGCATACAAACTAAACAATCTCAGTTACTATATTTCAACCTCGGTGATCATACATGAATTAGTGTTAATCATAATCGCAGCTGAACTAATTACGTGTTCAGCAATTAAATTGACCTATCATATCGGTCAAATTGTCAGTTGTTTGGTACGTGTGTGCATGCTAACGTATAAACACCATGTCGTGATATCGGTGGACAACAGATGAACATAGAATAAACAATATTAATCAACACAGGCCACTACAAGATTACATAGAACTTGTGCGTTGATATTTCATGCAGCGACTTTCTGGCAAATATATTATTGGTTCCTGTTAAATTATATTGCATGTCTTCTTGTAAAATTATTTACTTGCAAAAAAACTAATTTACATTAATCCCCAACAACATGTTAGTGCATGTGTATTGACTTACATGAAATAATCAGTCTCTGCAATCATTTTTTACCAGATTAACAACAGCATGCTCTATTTTTTAAAGCAACATCATGTGTTACTTGTATAATTGACACATTTCATCATTTTTAATTGGATATCAACAAAATTACTCAGGATGGATTAAATAAATACAGAAGTTGGTCTTAAATACTGTTGAAAGTGGATTGCATTGGCATAGACACATTTTTTAGAGGTCACGGAGCATTACTCGTGACTGTTAAGGTTTCCAAATACACAGTGAAGTGAATATAAATGTGTCAGGTTGCAACTGGTAATAACATATTTACTTAAACCATGATATATCTACGTATTGCTTTACAGGAGATCAAGCATTAATAGTTCAGTGCCTCTATATAATGTTATGTTTTCCAGCTGGGCTTTGTTTGAGGAGAACAAGATCAGTATTCACCATACACATGAAAAACCACTTAAAACCAAGTTAATTCCAAGATTGACTAATAGCATGTCTATAAGTCATGAGCTGCATGTTTGTTTAAAGTACGTTTTGCTATAATAGTACTCCTACTGTATCGACATATTTCTATTACACCATGCCATGCCTACATTAAATACATTAAATAAAACCACTCTTACAAATTAATCTGTCTGTGCCAATTGTGTTGCATTTGTCAGTTGTTACGCATATATATATATATATGCCATGTACCAATATGCAAGGTCCATTGCTATAAATACCATATGTTTTTCCCTAACCACAACTAAGATGGGTCAATAAAATGTTGACGACCCAAACATGTTTCAATTAACTTTAAAATAAAATATACCCTATCTGTTCATGAATATCAAACTCACACCCGATATCACACACTGTACAATGCAGTCTCAAAATCTTCAAATTAAACAGATAAAAGTAAAATTCCATTAACAAATTATGGTTCATTAAACATCTTGTATGTCGGGTACTGTTTATATAATTGCTATTATAGGATATGATTTTGGATATCAATAAACAGACTTAGATCCAGTAACACAATGAAAGCACCCATGGTGCACAGTTGTGCAGGATGAGATCACATCCAAACATATAGAGTGATACAGTGAGGTAAACAGTAATGGCTACAGTGCAGTTTAGTGTAGCCATGCTAAAGTTGAAACAAAATTTGACATCACTAACAGTTAACAGAAGCAATAACTAAAAACCTGGTGCATTGAAGCATGCTAGAACATTATAATAATATTTTTGAAAACATGCTGAAATCTAAATCTGATGGTTATAACACATTAACTTGTCTGCATAATGAGTTGTCGATTCTATTAACCTTAACAGTTGTGCCGGGTTACCTTCTCGCAATTCCTGTGGAATTTTACTATTACTCTATAACATAAAATGTTTACGTCTATACAATAACTTTATACTAATCTCTGACACCTCGTGTGGCTGCCAGTGACCTCGTCATACCCCTACAGCTTGCTGTCATCAGGGACAACCTCCCAATCCTGCGGGTTCAACAGTTCCTCCTTATCCACAAACTCCCACCCGCCCTCCACGGCTGACTTCCTGCGCTTGTTCCTCTTCCCGTGCCCACCCTTCCGAGGACCAGGAGTGACCCAGTCTCCGAGGAGAGCGCCTACACGGGCAGGCTCTGGCTCGCCATCAGTCTGAAGGTCACCTTCATTGACCTCGATTCCAGAGTGGTCACTGTCAAGGTCATCAAGCTGAAGGTCATTGGCATCGACAAAATCGTTGAGATTGACATCGTCATCAGTGTCAACCAGGGAAGGGGGGTCATTAAGCGGGAGCGGGTTGTTGGGAAGAGGGGAGTCATTGAGGGAGTCGTAGATGGCCCAGTCAAAAATGTCCTCCATCATGTCCTCCTCAGCATCCATGTACTCCTGGAACTGGCTCAGCACGTTGGTGTGGGAGTACTTGAGTTTGCGGCTTGTGGTCTGCAATGGACGGCATGGCCGGTCATCTGAAACGAACACATGTTGGCACGGTCAGCCACGGTCAACAGCAAGGACAGGGCAGTTGTCGGTTTGTGTGTGTGTTTGTAAGTGTGTGCATGCATCCACCTCTTGGTGTATGCATGTCCGTGCATGTGGGTGCATGTGTGTGGGGTGTATGTGTGTGTGGTGTGTGTATATGTATGTGGGTGAATGTGTGGTGGTGTAGGTGTGTGGGGTGTAGGTGCATGTGTGTGGGGGTGTATGTGTGTGGGGGTGCATGTGTGTGGGGTGTATATGTGGGGGTGTGTATGTGTGGGGGTGTAGGTGCATGTGTGTGGGTGTATGTGTGGGTGCATGTGTGGGGGGTACGGGTGCATGTGTGCATGTATGTGGTGGATGTGGGTGTCTGTTTATGGGGGTGGGTGTGTGGGCATAGAAAGTGATGTTAAGATGATTGGTTTAGTCAGTCTGCCAATGGAACCTGTAAAACTTTATAAAGACACCTGAAGAAAGAACCAGAGTTTCTTGAAACATAGTGCTTCTGAGTACCTGGGTTGTTGTGTTGATGGCTGCGTGAGACAGAGACTAAAACACATATTACAATATATTATGTTAAAACAGTAATTTTTATTACGGCCTTTCCAACCCCACTATACACCTGTTAAACTGTCACCCACCTTCGAGGTCCACCTGCAGTGGACTTGACGGACAGGTCAGACAGACGTCATACTGGACCTCAGGCCGTTGACTGGTCCTGTCCAGTGGCTGGACCATTGGGTCCTTCTCCTCATCTACGGGGACCCTCTTCTTGTGGTCCTTGCGTCGACTCAGTGCCACGTTCCTCTGCCTCAACATCTTCAGTCTTTCCTTTTCCGTCAGACTCGCCCGGCCAGATGTCTGACCAGTGCTGCCACCTAGCGGCTTCACAGAGAAGCACTGATAGCAGCTCGCTTGCTTCGACAGGAAGTGGTGAGCCTTTGCGATCAGGTTCTCGTTGCCCTGCTCCGTGCGGCTTGCGACAGTGTGGCCTGCAGAGGGAGCATCGAGTTATTCAATGACTCTGTTTAGCGTTATAAATTTCCATATTTAGTCATCGCCAATTATAGACAGGGATACCCGAAATTAATGGATATCATTGCCATTTGAGTTTTGATCCCTCTCTTATTCACCTAATAAAACATTACACTGCTGGCATTTGCTCGAACTCACCATCTTTGTGATCATGAAATAAATTACTGAGCCTATAAATAAGTGGCTAAAATTGTTGGTCTTCAAGAGGACACAACCAGTAGTAACTAGTAACTAGAAGACAGTCAATAATGTGTGTTGCTATGGCTTACATACAGCATACCGCTTGCAACAGTGTTCAATTTGTCATTAGAGGAGGGAATAGTTCCGTTAGAATGGAAAGAAGCAAACATTATACCATTATTTAAAAAAGGTTCGAGAAACAAGTCAGAGAACTATAGACCAGTGAGTTTAACATCGGTGATTTGCAAACTATTAGAAAGACTAATTAAAGATCACCTGGTTGATTTTCTTGTTAAAAATAAATTGATAAACCCATCTCAACATGGGTTTTTAAAAGCGAGGTCATGCTTAACAAATATGTTATGTTTTTTGGAAGATGTCACAAAGTGGCTAGATGAGGGATCACCAGTAGATATAATCTACTTAGATTTTAAAAAGCCTTTGACAAAGTGCCACACCAAAGACTACTACTTAAACTAAAGGCTCATGGCATAGGAAATGGAATGATCAACTGGATAGAAAAATGGCTTATTGGTAGAAGACAAAGAGTAGTAGTTGATGGGGAGGTTTCAAACTGGAAAGCGGTTTTGAGTGGAGTACCGCAGGGATCAGTACTGGGACCTATTTTATTCTTAATATATATCAATGATTTGGATGATGACATAACAAGCAAGGTGTTGAAGTTTGCGGATGACACAAAAGTGTTTAGGAAAATTAAAAGTGATGCAGATAGACAGCATTTACAAGATGATCTTAATAAGTTGATAGAATGGTCTGAGAAGTGGCAAATGCTGTTTAATTTTGGAAAGTGTAAGTGCCTTCACACAGGACATGGGAATGAAGATGCACAATATACAATGGGTGATACTGTACTAAATACTACCTTAAAGGAAAAGGACTTGGGCTTAACTATTAGTGCTGACATGAAGGTATCAGAGCAGTGTGGAATTGCAGCAGCGAAGGGAAACCAAATTCTTGGATTAATTAGGCGAAATATAGTGTACAAAGAAAAAGAACTAATAATACCGCTGTATAAAACAATAGTTAGGCCTCACTTAGAATATTGTATACAAGCATGGAGGCCATATCGCAAGAAGGATATTGATATGCTAGAAAGAGTACAAAGGAGAGCAACCAAAATGATACCAAAACTCAGGAATATTAGTTATGAAATGCGTCTAAAAGAATGTGGCTTAACAACACTAGAAACCAGAAGATTGAGAGGAGATCAGATTGAAGTGTTTAAAATATTGAATGGATATGAAAATATTGACAGAAATATTTTTTTCACAGTCAAGGAAGAGAGAAGGACTAGAGGACATGGAGTTACATTAGCAAAGAAGCAGTGTAGACTAGATATTAGAAAATTTTCATTTTCACAAAGAACAGTAAACGAATGGAACAGATTATTAGCTGATTGTGTAGGTGCTAGCAGTGTTAATATATTTAAAAATAAAATCGACATATACCTAAGAAGGGCGGGGTATACTTAGATAGATAGGTTGGACTCTCGATAAGCCAAATGGCTTCCTAGTCCACCTGCCATCTAGAGTTGAATCTCTAGGTGGCAATCTTGTTAAATCTTGTTAAATCTTGTTAAATCTTGTTAAATCTTATTGGGAAAATACTTGCCATCTTGTATTGTGTTAAAATTCTCATAAACAGTTTACAAGTTAGGCCTGCGTTCATTGACACACCATTTGTGTTTCGAGATAAATTGCGTTTTCTGTTTTTCTATAAAACTGTTTATTGATAATGTAGTTATAATAATTTTACCAAAAAGAAATATCATATTTGTTATTAAAAATAGGTCCTTTACAACATTTCTATTTCTATTTTTACAATATGAAAAAAGGGTGGCTTTGGTTCAACTAATTCGTATGATATGCTATCATAGCTTGCTTCACTAAAATTTTTTGGAACAAGACACGGTCTACACAAAGCAATATGACTAGAGAAGACAAATGCTCACACCTGTAAATGACCTGGGGTGGGGATTATACTGGCCACTGTAAAGTCTGTCAGAGTTCAACAAGCAGTGGACATTGCAGTGACCGCTACTCATGTAAATAGAGGTTGATCTAATTGTCTGGTGAGCAAATAGTTCACTGGCATTAATCCAGGTTTGGTGCAATCACCGTCTATCTGGACTGGATGCCAACACAGCATTGTCAGGTCTTGTAATAGTCAGACTGAGTCTGCCTGGCCATGGTACAACCTGGGCATGTTACATATTACAGCCTGGCTATGTTATAGCCAGTCCAAACCTATAATGTGACGGACAGCACGGCGTGTCTACCCCAAATATTAAAGGGATAACTTTTTGTTATGCACATATACGAGTTAATACAAGCTAACAATTTGCAACTACAATTAAAAATTTCACTTCATGTCAGTGGTTAATGATGATGTGTCAAAGTGGAATATTCAACAAGGTGGCCAATATTCCATAAGCTGACATCTTACTCACTATTAAGTGTTCAGTTGTGACGCGGGTTGTGATGCACCAGCTAAGTTCAATCCCAGCTTAGGATTGATTATTTACATGTATATAAACAGTATTAAACACACTAGCTCATTTTACTGAACATTTATCAGGATAGTTCTTTGTCCAATCAAGTTTTAATTTTTCATATCCAAAAACAAGATCTTTCTTTTTACCTGTAGAGACTATCTATCGTCTGACGTTACACGCCGACTTTTTCAGTATTAATGATGAATTACGTCATTGTACATGTGGAGTGAAAATCATTGATAAACAGCCAAACAAAAGAATCTGGATTGGAGAGACAAAGACACCAATGAACAGAGATGAGGGCAATTACTAACTACCCCACGTGTACGATGACGTCATTCGTCATTAGTACTGAAAAAGTCGGCGAGTAACGTCAGACGAAAGCCTCTACAGGTAAAAAGAAAGATCTTGTTTTTGGATATTAAAAACGAAACCTTTTGATTTACACTAGCTCATTTTTTATTCTGATATTCCCTTTGATTCCGAGGCTCAGTTACACATCTGCACGCATCCACAACTATCAATCTTCCCATTAAAATGGTGCAGTCCGTGCAACTTTAATTTTATGTCTTCAATTAGGTTTTTTATGAGCTACTTCCATAGTTGGTTGCAAATGGTTGCGTTTTATTACTACTTGTAGACATATAAAACCAAATACCTGAGGCGACTGCCGTTTGTTATAATTTAATGATGTAAATCTCCAGCCAGTCTTAACAGTAATGGAAACTAACATGACACAAGATATTAAACATGACATCGTGAATGGTCTTCTACATTCATGAATCATAGATAATACAAGAAAATCAAATTAACCCAATTCAGAACAAAAGATATGTATGCTCCAAAATAAATAGAATAATAATCACAATGTTCTGCAGTGAATATAATTAACTGTGATATAATCAGAAATATGGTTTTGTTAATCTGGCATTTACAAGTTACATATAAATATGATATAATGCAAGCAATCCATATCAACAAAGAAATGTTAACTAAATAACTCTGGGTAAATGCGATATCATCAAAAGTACTAATGATAAATATAATGGTATATATGTATATATATCCTGAAAGACGACCAAAATGAGATGAGATGATGAGATATATATTCGATGATACATACCATAATGACTCATTGACATTGTTGAAAAGAACCATGATTAATTTTCATCAAAATTATATAGACCTGTTAACCCTTTAGGCCTTAATATGACCTTCCATGAAACATGCTCCAAACCCATGCAGTGTGCACATAAAATCATCTATAAATATAGTTTGTTATATTTAGCTTTGTCATACTTTGTCTCCTAGCATTGCAAAGATTCTGGCGCCACCTCCACTCATTTTCCAAGTTAGACGCCTATCATGGCCATCAACTAAATGGGCCCACGGCCACTTTCAGATATTCATGGTCTAATGGGATAATAGAAGTAAATATTTACCTGTCCTTCCCATGGAACGGCTGGGTGTTCTTGCAAGGAGGGTTGGGATCTTCCATCGCCCCCGTTTGTTGAGTGAGTAGAGGAGGGTTGCTTGGACAGATGGTCCAGTGTCGAGACAGCCATCGTCCAGGAAATACTCATCCCCACATCTCACATAGCCATTGGTGATGTCAAACATATCCCCGTCACAGTCACCACTGCCAAGGACAGACTTCCGAATGACGGGGTGGAAGTCATGCTTACTGTGCGCCCACTTACTTCGCACCGTGTTGCCAGTGCAGATATTATGTCGACTGCTCTTAAGCACCATCTTCTGGCAGTCTTGAGAACTACAAATACAATGCAGCCTTGTAGAATAGTATTAAATGTTTAATCTAATTGTCTGCTTCCATGTCTTGTGGCAAACCTGATTTGTTTAAACCATGAATTTATGGATATGCATATGATGTTTAATTTATAACTCACAAATTTAAATATTTGTTTAAACATTGTGTTGTAATAACCATTCATTAAACTGGTTGAATGACAATTCCCACATACATGTAGTCCTTATTTATAAGGGTGTTTGCACCAGTTTAATTATTGTTATTTGTATGCTTCAATAGATGAAATTCATGCATTCTCACATTTGGTTTCATTAAACATTATTGAGACTGAAAGAGACTTGTACTATCACATTGATTGTTAATATTTAGTTTATGTGGATAGTAGCAGTTCCTGTTCACTTTCATTGGATCAAAATTGTGACAAGATATTCCACAATCTTAACCAGATTTGGGGTGAAGAAAATATGTAGGCATCATATAATTTTAGAATACTGTATACAAGCATGAAGCCCATCATAAGAATGATGTAGATTTGCTAGAAAGAGTACAGAGTAGAGCAATTAAATTTATTCAAACCAAATAGATTCTAGTTACAAAATCTGAGTCAAAGAATGTTGCCTGACAATACCGGTACTAGATCAGGATATATTAAATGGCTATCAGATATAAGTTTTCTAATTACTGAATGGGCATGAATGTTAATGAAAACTTTTCATTGTTTTTAATTTAGAAAGACAGACGACTATAGTGGACAAGAAATAACATTAGTGAAAACATGGTGTAATTTACATACTAAACAGAAAGTATTCTTTTTCTCAGAGGACCATAAATGAATGAAACAACTCACGTACTGATTGTGTAAGTGCTAGCAGAGTGCATATATTTAAAGATAAAGTTCACATAGATATACACCAGAAACAGTGGCATAGTCAGGATGTTGCATTGGAGGGGGCCATCCAACAACCAAGCAAACTTTAAATCATTCAAAAACAAGTCACATAACATGAATACTGACATGACCACCAAGTTTACTGACCAATGTAGCTGGCAGTTTAGCAAACCATTCCCAGAATACATCAAAGTTAGAAAGTAAGAGAGAAACGACACATTATTCAAGAGACACGAACCCAAAGCCCCTACATAACATCAGCCTATATAGCCGGCCACCACATTCCTCATGCTATATCTCCCAAACCTACTGACAAAACCATGACAAATCATAACATCGCAATTAACATAATTTATAGTCAATTACTCCAGATGATGAAACAATAATTAAACATTCCCATTTTAACATAGATTAAGAGGCATTGGCATTCAACCAGTAACTTCACAACATGCAACGTTGCTGCTTATTAAAATAAATAAATTCACTTTAGGAAATTTCAATTACCCAGTGCAAAATTGACTAGATAATTTGCTTTGGTTATATTGACAGTTACAGCAGGGGCAAATTGAACGCTTGGAAAAAAGTTGAAGAGATGATGGGAGACAGAGGCATCTCACATAAACTTAAAGGAAATCTGCTCATCTCATGTGTTACCCCCCCCACCCGCAGTAATGGACTAGAGATGCGATGGCAGAAACAAGAGAAGAAGGTCCCGGTTTGCAAAACCAACCTGGTATGAACAATCGTGGGAGTTAAGAAAGCTGATTAGAGCAGAATGGATGAACCGAGAGTGGAGGTTGCAGTAAACGAAAATGTTAAGAAAAAATTTGTGAGGAATTGACATGGGCTGATCATGCAAAAAGGATGGGAGATTAAAAAATGGCAAAGAGAGAAGAAGCACAGAAAGTGGAGGGGAAAAGCAGTGAAAGAGGATCAAAATTGTGATGGGGGATTGCTTAAAACAGACCTAGAAAGAGAAGGAGAAGAATGGAGGAAAAGTGCAACACATAGAAGGAATTGGGATTGCTGATAGAGAATGTAGAAAGAGAAAAATGAAGTTATGAAATTATGGCCAACTCACCCCTGATGATAGAGTTGCCAAGAAACCAACAACTAAATGCAATTTGACCCTAGTCTAGTATAACTGGGCAACTATTATTTTGAATCCTAAATATATTAACCATCACACACATTGAAAATTAAGACATTTTCGTTGCCATGTCACCTCGTGGGCTGCATGCAGTCAGCGACAGAAGTGGAGCATTCCTAAGTGCATGAATCCTATTTGAATATGACAAATTTCTTTGCAAAAGGGTAGAACTGGGAAGGTAAGTCTATCACAGGCATCCTTATAACCTCTGTACTGTGTGATTTTATGAATCAGGCACCCAATTATTGGTCCTCCGTATCCTATCATCATATATGTACGCTATGCCACTGAATGGTGGGACACCTATACATATTGGTTAAAAGAATTTGGATTCTTGATAAGCCAAAGCTATGCTTATCACTTTAGTTAAGGCAAGCCACTGGATGGCAATCTTGCTAAATGTAAAATTTTAAACTTATGTTTTAGAGTTATCATGTCGTGAATTTGTTTTAATTTATAATAAATGTATACATGCAAAATATATGAATTGCAAATATATATGCAGTTGGGGTCGTGCACAGATAGAGCATACGTCCAACAAAAGACAAATAAATCTCTTTGTTACAATATAATATATAAATAACATCATGAAATTAATTGTTGGTTTGCTTAGGTTTTAGACCAACTGTCAGACACACTGAGGATCAAATCACAAGCAGCTATAGGCACTGAAATTAAATGCAGCCGCTGTAAAAAAAGTGCTAGCATCCTGAAGCCTGACGAGGCTGAACGGAACTGGGGCGAGTGGAATGGTACACACACGTAACACAAAGTACGCTGTTATAAAAAGATCGGTATAGGCCTATAGTTACACCACATATGGCAAGAATAAAGATACAGTTACGGTAGCTTAATTGTGTTGTATCCTGTTGGATATAATATAGATAAATTAATTGCTCTATTCTGTTGGAATATGGCAAAACATGTCACGGACAGCGCATTTTCGAAAGCATAATGAACGCTGATTATGCCCCTTACCTACGTGGTAACGATGGTTATATAAATGACATCAGCGGTATTCCTGCAAGCATAATTACCTGGCTTCGACTGATCGAGACTCCGAGAGGTTACTGCAAATACTTACGCGTCAAAATTTCCAAATTATCTAGATCTGTTAACGACGTATTAACACTTATATGACTGCTCAGATTTCAAGCAATGGCGCAATGGTGGTTTCGACAATGTCCACGGTTTCTGGAACTGGCGAATTCACGACAAAATTTGGTTGCACAACTTTGACTTTGGGTGTGCCAATGTTTATCAACAACGAAAACCAGGAATCCTCAGCCTCGCTTTCGAATGACCTCATTTAATTGCAATGGGGTATTCCAATATGGTCCAATGGGAAACAACATGATAAAAAACTAGTTGTCATTCTTAGAAATATTTCTAGCTAAATTTCAATGACTTTATGACAATGTTCTTTATATGTGTATTTAACCAAGCACACGTGGAATATGCCTGATCATAAACATGGAACAAGAGCGCTCATAACGCTGGGTCAAAACTGCGGCTATATCCCCGGACAAGTATATGATCCCGACAGTTGTGTGTCTTCGGGCTCATGCCCTTCTTAATTCAAGAAAAGTATGTTTCTATTATTAAGCTCGTTTTTATGGCTTCGAACAACCTGTGGCCTCTGAGCGTATCATTTCCATGTTATTCTTGTTATTTTGAATGCATGAATTGTGTGTCTCATTGCTAATATATTTTGTTATAAAGAGAAATTTCTCTTCTAAATTTTCATAGTGATAAATGTTCGACCTGCATTATTATTTGTGTGTCAATGTGTAATCACAACTTTGCTTCATTTCCTACCTTAGCTTTTTCTTTCGTCCAAATAAATAATTGTTAATTTCGTCTGGTTTGCATGGAGATAATATTTTCAGCATGCACATTGTTATCCCATTCAAATGTTTCCAGTGTGTTCTGTTTTAATTATCAGAAAGCAAATTAAATTGTGTGTGGCTACTTAGATTTATTTTGCATTTGTGCAACATTAAAAAAAGTATAGTGCGGTACGTGATACATCAGTTTGTAACATTGTATAAGCTGTAAGGACCACGTACGTTTTTGTGTCATCCTGATATGTATTGTAACATTAGATATACTTAGTTAGGTGTAAAGTTTTTATGTTGAATAAATCAAATAAAAAATATTCATGTTATGCTGCTAAACTATACCCGCACGCCGCCTGTGAACGGACCAAGTCACGGACCAGGTCCGACGATTAACTTCCAAATGCTTCCTGGGATAGCAATGGCTGCGCCCAGGGAAGCCGGAACGAAAATACGTAGTTGAGCTGTTCGCGGTGTAACAACTCCAAAATGAGTAGTTTTATTGGACGTATGCGCGAGTACGCTGATATATCAATTGATCGATTCGATGGCGTCAACCTGGACTCGAATGCTTATTTCTTATCACACAACCACTCAGGTTAAATAATGTCTGATATATCATATTTTTATTGTTGCAATGCGAATGTCGGCTATCCAGCAGATGATGTACGATATTACCTGATGTACCGGCGTCGTGAAAATGTCGTTCCTTCTGAATAACCTCAACATAATATCGTAGTATACCAATATCATATAGGCCTCATTGTTTATGGAAGCATTCTAATGGACGAACAATCGCTTAGTCTACGTAGAAGTTAGCTAATTAGTTAATATGGATCCGTTAATGTCATGCAATGCATGATGTAAAATCTGAAGACCTACGGATACGCAATTAATTTTTATTTTGTATTGATTAAATCATAACATTCTAATTAAAGTAGGAAAATATATATATCTAATTTTTTCATCTAAATTGTTATTGTCATAGCTAAGCAAAAACAAGCAATGAGGCATAAGATATTTTTTTATAAGATATCATCTTTCTTCTCAGCCAGCATAGCCATAAATCTTGAAGTCTTTATTTCCATCAGCTTTGACATGACTACATGTTAACACTCCCCAACCAAGCTTTTCTTACTGTACCCTGTGTTATTTTTTTAATAAATGTGGATGTATAATTTGCCCAAGGTTAACAAATTCCATTGCTGATAGAAAAAGGAAATGCTAACAGGATTGGTGTGAGTACCTGATTAAACAGGATTCGATTAAACTACGTGTAATGACTATGTTCTATACATGTCTTGTGATGTATGAGTACTTCATCTAGCAGAAATTCAAAGGGAAACCATAGTTCTGGCTGTGTGAACGGTCTGGCCTACATAATTTCCATGCTCATTGATGACTGAGTTTTTTTTACATTCAAGTGTAGTGTAGGTCATTTATATGTTGGCCTCAGTCTAGTTAAGGGGTAAAAGTTAAGAAATTTAACTATTCACTTGGCAGAGTAATAGCCTTAAAATTTTATTAATCCCCATGAATTTTTTTTTAAATCATTGAAATGCGACCTTGTTTGTGAAATTGTTTATGTTGACATGCAATGCTCTTTAGACATAAAATGCACAGGAAAAAATCATAATATAGAGACACAAAACTATAGTCGAAAATAACAACTATACAGTGCTGAAATAAAACAAACTTATCAACCACCCCTAAGATAAAAGGAACAGTGAGGAAGAGCAGTTGGTATAATTTAATTTATAAATATGCATATCCAGAAAAAAGTTACCATGTCATAACTGGTTGATTTACACAGTAGTATTTGTTGGAAGTCTGATCATTTTCCTTTACACCACTCATAAGTCATAATATCTGTAGCCAAACTAATATCAGTCAATATTTGAGTGCTCACTACCAAAGAACTGTAGAACATCAAATATTAATTGAATTAACAACTTGACATCTAAAAATATAGTTGTTCTACGTAGTTCACAATCCTTGTTATGTATTACATTATTCTGTATTACAACTGTTTTTTTCTCAAATGTATCATGTATCATATTTATCAGGTCACCTGTGTATTCTAGATAGCAGCTATTTCAGGTCAAATTCTGGTTTGAGAAGTATATCGCTATCACGGTGTAGCAGCTGGCATCAGCAGCTCTACCAACAACTCCTGCTCTTGTTATTCCAAAGTAATCTGGTGTTAAACATTGATTTTATGGAATATTGTCAGTGCACATTATAGTACATAATGTCAGCATTGGTCACATCTGCTGTTTCCATTTCAGACCATACAGTGGGGCTGGCGTCTGAAACACTGAGATACAGGCTTCAGTCTGAGTAGGTTCACTTATTCATAGACCAACTTCAGTTTTGACATGAGTTTGTGTGCATGAACCTGGGTAGTTCTGCGCTAACTGGAGGAAGAGACGTGTAAGATTAAGATTTCCCTCTCACTGTTTATTATTATTATATTTAGTAGAATAACCTACTTTCATTGGGTAATCCCTTCCATGGTACATGATATATTTGATCAGTTAATTAGAGGTATTTGTGATACAACATTAAAAAATAGCTCATTATTGGTTATTTTTATGCAGAATGTTACGCCTTCTTGACAGCAGAAACTGTCAGATTATATCTTATCAACAATATAAAAAGTCTGCAGAAAATCAAATGTTTAACATTTCTATGAAGACTGACCTATTTGTCATCACCAATCCTTGTCAGCTTGCCATCTGTAAACACATTAGCACTCACACAACTTTAATGTGAACTTCAATTTTTGTGAAGATATTTGACCTAGATGTAAAAAAATCACATTGTTTGTGCCATTTGTGTTGTGTTTGCGCTAGCCCCTTTATTATTCAAATTTCACAATTGCACGTTGTATGTATTTTGTAGATAATACAATTACCTACACAGTGGTAAAAACTGCTGTTGTTTCTTTAAAATATGTTGACCATTTCTTGCTTGACACTGAGACACCACAGTGTCATACGAGCTGACCGCCAATGGCCGCCTTGAGTGCTAATGAGTTAACTGGTGTGATCTTGCATCATTCTTTGGTTGAGACATGCTGCTAAGTCTGGGTTCCGGAGGGTTTAAGTGAGTGCATTTGAAGGGTTTTACTTGAATTAGACATGATATCACCTGTTTAGGACATTAACTTATCAACACTTGAATGACTGCACAAGTGAACTGATTAGATTTATCAAAAGAACTTGTGTCATTCGTCTGTTACATGGTGAATTATTTTGCTAAATATACTCTCCAGGTCTTGATATAATGATCAATAATGTGTGAAGTTGTCTCAGCGGTGCTTGCTTTCTTTCTCAGACACCGCATCAAACTCTACTGCTCAGAAGTGACACACCACTTGTTGCTATGCTTTGATAAATACAAGCATCTGGCAAACTCAATGGTAAGTTGATATTATAGTTGATACACATTTTAACACAATCGTAGCAAGGTTTGTAAATGAAGGCTGCCTTCTAACCAGCGTAGTCATTTGTAACAGGAAGTGTGTTGTGTTGAGCATAGGAACATGGGAGATCTGTGAACATCAGCTGTATTATATATGTAAACCAGCCTGTTTCATCAGTATTGCCAATGAAGCTTCTTTTGAAACTGGATGGTTTGCTTTACCATTTGAGCATGTTTTCATTTCTAGTAAAGCACTTTTCTAGTTCCTGTTTGGTGTTGTACTTCAACAAGTGTTTGTGTTGTAGGTGGCATTGCCATTGAATGAAGCAAGCATCATCTGTGTTCCAGATATTGCAACTGGAAAGGTAAGTACAGTAATTTGAAACACAATCAATCTGTATGACTTGTATTTCTGGGTTGTTATCTTGGTGCTGGTATTCTATTTGCTGTAGAATATCAGAATGTTATTGTTTCTACACAATGAACCTGGCTAATATTGTCAATACACTTGTTAATCTACATATTTATAAATTAATTATATTTGTATACACATCATTCATGAAATAGTAATATTTTATATGAAGTGATATGTTGAGATATATAGTTTGTGATATATTGGTATTTTGTCAAGGAAATATTTAACTTAGCATTTATTTATACCACAAGGCACTCAGTATGCTAATAGCTCAGGAACAATTTAACCCTTTGCATTTACAAGTATTTTAGTGTGCTTTTCTACCTTAATGTTCAAGCACCTTTAGCACTGCACACTGCACCACACAACTCCCATGTTAGCCCCAGAAGGGTCTGTGCGGAGTTCACATACCAAAAAAGACCAAAGAATGTTGCCATTATAACAGATTAGTAAACTTATTTCAAGAACATTGAAATAATTCCCTCACATAATATGGCTTTGTTGCTGTTTGTTTTGTTATATGATTTGAGTTGAGTTGTGTTCTGCAGATAATAGAATTAAAGCTGTTTGTTTACTCTTCAGGAGAAATACAAGCTGAATGTGACCTTGCTGCCAGCTGGTCACTGTCCTGGCTCAGTCATGTACGTCAATCTTTTGTTTTCTTCTATTGTTCTGCAAACAAATCTACCGTATGGTATTACAAGAATTTAACAAATTTTCCAAGAGCAACATTCAGTTATATTCCCCCCAGCTATGTAGGCTGTTGAACGCAGATATCTACATTTCTTTGTAGCAACAATATAATAGCTCAAAAGTTTTTTGTCACCTCTCACCCATCTTCTTCAGGCCTTGTCTGCGGCTATATGCCTATCTTCACTCTATTTATTTGTACAGCTACAATAACATTCCCAATAATGGTCATGAGAATATATCAGACCATTTGTGGAGCAATTCAACTATCGTCAAAGCCTAGTGAAGATGTGAGACTGCTACATTCGACATGGTAAAGATAAATCCACTCTTACAATGTGCTGTAGGTTTCTCTTTGAAGGACATGAAGAGACCGTACTCTACACGGGTGACTTTCGTCTTGACCATGGTGACATCTCACGAATAGACGCACTTAAATCAGGAAATGGGTGAGTCATGAAGACCTTGGTTTGATTTATTTTAAAGAATAATGCAATCTGATCATTGTATTGTAAAGGTAATGTTCTATAGGCTATGTTAGATCTACTCTAATGTCCTTTGTATCTTTAATTATTCAGAAAGCCAGACTTTTTCTCTTCTGGAAGTTGGCATTGTTGTGTGGTGTTAAAGAATGTCATTCAGTCATATGATATATCGGCAGAAAATAAAGAGTCGAAAAAAAATGAATGCAAATACTTTGTAGCAAAATAGCTGACTGTTTTGTCTTTACTACAGACCGAAGGAGCTCAAGAGTTTGTATATCGACACCACGTTCTGTGTTCCTGCGGCTCTCTTCATACCTTCTCGAGAGGAGAGCAGTAATGCCGTAATATCGATTGCTGAGGAGTGGATCTCACAAAGTCGTCGTCACATGGTTGTCATCACGTACAGGGCACTGCTAGGCTACGAAGACCTATTTAGGCGCTTGTCAGAACACTTTAACATGAGGGTTTGTATCCATGGTGTCATACTAAGTCTGGGCAATTTTTAAAATGTTTGGAGACTATCCCAAAAGAGTGATGTCCGACATTTGTTTTTTTTGTTAGCTGTTATGTTGTTTTGTCAGTGTATTCCCCAGAAATGTGTCATTTTCTAAACTGCATTTACAAGGTTGCTTATTCTCAAAACAGGAACAAATAAGCGCCACAATTGTAATGATGAGGAAAGTGTTTTATTTTTTATTATAAGTGTTATGTTGGGAGAGGGTGTAATCTGACGACACCAGCTTCATGTATCATTTGCAATAACCTTTTTTTTATGTTTTTTTTTAAATAAGTAAATTTTAGTACTGTTACCTGTGAGTTAAATGTTTTTTCTTAGCACTTTTATGTTAGACTGAGACCCGATGTTTCTCTCACACAGGTTCATGTGACAAATGAGAAATACGAGCAGTATTTGGGGTTGGCTGATCTATCCAAGTTCACGACCCCACACCCTGAAGACACACAAATTCATGCTTGCAAATACCTGGTGAGAATTCAGTTTGCTGCAGTGCACTATAAACACTGGTCATTCTTTAAACATCTTTGTTTTCATCAAAGCCTAATCTTCTCCCCAAAAAATTAATGTCATTCAAGAAAACGTATGCATAACAGGTTAAGGGTAGTCTGAATAAAGTTACTGTAACACTGTGTTGGGTAGTACACTGTAACTATAAAATATACATGCATTCTGACATGTTGTTCCCAAAATGTGTTTTAATTAGTTTAAAATAAGTTCTTTATATGCAAATTCACCCATATATTATGCAGGATACTATTTCCACAATACACTGGCATAAGTGTTCAGATTTGTCAGGTTTCACACAGGACCCACTGTTAACAAGTGAAATGAATTTTAGAGAGCAATATGAAGCCTATGAGTGAAGCAGTCCACAGTATGTTATTGGTTTGGGCGGTCATCTTGTTTGCAGTCAGGTCGGACGGTCAAGGCTGTGCTGCCATGTGGTTACACCCCGACGACGTCGACAGGGGGTGAAGCTCCCCTGATACGTACCATCAAAGTGTCGACGATGGCGTTTGTGAAACCAGTGGCCCCCGAGAGCTATGCACTGCGCTACAACGACACATCGTTCCATGTCTGCTACTCCTTCCACTCGTCCTACGGGGAACTGAGGGAGGTGATCCTGTTCCTTCGTCCCCACCACGCCTTCCCTAATGTCATTCCCATGGGAGATACCATGTCACAGGTTCGTGTTCACGTCAGTCTAGCAGGTAAAGAATTGTGACTGTACACTATGCCAGACAGAACGCCTGTGCTAAATGCGGTAATTCACTGAATTTGTTGTACGCTGTACTCTTGCCTATAAGTGTCTGTCTCTGCGAAATCCCACTATACTTACTCGTTTGACCATTTTGAGTGTTCTCTCATTAAAATGTACAACAGATAATTCTATTTTCCAAATGTTACATGTAATATGCACCATGGTTTGCCAAAACAAAACTGAGCCAAACGCACTGACTGATGATATTGTCCAAGCTTATCTTCAGTGTCTCGCAAGGCCTGCTGCTGATTATCCACTCCTCAATAATCCTGGAAATCCAGCAAAATCTCCTCACACAAACAGTCAACTTCAGTTATGATCTTCCACTTAATCGTTCTACCTTTATTCAGGTACCAGATGGTGCAAATTTTTATAGGCAAGAAAAGACAACTTACTAATCAACCTAATAATAGTCTCAGATATGTTAGTTATACAGTCTTTGATGCAGTTTGTGTGACATGTTAATAGTACATGTGTATAAAATGTAACATTTTGTATTTTTGTTGCTTCAGATCCAGGAAAGACTAAATAGTCTAGCAGAGTTAGCACGTCGTAGCTTGCAGCCGCGGTCGCCATGGCAACACAGAGAATTGGGCAAGTTGAAGCGAAAGAGGAAATGGAGGCGACCTATGAGTAAGTTCAGCTGAAATTAATTTGTTTTATCTGTGACTGTGTAACAACTTTAGTTTATCCGTCACGTGATGTATTGCAATAGCATATATCAGATTTATTCATGAAGATATGACTGAACACTATTAATGAGAATATCTCTTCATAACATTTCTTCTATTACCCAAAACATAACCAATATTATAAGTCTCAAAAATTTGTCATATAACTTACATGAATTGAGTAGCAATCTTCTACCACTTCTCACGTACCGACTGAAAATTGCGTTCACCCAGTTACCAACAAATCGTTTGTTTTTACATGATGCTGCACATGTGTTTTTATTGCAGCCCAGAACCTCGAACACTCAGAGAGTCTCAGTTTTGGTGAATCAGAATCGTCCCCAGAGAAGAGACTGTGCAGCAACTCGCGGCAACCAGTGAAAGTGAAGTTTCCACTTCTCATGGGCGGCAGTGACTGCGAGGAACCGAGCACCGAGACCACAACAGACCACAAGAGCTCGTCGCAAGAGAAGCGCTCGGGTGGCGAGGACTCTAACTACCAGCCGTCGGACACTGAGCCATTGGACGCGAGTTTTGACCTGTTCGACGACGATGTTGGCGTGCTGGAAGAAGAGAAGAACGTCATGCAGTCCTTCACACCCACGAAGGGCGGCTCGTACGGCGAATTCGCCTTCTACGTGAGCGACGACGAAGAAGACGACGATGGCGTGTCGCCGGCGCCTGGCGGTCGGCGGCCGGAAGTCGAGCCTACAAAGGCGGCAGAGTTGTGTCCCACAAAATCGCAGAAGTCGGAGAATGGTTTTATCGTTAATAAGCTCAAAACGGACTTGGAAGTGCATTGCACGAAAGCGTCGTCGGATCGTGTTGTTGTTGAACGGAAGGAGGCGACTGTACAAGAACCAACGAATGTCGAGCAGCTGGCAATGGACAGTGAAGCACCGGAGACGACGGGAGCACTGGTGGCACCAGAGCTTGGACGTGGTGGAGATACACAAAGGGAAGAGCGACAGAGAAACGCTGCAGAAGATGTAGAGACAATAAAAGACGTATCGAATGAAACAAATTCAAATAAATCAAATGCACAAGGAAAAGCGGCAGAATCGATCACTAGTCATCCGAACAAACGTGTACCGGACAATGAACCATCCAGAGAAGATGGCAATGAATCAAACAGGGCGCCGACACCAACAGAACCGATGTTGCAGGATCCAAGGAGAACGGAGGCTCCAAAGGCAGACGTCAGTAGCACTACACGGACGGCAGAAGAAGCCACGTCAATGGGAGACATCGGTGCATCGGCGATTGGGTCCGGCTGTCGGGACGAGAAAGTCGTTGGGGCGGCGGGAACCTCGCGCAACATAAACACACACAAGGCAGTTAGCGACGTGGATACGCAAGAGGTTAGCAGCAGTATTAAACCGGACGGAGAGAGGGACACAGAACCGAACAGACTAGGCGAGTCACTTGTGGAATCGGGTAAGTGCCGGAGTGGTGACAACCCGGAGAAAAACACAACGTTGGATGAGACCAAATCGACGGAGAACGGCAAATCAACCGAGAAAGCCGGTGACGATGGGGACGTGTCGGTAGGGGCAAATGCGATAGCATCGCCCGCATCCCAGAAACACAGAAGTCCGGTGAACGGAAATTCCGAAAAGGGAGATTCTACAGAACTCGTGAACGGAGAGCCCCGTCAGGTGAAGCTACGTAGCAGCGAAGCAAAGGCCGAGGTTGACTGGACAGATGACGTGATCGTCAACTGGACAGATGACGTGATCGTCATAGATGACGATGACCCTGCGCCAACGGCGTCGGTGCCAGCGAGTGGTACACGGTGGTCAAATAACGTAACCGTCGACATCACGTGCGAGACGACGGACAGTGACGCGACGGTCGACCCAACAGAAGGCGTCCTGCCACCCGGCTGTTGCTCAGATGTCAGACCCGCTGTGCGCAACAGGAGCGGCGCCGTGCTGGCAGTGTCGGGGCTGATGCTCGACGACACATCGACGTCGACATCAGACAGCTACGCATCACCGGGCGAGCGACGACGCCGGCGGAGGCGCTGGCGCAAGCCCCGCTGGTCGAGCTCGCGCCCCGGCGACTCGTCCTACTTCCACCGGCGTCACATCACGGGCAACAATCCAGGACCGTCTGGGTCGAAACCGAGGCTCGGTGGTGGCGCCACCATCGACCTGACTAGCGGTGACGACGACACGGAGGCGGCGCCGGAAACTGGCGGCGTCGTGGACACGGCATCGGGTGTGGCCATTGTAGATGGGTACTACGCTGACAACGAGGGTGAACAGAGCGACAGCGATGCTAGCACAGCGGCCGAGTGGGACGAGGCAGACTCGCCGCTGTTCAAAGCAAAAAGGGACAGCAGCCGCGATGTCGTCATCACCTCTGACGTCGACGTCATCGTTGTGGATGACGACACTAGCGACGATTGCGCCAGCAAAGATGTGGGCGTGGCGAGTGAACACAGTGGCGTGGCGAGTGAACACGACGGTGTGGCGAGTGAACATGATACAAGGACGGTAGTGCAAAAACCTATAGCTGTGTCAGATGGCGCCGTCGAAAAATGAGCGTTACGACTCTGATTTGTAGGCAAGTGTGGCGCGCTGTCTGCATGCTCGTGAAGTTATTTAGGAAACTAGTAAGGTATATATGAGATATTTAAATAAAATATGTCAACGATGCGAAAAAGTGTATCCAATACAGTAGTCGCGTAAATGTCATACTTATTTGTAGTCGGATACTGTTTCGCTGTGCGAATTATATATTTAGATTCAGCGTACCTTTCACAATACAATTCACTGGGCAATGTCCCCCAGCCGTTCTGCTGCTCCAGTTGTGGTTGGCCAATGCATTCGTCAGTGAATGTGTTCATCAATTTGAAAACAGGCCGTCGATTATACACACCTGATAGCTTATTCTGCTTTTCTGGCTGCAGCCTTCAACCTACTCTCTGTCGGTCGCAATCACCTACATAGCTGCTCTCCCAAAGCTCCGTTTCTTGGTGTCATTCCATCTCAACTTTGGTCTTCCTCTTCGTCGTCTGCCATCTCCTTTTGGACTCCATGGTCTGTTTTGAGAGTCTTCGCTTTTGACAGTCTTCGCCATCTCGACCTGTTTCCGAGTATTTTAATCGTTGTGTGTTTTCCATGTTAATCTCTTCTCACACGTCTTCCACCTTCCTTGTTATTTCTTCGGTTTCTTTTCATCGGACTCAGTTGTTTTCTGCTCATGTAGTTCCCTTGTCTCTACCAGTGCCAGTGTGTTAAACCCACGTGTAGATCAGTACTGTTTTATAATACACTATGTCACGGTGCTGGCCATTTAACAGTATCTTTTGGTTGTTTCTTCAGATTTCTGTTCCACATAATGCCTTTCATTACTACCTCCTTCCCCGAACACTACAGCCCCCGTATACACATCCATTCACGTGTGTACTGGTCACTCTGCCAACCGATGTCATTGTGCAGATCCACCCCCTGGTCACTTATCCACATGTGTCCAAGTCTTCGCCAGATTCATTCGGATGCCACCGCTGTTCTAGTGGACGCCGCATTAATCATGCCACTGCCTTCCAGATTTTGTCGTTTTTGTTTAGTAGCACAATTGGCTAGTGAGGATGGTCCGGTGTGTGATTACAGGAATTCCAATGACTACAAATTTATTATCTGTGATGTTTTGCACGTGCGTGGTTCTAGCAATGACGAGATGACCAATCGAAACCCACCGGCTGGGCAACGACCAGCGAGGCAGCAAGACAAACGATGAACAGATGCAGATTAATAATTTCAGCTAAACTGCAAGTCATCAACACATTTTTAGGCAGTGTAGTTAATATTACCATATCCAAACAATTGATATCTTCTCATGGGTAGTGTGGTGGTGAAGTACTCCGTTACAGGGCAACTATCCACTGTGGGTGGTGTATGCCATTTTAATACACAATGTCACGGTGCTGGCCAGAAAAACAACTTTGGCTCAGGCAGTTTGGAGGAGCAATAAAAATTAGGAAAAATCAGCCATACCAAGATATGGATGTCAATTAAACTTCAAGAAGCATTACTGTTATAGTGTTGCATAAATTGGTGCCATTTTCCATGTGTTAAAAAACCGAATACACCGACGACTTCTTTTGAATATCAATTCCCGAGGTAAGGTCTGTAACTGCGTTGGAAAAACTGTGTTTGGATAGGCGCGTGAACAGGAGACTGTCCCCCATTTCACTGGGGACAGACGTATGGTTCGGTCCTCCCGTAACTCAACATTTGTGGACGCGGCTGCGTGTTGTTGCATAGGCGTCAACAAATTCAACAGCATCCCTTGCCCCCCTTGTTCCAATGTCATGATGTGAGACTTAGGAAGTGGTCTCGGTGCTCCTGAAGTCCCGATGCTCAACTACCGGTGCTTTTGTCACTAGATTAATCAGCATTATTCCTGAATATCTTTGCAAAATGTATGAAAGTCAAGGAAAAGGGCAGTCTACACATTGCCATTTCAGAAGGAATGTTTGCTCTCAGCTTCTCAATTAAATGGTAGGTACTAATCAATTTTAAGATTCAAGTCGAGTTTTCACCTCAAGGTATTGTAAATGAGTCAATAATGTCACAACTTGTACCTTCCAGTTCTAGCAAGCCCATTCCATTCTTTCAGTTCTTTGTCTACTTTCAGCACCGATGACACAAGAAGATTATCTTTAAAAATTAGAAATAATTAGAATAAAAAAATTGAAATATATTATAATGCAAGTTTTGTTGTGTAGGACTAAAGCAAACTGCACATTCAAGATGCTGCGATGTGGAATAAAATAAGCACAAATTGTTGTAGAAAACATTTTATTCACAACCCACCTGTATACATGTATCATTCCATTCACTTTTGTCTAACTATGAAAGAAGGTTGCATATCAAATCTAAAAATATAGTTCACAAGAAAATGATCTTAGCCATGTCAAAAATCGACACATTTTTGAAAGACATTTTCACAGACATTATTTGTTATTGTTAGCAACACTCCTTTCTGATCTAAAATCAATATACAAACAAAAGATTGCTGAAATTATTCTTTAACATCAGCAAATAAAAATTCAAACAATTAAAATACCACTACTACATATTCAACTACAAGGTAACTACTTTCAACATAATTTATAATAAAGACAATTGATATTTGCCACTGATGACAATGCTTAGAGAACGCAGATAAAACATTATCCTTCAAACATCACTTACGCGTTCCATACATTTCTCAGCTCAACATTGTTACCACCAGAGGCATTACATTCCGAGTAGGAATTTATGCCTTTTTATCACAATCGTTAAACGATCTTGTTTCACAAAGAAGGAAAACAGCCTGTGCTGAATCAGATCAAGACATGAATGCTGTAAGGGTGCCCAGTCTCGCACTGCACAACTGACACACAACACAATCACTTCCTACGTTAACACTCAGTCAAACTGGTGCTGCATTACTGTTGCCAGTGCATCTACTACGTTGCCAGTGCATCTACTAAGCTGATGATTGCACCAGTTAGTATAACTGCAAACAATTCCTTAGCATTTTATTAGAAATTAACATGTTCATAAATTATATGTTCCATATATGTTCCATATATAATTTCTGAACAAGTTGGATACATTGGCTGGCAAACTAGTTTTGCAAATTACTTACACGACACATTTACATAGTTTCCACATCAGCAACCCGTTTTTACAGCGGCTTTCTCAAAATGTTGTTTATAAGAAACTATCAAGAAATGGTAACATGCCAACCCAAAGGTAGCTCAAACGTCTACATCAAATCAGGTATTGGATCATGCCTTCATTCTGTAAAGATGGCGATAATTATAAAACACCCTAAACTGAAGGGATTCAGTTTGTTTCATGTGAGGATGTCTGGTGGAGATGTCTTAATGTTGTTTTACATAAAAGGGAGTCTTGGTCTTAGATAGTGCACTATCAAGACCTCGCGACTACCAAATCACTATACACCCTACTACCTGGCAGACCTGTTCATACTCCGGGAAGCATAAATTCACTTCACTGAACCTTTCCATAAGTATCCTATTAAATATTGCCCTTTTTATTGAAAAACGCTGGCTTTAATTTCCATGTATTCACAAGTACCATTTCTTTGAAGTCAGACCACTTTTTCTCATTCATAAATTCATGTTGTGTAATCTGCATATGATTATTATTTAAGATATCTTTATATCACCATTAAAATATTGCACTATGAAGTATGAATAAATTCCTCTCTTTTGTTACCTGCCAGTTTACAGGCATACAGACTTATGAAGAAAGTAATCAGTTTCATGTCTTTAATTTAATAAAATAATCACAATCATGATTGTATGAGATAATACACATTACAATGAATTTGTTGCACAATCATATCAAACATGTATTGTGTGTACAATTCCATCTATAATGCCACACACATAAGATTAGCTTGGGTTCACATGCATTTGAAAATGTTGCATTAAAATGTTCTGTGTCAAGCTACACGTTACTGTTAGTGTATACTTCAGTAACGTAGTTCTAAAGATCAGGACTATTTTTCATAAAAATAAATAATTTAATAAATGTAACGTACTCACATAATTTTTTTTCAACCTTGCTACTCAATCTCCATATAAACTGTTAGAAGATCCGGGCAGGAAGGAAATAGACTATTTACTATCAATTAAAAAGTAAAGTGTTACCAAATTAACATTTTTTTTCACCAAAGGAATAATACAAAACACTACAAGTATTATTAAAACAATCATAAACATCACCTACTTTTACTACAGTTCTAAAGCTAATTTATAATGCAGTAATCACCGATTTATGTCTACCACTGGCCACGACTCTTTACACACATGCCTCTAACCTAACAGGAGCCATAAACCTGAAACAAAAGTATCTCATTTTGAGACCAGATTTGACTCAGAACAGATATTTGCGACATGTCGCTGCACCACACTGACACCGAATTCGATACTGGTCTTTCTTTAGGCGACAACTGAATGGTCCCTTGAACTCTTCCACAGGCGGCTCTGGTGGGTCCACTATCTCGACGTCGCTGTCATCCGATGGAGTCGGCACAGCAGTTGTGTCACCTACAACAGTACAATTTATGGGCCCTGTTACTCCTGTATGGCGGGGTTTGCTTACAATACAGTCAATCTTATTTGCATGACTCCAGCAAGCTTTGTCGCAAGTGGTTACAAATTCTTAAAGGGATTCGTTGAGAATGTTTAAACAAGGGTGCCAGGTGCATTTAAATAAAATTGAGTTTTTATTTAAAAATAAACTAGGAGTTTCTGAATTGAAAACTTGCTTCCTATTAAACACAACATTTGGAAGCTTCACTGCATTCTGAAATGAAATACTTCGAACATACATTTGACTTTCCTAGCACCACAGTCTTCTCAAAATAAAACCAGTATTTTTTCTTGCAGACATTGTGAATAGAAGTGGTAGAACACTACACTACAGCAGTGATCCAACAAACAGTTATTGCTGACCTGCAGCTTTGGTTAGGTTCTGCTTCAGGCCTATGTCTATTGCAATTCCTGGTGATCTCAGTCTGAGACCCAGGTTGCCTTATCTGGTTATTTTGCATAATCCATGGCACTGTTGTGGGCTACAATTGCCTACTGACCCTGGTAGCCTTCGTTCATCAATACCCCTCCTATACCCTCCAGCTGGGGAGATGTTTCAACTGGGGAGCACTCCTATTCCCCATCAGCTTAAATATGCTTATATTGTATAACAGTTGCCTATAGAGCCCTTGTTATGATGCCAGGCTTCAGGTTCATTCAAATTGATCTCCCTTGACCAATCACTTTTTATGGGTGTGGGTGTTATATACTTAGACCTATAGATGCATGAGGCAAACAAAGCATTCTACCCAGCCAAGCAGATTCATATAAATCAGTAATAAAAAACAGGTTTAAAAAATCACAGATTTTTGGAGTGATTTAAATCATGATTTAAATAAAATGATTAAAATGTAGGGCTAAGTTTTTGGTTAGTTTGGGATAAAACTGAAATTTCTGACGCTCATCTGTGTAGCGACACCGCGATAAAATACCGATGTTATGCTATGGTAATCTACGGCTTGCGCATAACCCCCGCCGACGATGTCGAGTTTAGCGCAATTTTGGTTTGTGAATTTTTTCTTTACAGTAATTTAAATTATTTTATAACCAGTCTTTTTTGTATTTTACTACTGAAGCTTTTATCAACAGCATACATGCTATATGGACATTAATTATTGATATGCAAAAATGTATGAATTAATCCAAAACATAAAAATAACCAAACCCCTCACGAGAGACCACCCCACCCCTCTTTTCAGACCAATCCACTCCCATTTAGGGAGGCGGTCTTAAATGAGGGGTTCTACTGTACCACCCTTCACCCGAACTGCTGTACCATCCCCATCATTTAACAGTAGCGTTTCAAGGGTTTGCCGAGTTCATCTTTCTCCCAACAGCCTCCCTGCACCTGGCAGTCCTGAGAACCCCTGGGTTGATACACATCAAGTCTGCAGACATACAGTAAGTTACTGCCAGGTCTTCC
This sequence comes from Ridgeia piscesae, assembly GCA_025642075.2. Lineage (NCBI taxonomy): Eukaryota > Metazoa > Annelida > Polychaeta > Sabellida > Siboglinidae > Ridgeia > Ridgeia piscesae. Next base: position 131,568 of record JAODUO010000211.1, on the reverse strand, counting down.
TTGACCTGCCAATGGGAGCTGTCCCTTTCACCACTACCACAACCCTACCTGTCATCATATAGTCAAAGGTGAGCTCCTCTCCTTTGGCGATGTCTCTCTTTGCAAACAGGGCAATGCGGGGTAACCGGGGGTCGAGATGGTTGATCCATACCCCATAGACCACAAGGTTGGGGTCACACTGCAGACAAGGAGAATAATTAGAATGCACATGTATGCCACATCAAAAGATGAGATTACACATGTACAAGGGAGGCAGTGGTAGAACTATCCATTACTCTGTCTGTACACTAGTAAAGATAAAGGCGGACTAGTAAACCTGCCTAATAACTAGTCCGATTGTTTAGTAAAGGTCATTGTGACACCCAGTGACCCAGTCCACCCTATGGTAGTCAATCAAGTCTCTAGCCACAATTATCCTGTGTCCTAACTCTAACCCATTCTCAGGCTGGTGGTGAAACTTAATCCCAAGTCATTAAATAGCTACACCAGCTTCATTTACTGATAAATGATGGCATTTCCTTAGGCATTGCCAGTGGCGACCAGCTAGGAACTTGTCAGAGCAATATTTGTAAGATTAATGGTTCTTTGATGTCTGTAATGTGCTAGTGTGATATTTTGTTTCCATTAATACAGTCCAGTAGAGCAATTTTCACAGCACCGTAATGCAAGGTAAATTTCCAGAATGATTATGGAAAATTCATAATGGTAGGGCGGTACTACCGGTCAATGAGTGCAATTAGCATTCTTTTTCAATTGTACAAGTTTTTTTTAAATACAGATCATATTTTCATTAATTACTTGTGTTATTTCTGTATTAGTTCTTTGTTACTTGTATTGTTACAAAAGTGCGTTGGTATTTAACTGGGGTTGCAACATATACTGTTTTTTTAGTTTTTAATCAAATTGTAACAACTTAAATTTTGGTTGTTTTTATATTTTGATGGAATAGTAAACCTTTTGGCAGACTAGTAAACTTTTAACTTTACTAGTCCCGCTGTCTAGTAAAATAAATGCCAAAGTTCTACCCCACAAAAGTGATGGAACATGACCCAGACAGCTATTTTTGACTCGTGCAATATAGGCCTGTGCGACATAATAACCAGGTCACTTAGGTGGGTCATGTGTATGGTATATATGACATTATAATGACTTACCGAGTGGTTCACAAAATGGGATACATTTCCATAGAATCCAGCATCAACTGTGAACGGACAGTCACCATCATTGTAATCAAGGTCAAACAGATACGTGCGTCCCTCTGCATCATAAATTCTGCCTCTCCTCTCGGCTTCTTCATTCGTTATTACCTGTATTTAGGAGCAAGACAAATGTGGCAATGTTTGACAAATGAAAAATATCGCCCCAGAAGTGTTCTTTTCTATGTAACTATTTTAACCATTGAAAGTATCCCTTCTCCCTTCCACCACCACAAATGTGCGTTTTGGTAGTCAAAATATTGACATGAGTTAAATAAATTTAGTTGTGACAAAAGATATTTATTTTGATGAAATTGTTCACATTTCGTACCAAATATGACATGAGATAAAGAAAACTAATCTTGCCTAAAAGAAGTATTACTTGGAAGGAATACATTGTGCATTGATAAAACTAAAAGTAATGACTGATTAAACTAGACAAATATGTATGACAAATACCACACTTTCAGCAAACTACCAAAGATTCATATAAATAAGTACCAAGAAATTATATATATTTTTTTCTGTCTGGACAGAAAACGGTGGCGTTCCTTGGTCGATGGCCTATGCTCCCAGCGAGCAAACAGGCATAAGTAAGTAAGAAATTATATATATTTTACACATTATGTCAGTTCATTTACATCATAGAAATATGTTTACATATTCAAGTCAATAACAGTCACTATTCAATAACAGTCACTATTTATAAACTGTAAATGGGCAAAGGCTTTGATATGTTAAACCTACCTCACCAACATATTCCATCACAAAGGCGCCTTTCTTGATCTTATGCATGGCCTTCACGCCCCAGCCACGACAGTTATTCGTGCGGAATATGCACACCTTGTGTTTGCGTCCATGCTGCACGACGCGGTTCATACACGTGCTGTCACACGCACATCGCTTGTTGCACTCATAGATGGGAGTGCCCTGATGCACTCGGACACGCCCGTTCTTGTAGTATGCAAAACAGGCACCAGCGTTTGCCGCGCAACATGTTTTTCGTTCATCGTAACAGTCGGTGCATTCACACCCAACCATCGGGTCCTGTGGGATGTCGATGCCAGGCATTGTGCGATAGTCATTGATGTAGGTAAATTTGTCGGGAGGTCCTTCCATGTCAACATTGTTCTCGATGAAGATTGGTGCAGGGTCGCTGTTGATTTTATTCAGTTGCAGCTCCCATGCTTTCAAGGCAGCTTGCACTTCAGCCTTCAACTGTCGGTATGCCTTCGACCTCTTGTTGGTGATGCCGCCATTGACATGTGGGGTCGGCCTCACGGATACCCCCAAGCCCATATTGCCAGCAGGCGAGATCAATTGATGTATACGATTCAGTGATGACACTGATGCCTTTACCGGTGATGACACCGACAGAAGCTTCTGTGGTGTGATGTCAGCTGGAGACTGCATCAACTGAACCATCAGCTGGTTTATTCGACGCTGCTTCGAGTATGGCTGATGTGACGTGACATCATTCAATCGCTTCCGTTTCATTCCACTGGTACCAGTACCGGTGAACGTCTCATGGAAGGCAGCCAGCAGCTCAGGACAGTCGAGGTTCTCCTTTGGTTCCCATGTGTTGTGTTCGCTGTCCCAGTTCTTCCACTTGATCAGATAGAATTCCTTCTCGGTCTCCTGTTCACACCATAACAACATTGTAACAACTGCACATCACACATTCCAGTGGCACTGGTAGTCGATACTGTACTATTAACTCATCATATTTTGGAGTATCTTAATGGGAAACAAAAGGAATTTTTGGGCATATGTACCTAAGAGTTAATAAAAAGTAATCATTAGCAACTACAATCAAGATTATGACAGTAGTTTACTAGAATAACCTGGTTGAAATCACACAATTTTGACACATTACTGCAGTGTCAAGATCCATGATCTTTCCCAGATGCTTATAGGCAGCATAAATCTTAATATGTAAGCCAGCAAATGTACATATTTTAAATGTAACGACACACATAAATCATCACACTAAAACACAAATTATTGTCAATATTAGCAGGTTCAAAACATGGTGCCTGAATACATGCAGTCAATATGGCAATTAGCTATCTCAGTTTCTGTCTCCGTTTTATTTGCATGCTATTGGTTAAATATGTGATTTTGATTAATAATATTTATATATTATTGAATGATTTCGAAAAATTTGACCAAAAAATGCGTATTAATTCTGCTTGCGTAAGGCAGAAACTGAGTGGTCAAGTACACTTCTTACATTGTCCTTCTCCTTAGCGTAGTCTAGCACTGCCTCCACTTCATAGATCTCCTCCTCCAGTTTTACGTCAACTTCTCCACGATCTACCACTAAAACATTATATATAAACTGCATGTAATGTAATAAACATATTGACACTGCTTAGCTTTAACATATCATAATCACTGCATATATCTGAAATTGCAGTCACAAATATACTATACTGTTGTATCATAGACTGTTGTATCACAAATAACACAATGTATTATTGTATTCACATTTTTATATACTGTCTTTCGAACATTGCAAATGCACAACCTTGCAGTATCTAGGATGATGCTACATTTTTATAATGATATTGCATTTGCAATATTCAAACAGCAAAAACTCCTAGATACATACAGCAGCAAATTTGTAGACATTGTTCATATTTTACTGTGACTTACAAAATTATGCAGCAGTCTACCACACCAACCTACAGTGCTCACTACGCTAGATGGTTACACATGTTCAGCAGTATTTACTGACATGACATTACCAACAGTAAATTTCAGATTTTAAACAGTGAAATATTATTTGCCTGGACGCCAAATTCAACATACAAGATTCTGTCAGAGTGTTAAGGAATGTTCGCTTTGCGAATAGTATCTTCACGGATAAAATATACATGTACAACATTTAGATAGAGCTCAACACTGTTTTATTTGTCTTTTATTCAACTGGCCTAAATTATTTGCAATATCTGCTACGTTGGTGCTCCTCTCGGTTGAAGCATGTTTGGGACATTAGAGTCAGTAGGACCAATTTAATTTTGGCCATTTAAGTAAGATTGCTATTTTGCAGATGGGACATTAATACAACTGTAGCTGTGCAAGAAGCTGACAACAGTGTTATCTTGCATACAGATCATTTTAGTAATTTAAAATGGCTTTAATTACTTGAGATACTGGTCCATACTCTCTGTAATATGTATGTATATATATATATATATACATATATATATAATTTCATTACACATGTTTATAAATGATCATATGTAGAATGAGTTGTTTTGCAAAAAAAGTGCTGAAGTAAAGAGCTGTCCATTATTATTATGGGGCCTTATTATTATTAAAAAATTCTTCTGTTTCAGTGATTGCTGTATGAATATTATAGCAAAAATGGGCAGATTATCCATTAAAATAATTAAAAGTAAACAACATCAAATTAAACATTTCGAATCTAATACTGACTGTATTAGTGTATACACTGTATTAACAACGTAAATCATGAGAACACATTTTAACATGGTAATTTCATGGACATATTGTTCTTACAGGTTCTTACAAGTTCTTACAGGTCCTTTTCTGGCTAGTATTAGGCATTCCTGCCTCTTGTGCCAGCTCTGTCTTGAGCATTGTTTTGAGACTGTGCGCATGCGTCTAAAGGTGACACAGTCCATAGTAGAGGTGGTGCAGTAAAATCACTTTTATAGGAATATTTGTCCATAGTTTATAAATTCTTACTTCAAATGATTGGACTGATGGAGCATCTACCACAGACTGTGGCAGACTATTCCATACATCAGTAGATCGGTATATAAATGAATTTTTTCGGTTGTTTAATCGGCATCTTTCTTTAAATATTTTTAGGTTGTGCCCTCTCGTTATTGAATCGAAAATAACAAAATTTGATGTAACAGAAGAATCATATTTCCCAGTAAATTTTTTTTTATTTCTATCATGTCTCCCCTAAGATTACGGTATGAAAGAGTTGGTAGGTTTAATCTTTTTAGGCGTTCTTTATACTCAAGTCCTTTATATCCAGGAATTAATTTAGTTGCTCGACGATGAACATTTTCAAGTGCTGTTATGTGCTTCATTAAATACGGACTCCATACCTGGTGTGCATACTCGATATGTGGTCGGACAAGAGACTTAAAAACCGTAAAAAACACTTGTCATCTAGATATTCAAACGTGCGTTGAATTATCCCCATCATAAAATTGGCTTTATTAATTTTTTCTGACATACTTGCCTCCAAGTTAAGTGATGAGTCAAAAGTTACTCCAATATCCTTGACTGTTACTGCTTATTAATTGTTTTCTGATCTTTACCCATTGTGTATTCAATTCTCATGTTGCAACATTATCAGGATGAAATTTCAATAGTGATGTTTCTGACAATTTTTCCGCTGAGGTGAGATCTTTCTATAGGTTGTTGCAATTCTCTTCATTATAAATAGGGTTAAAAAGTTTCATATCATCCGCAAATAAGAAAATATGAGTCTTTTATAACGTCAGGTAAACCTTTATGAAGATAACAAAAAGAAGAGGGCCGATCCTTGTGGTATTCCACTGATCACCTCCTGCCAGTTAGAAAATATGTTGTTAATCCGTACTCTTTGTTTTCTATGTGCAAGTAGATCTATAATCCAGTTAATTATTTTACCCTTTATTCCATAGCTCTGGATTTTTTTTAATAAGTTTAGCATGTGGGACGTTGTCAAATGCTTTCATAAAATCACAATATATTACATCAATGCAGCCTCCATTGTCCAGCGTTTCTGTCCATGTGTCTAATACCATCAATAGTGGCATCAAAACTATAAAAAAGTACATGTTGCCACTGTATTATAACATCTTATAGGTTCCTCAGGAGTATTCTCTTGTGGTTCTCTTGTAAATACCGAAGAGAAATAATCAGCCAACAGCTCTGCTTTTTCCAAGTCTGAGTTTGTTAAGTCATCTTTCAATTCACCTTTTATTAAGTTGTGTATACCCGTTCTTGTCTTCATTTTTGCCTGGGCGTATTGCCAGAATTTCTTAGGATTTTCTTTTATTTGGCTAAAGATACTTTTTCATATATTTTTTGTGCCTTTCTTGTTAGCCTCCTAACCTGATCGCGTAATCTGCAGTATTCATGGTAAGCTTGGACATCTCTATAGTTAGAAGATATTTCTTCCAGTCTATTTTTTCTTCTGATGTTAACTCGTATTTTTATATTTAGTGGTACTGGGTATTTTTTTCTTTCTGACATCACCTTAGGTATACACCATTCTACTGCTTCTCTGATTTTCATAGTAAAGATGTCCCATTAGGCTTGCACATCTCCCTCATGTTTAGAAAATTCCGCATCCCAATCAATGCTTAACATGTCCTCCATTTTGGGGTAGTCCCCCTTATCATATTTATAAACAGTTTTTTTCTGATTGGCTCATGTATTGGTGTGCAGTTAAGAATCACTTTGATTATGGAATGGTCACTTTTCCCTAGTGCTGAGGCTGTTTCAATTAACACAATTTCGGAATCTTCGCTGGTGATTACTAGGTCAAGAAGTGATGGCTCTGTTGTCTCTCTACCTCTAGTGGGTTCAGAAATATGTTGGATGAAATAACAATCTCGAAGCTTTTCGATAAACTTAAGACTCTTTTGTCTTCTATACTTGGTACCGTTTCTGTTACATTATTTTCCAATCAATTTAGGGTAATTGAAGTCTCCAAGTAGGACATGTGGAAAAAAATTCACTTATTTTCTCGACTCTATAGAGTCTAGTAGCTCATTAAGGTTATCATTGTTTTCAGTGGTGCTGTTAGGGGTTCTATAAAAGGAGCCAAAATCCAATATTGTGCATTGCTATCCGCGTGAGTAGATTAAATACTAAGTAACTGTGCAGCAGATTGACCTAAATTATTGATGCAACATTCACACTGTCATTGCCGGATGTCAAAAGTTCAAAGTTAACCGTGTCCCGTTGGCGTTGTCACTGACAATGAACGATATTGATTGACGGTTTGCAGGCAAAACCTAATTGCATATACGTACATTTTTTCACAAGTTTCTTTGCCAGTAATGGACCCAGCTTGCGAACTGTCAGATATAAAAGATATCTATTTGTTTCTGCGGATATCTTCGACGTCCCCGTCTGCTTTTTACACAACATCGGTAACTCAACAATGCTGTACAGGCACGGCACCGAAACCTGGCGTATTTTGTCATCAATCTCCATTTCGGCGTGCTCCATGTTAACACTGAAAAACATATAACATTAATGTACAACAATGCTTGCGCTGGTCTGACATTCAGTGTTTGCATAAAAGCTCAAAATCCAAATAAAAATGAGAAACACGCTTCGCACCTTCAACTTTGACCGTTTTTCCCGCTGGACGCCATTTTGATGACAAATACGCGCGTTGATTGGCCAATGGCAGTCTAGCTTACTTTAGTGACAGCCACTCAGGCGATCAATAAGGGGTCATCTCATGTTTACAATAAACGAATTCGTGGCTGGCGATAATTATATTCCGTAGCATTCCCCAGAATATTAGATATACTTCTACTATTAGTGTGCCATGTACAAATAGCCAGATACGAACAATTCAAAGTTGTCATCCAACGTGTTCGTGGGTGCACACAGATGTGTGTGTGTGTGTGTGTGTGTGTGTGTGTGTGTGTGTGTGTGTGTGTGTGTGTGTGTGTGTGTGTGTGTGTGTGTGTGTGTGTGTGTGTGTGTGTGTGTGTGTGTGTGTGTGTGTGTGTGTGTGTGTGTGTGTGTGTGTGTGTGTGTGTGTGTGTGTTGTGTGTGTGTGTGTGTGTGTGTGTACACGTGTGTGTGTGTACACGTGTGTGTGTGTACACGTGTGTGTGTACACGTGTGTGTGTACACGTGTGTGTGTACACGTGTGTGTGTACACGTGTGTGTGTACACGTGTGTGTGTGCGTGTGTGTGTGTGTGTGTGTGTGTGTGTGTGTGTGTGTGTGTGTGTGTGTGTGTGTGTGTGTGTGTGTGTGTGTGTGTGTGTGTGTGTGTGTGTGTGTGTGTGTGTGCATGTGTGTGCATGTGTGCGTGCGCGTGCGCGTGCGTGTGCGCGCGTGTGTGTGTGTGTATATATATATATATATATATATATATATATATATATATATATATATATAAAATATATATAGTACTATATATACGTACGGGTTTGCGTACGTACGCAAACCCGTACTAGCTTTTTTACATGAACTTTTCATTCTTATCATTTCTCCTCCTATCGAGCCTCCTTTTATTACTCTCCTCATAGATTCTCATTTTATTCACTATATTCTGCTCATTCCTAATTCTTGATGCCTTTATTAGAGTTACTTCTCATATTCTTTATCAAACTTAATTAACTTAATTATCCTACCGTTTTCTTCTATTCATTCTAAATCTCCTATTTTAATCATACAAGTTTTTTATAGATATAAATTGTAAATTTTTATCATTCCTTTTAATTACTGTTTTGCCCAGCGGATCCTCTTTCTAATTCGTCTACCCTATACGATCTTGCCATTATCTTAATTATCGTATAATGCATCCATATACACAAATTCCTTTTTATACTAATAATTATAAATTATATATTCTCTTCCTTGTTCTCCTTCCTCGATGGAATGACCAGCCTCCAAGTGACCGTTGGGCAGTTACGTTGAAATTTTGTTTTTGCTGGGGACAAGAACCGCGGCTTAATTATTTCTCGTCTCGACGGATCCGCTCGTCTGAAGTACGTGCATACAACGGAAGACAGGAGGGGGCTACTGAAAAGTTATCGTCGCTGGAGGTGAGGTTGTCCTTCATTTTTTTCGTATTTTCAGATATATTATTCACATATTTTCGAGGAGGGGCAAAAGCATGTGTGTCCTCACCGTATAGGGAGCTAGGGGCCTATAATACCATGGTGGCAGCTACCCCTTGGCCACTCTCCCGTTCCCACGTCTATGCCGCAGAGAGAAGTATAAAGTGACCTGAAAAGCTGGCCGCATAGACGGGTGGTCGTTTTATAGAGGGGATGTTTCAATTACAAACCGGAAGCCTGAGGAGAGTCCAGCTCGCTCAAGGGTGAGACTGTTCTACTCCAAAACATTATTCGTGCTAATATTGTTCAGTTTTGTTTGGCTGCTTTGTATACCAAATGATTAATTTCTTAATGAAGAATTTAATTTAATCGACGGAAAAATAGTGCTAACAGCGCCGAGATAGCCAGTTGACGCAGAACATTATCTATATGGGCAGGCGTGTACGTACATGTATAATGCTCACCGAAGAGGCGGGGAAATGCCGTTCTAGTTTTATCGGTGTATCAGCATGTATTATGTACACAAAAAAGTGTAGCGTCGTCCCGACTCCTGTCATTCACAGCGCGACGCTTGGCTGCACAGTCGATACAGGAGCGATTTGTAACAATAGTGGTGCTGTGATAACATATTAGTATAACTAGTCGGCTGTTGTGAGTCGTGTGTGAGCACTGGTGAAATATGATACCTGCTCACATTGTTGACAATGAAATACGTTCACTACTTGCTACTGGGTGTGGTGTGTGCGTGTGTATACATGTATAGAACAAATAAACGTAACTTCCACTCGCGTACACACAGCGTTAATACAAAGTGACGCAAGTTCGTCGCTGTTCTAGTTATGCGCCAATAACCTTTGTGTGACGAGTTACAACACAGCCGACATGTCACCTACCAGGTAATCAGACTCTATTCAATCGTCGTCACACATACCGCCACCTTGCTGGGGACCGTATCAATGTGGCTACGGCACGATATCGCAAAGCTCAAGGACTGTGATGGGCATTTGAATCTGTTTATAACCAAAGTGTCCTGGGGTGTGCGCTCGACGTCACTTAAAACCACTGCGTGACAAATAGAGACGTTAGCTTGAATCTACTGTTCAGTGATACAGTTCAATCTCAGATATTTCATAAACCATTACACGCATAACCACTTCATCCAAGCTGTGACTTGTTCTGTTTACAGTGACGTGCACAGTCGCGTACCTCTGTTTGATTATGATCCATTCTGAGCTGCATTCTGGGTATTTGGTATACATATCACGTTGTATGCCGTCTACAGCCTCGGTAAAAAGGCCACCATCATCAGCTAAAAAAATTATTCTCCATCAAGTGGATGGCTGTTTTACGATACTGGACTGTTATTTCCGGAAAAAAATTTAGACCTAGTAGCAGAGCTGGGGTCAATTACACATTCATGATTACTATTACACTGCCTTTTTGGAAAAGGTGATCACGATTTCACACCTGGAAAAAGATCAGTTACAGATATTAGATTGCGATTTTTTGGTATTAGTCTTCATTTCTAATTTTTTATAGTATGTACGATGTGTAAGTTTATCTCATACACTATTAACCAGATATACTTGCGTAATTAATATGCTGTAAGCAGAATGTAATGTATCGTGTTGTGCCTGCACATATCTGACAGTATGAACATAATAGATAGATGTGAGCATAATAGATAGACATAGAGTGCAATGGCTCAGGGGTAGACTCTCGACTACGAGAACCTGGGTTCAACTCCTGTGCTAAAACATTGGACAAGTTTTTTGTCTCTACATTGCTCCAGTTCACTCAGCTGTATAAATGAGTACCTGGCTAGAGACAGTGGTGGATCTGTGTACAAACAGCCATCGTGCATTAATTGTAGCATATGGCTGGATGCTTCCCAGAGAAGTCGAGATGGTGTCTGAGTGAACAGGTCTGTCAGGGAAGTAAAGTGTAAAGCGCTTTGAACGGTCCTGAGGACTGGATACTGCGCTATATATGAACTTGCCTTTACCTGTGAATTTGGTGATGAATACCACAATGTAGCAGGGCATATTTATTCATTTCAGACGTGACCAAGCACAAAAACTCTTCTGACAAACTATTCAATTGACTAACTGTAGGTACTTCAGAACTGCATTTCATAGGGTAGGTTGCATGCATATCTGAATACAAACCAATGTTTAAATAAGGACTGGTATGATTCAGTGGAATGGAACACCATCAGTAGAAACCAATCAAAGTAAATTGCAATTAGCCTTGGTCCAGGTATGACCAGATCAGATTTGAAACACCCATAACAAACTGTGAATAAAATCAGTTATTCAGTAGGATTTGTGCAAACACTAGCAGTGACTGGTCAGTGAACAGTGAGACACCAACAAGAGTAAGTTACAATTAGCCATTGCCCATGAATCAGAGTTTCTGTGTTTAGCGACTTATAAATGGGTTTTGAATGGTTGCATACAATAGTAATCGACCCCAGCTCTCCTTAGTAGGGCAAACACTTCACTCACACTTCACTCTTTCTGTTGGAACAGTAACAGTGTCCAAACTATTATAATAATCAACAGACATGAGAGTAAATAAAACAACTTTATTCAAGTTTTGTGTACTTTCCTATTCGATGAACATTGTTCAAGATCAAACGCAATCACATTTGTACAAAACACACATTTATGACAGCGCTGGTTTCTTGCAGCCAATTTCACATGAGAAATTCACAATATTTCCTAGGAACATGTAAGGTTGTGTGTTCTCTTCACCTCCATATTGTAGCATGGACATACACAACTGAGATGGGTATGCCTTCACAATGAACTCTGTGAATGCACTATTAAATGAGGGATTCTTAGAGGTTAGATGAAGGTCAACTGGCATCCACTGTGACAGCTTGCATCGTGTCAGAGATTGGTTCGGTGCATGTGACATGAAGTGATCCATCGCTGAAATAAAGTATTCAACAACTTATTTGTCTGTTTAAAACATGCATTAAGGCGACACGGGTCCGTTCGTGGCTTTTAATTTTTATTGTAAAATCATGTTATACGGTATAAATTATACCTATTATAGCGTAAAGACAGTCAAAATATGTTTTCATGTACCATTTAGGGGTTGAAAATAGACGCAGTAAGGGTGCTTAGCTCTGTGTACACATCGACCATGAGGCGTTTTCAAAACCGTTGTAGGCGTGGCGCTAAAAGCCCAGAAGGAAATGCATGATCAAGCGATGCAGTATCACGTGAACACAAGTTGACGCAACTAACGCCACACCCAGCCAGATGCACGGCTCCCAGTTGGTAAAGATCAAAGGGTGGGTGTCACTCGCGGCAATTTGAGTGACAGTGTTGGGATTCTTATAAACATTCGACGTTTAACATTACAAAGTCAGTTCTGTTTCAATAAAACATTTATTGGCGGTCAGGACGCTACAATGGTTATAACTTACTGATTAACATGATTTTGCAATAAAAATTAAAAGCCACAAACTGATCATGTCGCTTTAATAAGAGACGTTTCCGATTAGCTACACATCGACCTGCCAATAGTAAAATTTGTAGTATAGTGTTTTTGCAAGCAGTACCTTACCATGTCTCAGTGATAAATAATTATGGTAAAGGGTGTTCAGAGAATGGGCAGGATTGTATAATATTTAAGTTGGTTTACTTTTTAGTGCAACATCTTAAAGCTGGACAGACAGCTGCGACAGTTCACCCCCGATCAATTTGCTGGCCACATTCACAATATGGGCATGTCTTAATTTATTCATGTGGTGAGTTTTATAATGTTTATACACTGCAGTACCATGTTGTTATGAAAGGATATCATTACACTCGAAACGACACACAGAACCCTAACACTATAATGTAATTAAAATTTGTGCTTTAACCACAATTAATTTACCACAATATACCTAGAATTAGTTTTTAAAACAAGCAAAATTAATCTACATTATCTTCTTTTGATCAAAAGTATCACAACTGTAACTGATCTGATTTTTTGGTAAATGACTTTCCCAAAAATAGTTACCTATGGGGATACAATATTTTTTGTAAGCAAATGGTGAACGAGAACTCACCTCTTTACATGGAAGACTGCCTTTATCTCTGCCTCTGGTGGCAAGTCCTTCATAACTATCTGAAAATAGCAAACACAACACATTTCAAAGGAATACCAATTTTTTTAATTAGACACCTGAACAACTGACACCCACTTAACTTTGTATAACAAGTTCTCTAAATTAACACTGTTATACTTAATCAATACTCTTATAATATACCAGGTAGCCTGGGCAGATCATACTTTAGCAGGCAGATGATTTAGGAGAAGAAAATAGTGACAACAAATGCACTATCAGGCCAGCCCAAGCAGCACTGCTGAGTGGCTATGTTTTCCAAATCATGTTATGGAATTAAAAATGTAACAAGATTGATGAACAAGATTGCCACCTAGAGAATAACTCAAGATGGCAGGTGGACAAGGAAGCTCTTTGGCCTACCGAGAGTCCAACCTATCTATCTAAGCGTATCCTGCCTTTCTGATGTCTTACCTTCATATATTGGAAGGAATTTAGGAGATAAACAAAACAAATCATTAGGTGAAAAAGGTTTCCGTTTACCTTGAAATATGAAGATTTACTTGTGATATTTTACTGCATAAATCATGTCTACGTTTTGTCAAAAATAGCATATTTTACTTTATTACCAAATCATGTATTTTTTTAAACAAATAATGCTCATTTTTTTTAATTTGTTTAAGTGCATCTCTTCTGGCACACTGATGTTCTCTCAACTCTTTCTATGTTCATTCACTTCACTGTTCAGTCCATAAGAATGACCATAGGAATGACCATCAACACACAAGATTGTAATCAATTAATTGATCAACACAGCACAACACAACTGATTAATCGGGGATGAACATACCTTGGCTAGAGTTTGTGGGTCAGGCTGGGCGACACTTGACTGCAGGAGGTGTAGACAGAACTGAGTCTGCTCTGGGGCAAGGGTGAATGTCTTCTGACATCTCACGGGCACAGGTGTGTGATGGGTCAACACAGGCATGTAGCGTGACCCGTCCGTGCGGCTCGTCTGCAACAAACACACGGCTAAGTAAACAACACGTGCAGGTGGTAGTAGTCATATGATATATAATGAAATGTAGGCTGACGATTATTATGTTCTTATATAATGATGTTATATAATGACTACACATCATTCCCTTGCAGGCCTGTTCACTCTAACCGGGATCCATTTTGTACTCTTACTATGTTCGTTTGGGAGTCTGCGCTCCTATCTCCTGCATACATACGTCTTCTATGCCAAATTTGCCAATATTTTGAGCAATCACCTCTGTGTTGCCCGTAGCCGAAGACAACTGCTCTATGCCAGATTAGAAAGCACCATGATGTGCCATGCTGACATGTACTTTTGGACTAACAGATGTATGTACAATGTATGAAGGATTGCTTATTGCAGACAATACAAGATGTCAGCATACATGCACAGTGATGTACTGTCAACTTCGATCATTTTAACAGTTAACACTGGAACTATCATATTTTAAAATTAGGGACTCATGGACCAAGGGATATATATGAGTCCACAGGTGAAACAAGGAGTTTCGGACTCCCTTAAAAATCAAAACCTGCTAACACCATCTCAAATTAAGTCATTAAAATAACTAATTACGTTGTGATGGCTATTCATTCACAAATATCCACCACCCACTACTGTCTACAACCAGGTTACTCATACTTACAGATTAATGAGCAACGAGAAATCAAATTTGCCCAAGGTTCAAAAGGGCAGATTTTAATCGAGAATCTCTCAATTTGCAATTGATTACCTAATCGAAGTGCTGCCATACCCCATGAAAAGACTAAGAGCAGACCATATATATGTTTTCAAACCCTGGTACATCAGCCCACTAGGGGTACCTCATTCAACATGCAATATGAAAACCATCTGACTCAAATGGCCAACTACAAACATGACGGCATGTCAGGTGAAGTTGTTGTGCACTGCCTTCATAATAAAACATTCTGCTACTTGCCTCAATGAGAATATCTGACGTGAGACATGCGACATCTGTAAATGTTGCACACTGGTCCAGTTCAGCTTGATCGAGACCGGAGAGAATGGACGCCTGTAGGAATAATCAAAGAAGAGCTAGTTTACAGCAGCTACACCATACTGAGGATGCTACAAGCACGCCATGTATAAGCAACATATTTGAAATTCCTAGTCTGACCTCCACAGTTGGTCTATCGTTGTTACATTTGTTTAGATTATATATCACAATTTTTCGATAATATTACATCAATATTTGGTTTTTAAAGATGATATCTGTTCATATGATAAATACTTTATTATTCATTTTTGTTGCTCCTTTTATTGCATAGGTCAATATGAGGGAAGAGTTGTCTTTTTGCCAAAGTTTCAATATGAGTCCAGTTATTTAGATGTATTCCAATAAATCTTTTACAAATAAAAATGAGCCAAAAGGCCCTGAAGTCCTTTGGACTATATTGTGAATCATAGTTACAGATCATTAGGGGTTATAATGGAAGTAAAATTATGACATGGTTAGTGGAGATTATATGCCAGTGACAATACACCTGGAAATTAAATGTTTGAGTACACAGTAATCTTGCATATAGGAAAACTGTGAAAAATGTGAACTGTTGTCATTTTTGGAGGACCTTGGAGACCTTAGGATGATCAAAGCGAACACAGATTTTTCGTGTATAGTGGCATTACAATATGGAGTGTCTATAAAAAATCAGAGAAAACTTTTCTAGTTTTTGAAAAATATAAGCAATCTACGACGAAAACCATAAATGGCAAAATCATTCCATTTAAGTATAACACCCAATGTATTTATTAATAAATACCCTACAATTTATTTACATTTATTTGTCTATGCAGATCAATTCATTGAACAAAACATTTTTCATGCAATACCTGTTTGGCGGCTCCGACAGCTATCACTTCATCTGGAGCAATACTTGAAAGCAGCTCTGCTCCGGAGAAGTACTCAGCAAGCTGTTGCTGCAGACTTGGTACTTTGGTACAGCCGCCGCACAGCAAGACCTGCAGGAACAAAACAGTCTCTTTCCTTCACACCAAGACACCACTGGTCTACAGAAAGCACTGCATGGACACTGATACAGGAAAAGCTTCCACGACGTTTTCACACATGATGCTTGGTAACATGTTCATTTTAGCAGTATTTCTCGTTAATGCAAGTTCTGGAAAACATCTGGTGCTGATCGGCGGCAGGTTTACAAAGTTTGGAACACAATGAGGAAAACTACGTAATGGTGTGAACAATCAATTAATGTGGAATGAATCGTAACACTCTTAACCAGGAGGGAATTTCAAACCATTGAAAGCATTATTATTCATCAGTGGGGTTGCAGTAACACATTTTTATCAAATAATGAACAAATTAGTAATTTATAAAGAAATAATATGTAATATACTGGAAGTGTGTTTAATTAACACATTTTAAAATTTAAGATTAATTATTATTATCACATATTGACATAATAAAACATGTTTCAATCAGTCAGTTCAAGTATAAATTAAAATATAAAATGTTATATTGTCAGAATGCTTTGTCATAATCTTGTGGCTGTCATCATCTTCACAATTTTACATATGTAAGATACAATTTAAATAAATATCCTACCTTTTGAATATCATCTTTTGTGAGCCCTGCTTGTTTCAGTACGTCCTCTAGTGGTTCGAGACATTGTTGCAGGAAGCTACTGCACATAGATTGGAAGCGACCCCTATAGGCAAACAAACACACAATAACGATAAGATGAGGATTGTGCAGTATGTTATGCTTTATGGTGTAGGCTTTATTGTAACAATACAGTGTAATGCTTTTGAAATGCGATAACAATTAGATATAATATCTGCAAGTTCTGTCTCCCATATGAGCAGTGGCTGACATTCTAAAGACAACAGATTCTGCATCAAACTAGTAGAGGCAACACCAGATCAGAGATGGAGTGAGTACAATACAAATGTACTCGAGTACGATTACTTTGAACATGCATAAGTACGAGTACACAGAAAACAACTGTACTCGAGTACGAGTACGATTACTTTACAATATACTCGAGTACGAGTACGATTACTTTAAAATGTAATCATGATTACTTTCATGATTACTTTAATGAATATCCTGTTTCTAACATAAAGGCAACTTTCATGGAATCCCTAGGTGTCATTCTTATTCTGTTGTTGTGTCACTAATGTTCTAATTGATTACTGCTATCCACTATCCAGGTGTTATTATTATTAATAATTAGACGACTTTCTCAGGTATTGGATGAATCATTTAATGCTGGATTAATAATTTAATTTATGGTTTCTAAATCAAATACAAATAGGAGGCATTTAAAAATTTCAAATACACATGATCAAATACATTACAATAACAACACTTCAAAACCAGGGGGGCATATTCAAAAGAGTATCCAATTCAAATATGTAGTATATCAGATGGGTCCAGACATGGGGTCAAATACATTTGTATTTGAAAATATTTAAATACTTTTTTAAAGTATTTGTATTTGATGTTTAGGAATTAAAAGTATTTGTATTTAAATACTTTCCTAAAGTATTTGACTTTTTCAAATATTTTTTTCAAATACATTGTCAGTATCAACATTTCTTTTTCACTGTCACTTGTAATGCCTGCCAAACTGATTACCTTAATGCACTGCAACTTCACTCAACAGTGCTAATTACTGATGAAGATACTTAACAGCAGGCTTCCCCCTTGGCCCTGTAGTGACCACAAGCCAGAGGATGGATTAGCACCTAACAGTGACCATAGGTCAATATCCCCTTTTGTTCTTTAGTCAGGTTTAAATTTGGCACCAGTTTATTCTGGTTTCCTGGCTGACTTTGAAGTTGAGCCTTCCTCACAACATCATAGCAATGATTAGCAGTGTCTCTTCTGAGGGCAACATAGGCATTATATTATTATGGACCTCCTGGCTTAACAAACAAACACTGTATTTTGGCCTTTACCTCTTTCAGATCCATGACATTTTGGTAAAGGACACTTTGGTAATGGACATTTCGGTAACAGGACATTTTGGTAACTAGACATTTCGGTAACAATTAAGATATTTTGGTAACAAGACATTTCGGTAAAACTACTGAAAATAATCCAGTCCAGTCTGCCATATTAGGAGGTAACATGTTGAGATGTCAGTCAGTTTGCTACCAAATATATATGTTACCAAGATGTCCTATTACCAAAATGTCCTATTACCAAAATGTCCTATTACCGAAATGTCCAGTTACCGAAATGTCCTGTTACCGAAATGTCATGTTACCGAAATGACCTGTTACCAAAATGTCAGTTACCAAAACGTCCATTACCAAAGTGTCCTTTACCGAAATGTCTGGATACCCTTTCAGTCAGTTGTCACTGTGATGCATTTAGCAATAACAATACTCCCTACCACTGGTCTGCCTGTCATCATATGAGCAAAACACTAATTATGCCTATAAACTAGATGTCTCAATATATGTATTGTTTTTCTTTTACCTACATAGTAATACAAAATGAAAAGTATTTGAAAAATATATGAAAAAGTATTTGAAATACTTTTCAATGTATTCGTATTTAAATACATTTATATTTAAAAAGTATTTGTAATTGTATTTGTAATCCCTCAAGAATATTTGTATTTAAATACATTTCAATGTATTTGACCCCATGTCTGGATGGGACAAACACAGAATAGTTGTGGATTTAGACAGGCTTACAGTTTGCACTTAATTAAACATAATAGACAGAGATTTAGCAGCTAACCGCCCAGACCCAGTCAGGATTCTGGATGTTGGAAATATGACCAGTCATTCACACCATACTGACAGAGCAAACAGTACAGGTGGGGCTGTGGCCTGGCTTCTAAAATTACAAAGCAAGATGTTAGGGGATGCTTATCTCCTGCAGTGCTTCCCGGGGACTGTCACAATATAACTTGTACTTTGTACTAAGCAGGAGGGTGAGGAATGTTGCTTCTCTGGGAAGAGAAGGTATTAATTATGGAAATCTGACTGAATATTTATTTAACTGAAATGCTCAACAGTAATAGAAAATGAATACATTGATTATTATTACATTTATTAGATTACTTCTAATATTGCCATTTTTATTTGTCTAATATATTTGCTTGCAACTGTTCATATGAAAAAAATTTAATCGTGAGAAGTAATCGTGAGTACGATTACTTTGGTAATGTACTCGAGTACGAGTACGATTACTTTCCTTCGTACTCGAGTACGAGTACTCAAAAAGTACTCGTACTCGAGTACGAGTACACGAGTACGATTACTCCATCTCTGCACCAGATTAAGGTTATTGCCTTCAGAACTAATTTAATATTCTGAATCCCCATTCATTAGAAAGTAACAGGGAGTTTCCAAATAGTTGCAGTGGTTCCTACTGACAGACCCTTGTACCTGGCAATTGTTGTCTGGAAGTCGATGCCGTCAAAGAGTGAGTCAACCGACACTTGAGCCGTCTCGCGGGTTGACAGTATGTGTTTGCACATCTCCGCACCATTGTGGAGTTTCGCTAATGATCGTTTGTTGGCACGGCAATCGCTCTTCCACCGCCTGCAATCATACACAACGCACCCTACAAGATTCAATTTTTTAGTTCAATTTCAGAGAGAAATACCTCCATGATTTTTGTTTGTTCTATATATATATATATATATATATAATTATAAATATATATATATATATATACAGGCACACTATAATTTTATTATAATAAAGTCTTCTTTTAGTGTTAAAATGACATATAATTCATATTTTATGATCCGTATTAGCAGTTATGATTTTTATAGAAACAGTATGCTACAGAGGATTTTTCTTGGTCACCTCTAGGATTAATTATGACAATTATGGTAAATTTGTGAATACTAGAGCTTGTCATCATGAATGGTTTTTTATGTACTAAATTGAGATGGGACTTACATTTAATGTGATTTCCGAGTCATGATGAATGCACAACTGCCAATATTGATAGCCAGTTTTCACACATCAAATATATCCTGTCAACCCTTTGATCTCAGGCAGCCAGCATGCAAGGAGATGTGCTAACCACTACGCTAAAGCTGCACCCATTATCATATCATCTCCCTGCTATAGAAGCAGCTTTAACTAAAAAATATTAATAGGTGTCTTTTCCCACTGTGGAACAACCCCATTAATAAAGAGATAAGCAATGTAGACGCAGATGAAAATTAATGCCATGTAAAATAAACTAGTGCAATGCTTCCTTCCTGCAGCCACAAAATACAAACCTCTGGAACTCTGCTGCAAAGTGTTCGGCAAGTATGTGGTCTATGACTCCGCCACCCATCGTTGCGTCACAGTAGGTAGACACGATGCGATACATGCCACCACACACAGCGATGACAGTTAGCTCCAGTGATGTGCCACCAAGCTTGTACACAAGCACGTTGCTGCACAATGAGACACATTCAGCAGGGTGAGATCAGCCACAGGGTACTATTTTTAAGTTGTTGTTGAAACATTCATTTTTAGTAAATGTAAATAAACTAAGTTCTTATACCGGCAGTATGCTTGTGTACATGTGTTTATTTATAGTGTAACTACACAATTGTAATTAATACTAAGCATTGACACTAAGTATCTTTAAATGTTCACAGGGGTAGACACTTATAAGTGTTTAACTTCAAGTCTACTCCTTTTCAAAACTTATTTCTTCATTGTATATCATTTGTATCATGTGACTTATTATTTACTTGATTTTTTTTGTTTGTTTTTCCATGTTGTGTGTTTTGAAATAAATTGATTGATTGATTGACTTTACACATTACATCCTGACAGACATGTTCAATTGAATATCAACCACGCTGACTTCTTAGCCAGACACTCATTCATACAGCTGAGTGAACTGTGGCGCAACACATTGCCAAGATTTGACTGGAATGAAAAGTTGATGTTCTAACCACTAAGCTACCATGCTCCACATGGCAACTCTTCGTGGATCATCATCAGATGTGCCCCAACGATCAGAATCATCTAGCTCATTCATTTGGATAATTTAGACATGCTTTACAAGTATACTCTTTGTCATAAGACTTGTGTTTATGTTGAGTTTTCATACCATGCTTCGTCTGTGTCTTTCTGTCCTATGTCATACGCAAGAACAGCGGCCACTGGTTCACTGATCATCCTTAGGACGTTGAAACCTCCTGCCTGGGCCCCTCTCCTGGGAAACAAAACACACTGCACACTTCCCTGACCACTCTACTTCAAAGGATGTTAGTTTGTAGAAACAAAAAGTTATGCATTTAGTATTGGTCCTAATCCTCTCTCCACCAATACGTGGTGAGAGAATTGCAATGCTTACCCTGGCAGAATAAATCTTGGTTGTTCACTTGTATAAATGTCCTCAATTCAGAGGAATCAATACCAATCTTTTAATTATAGCTGCTGTATAATTATGTTAACTGAACTTAGATATCATGCCAGGATGCACTTTTTTGTGTGAATGCATGACATAATTTGAACAGGTTGATAATACAATCACACATTATGTTTAAATGACATTATATCAGGAAACAACACATCAATTACTACATAAAACACAAATAAAAAAATCAACTATCATGATGTCATCATCAACGTTGTGCAGCAATAGTGTCCTGTGGTTGGGCAAAGGCCTTACGCAATCCTATGCCAGATGGTATCCTTCTAGTAGTCGTCTAGTTCGTCTCTGCAACGTCTCGTCGGCCTTCCTCTATGTCTTTTCCTTTCATAGGGTTTCAGGTAGTGATATGCATTGTTCATCGGTTATCTCATATCCTGCTGACGTGCCCTGCCCAGGTCCACTTTCGTCTTCCAACTTGTTCAATCATGTCTGTGACCTTTCTCTTTCCTCTTACCCAGATAATTCAACTATATCTATAATCAAATCATCAACTACATCCTGAACAAAAAAACAGCAAAAACATGTTAAAAACTGACCTGGATTCCAGTGTGCACAACCATGCAATAAAACAATGTAGTTAAATATAAGCATTTTATAATTAGACTGTCACTACGTGAATGGTAGACGTACCTTATGATGCGCCGTTTTTCTTCGTTGAAGTAGGTGGGAATTGTGATGACGGCATCATGGGATTCAGCTGCACCACCATGACTCTCTGCCGTCTCTGGGAACCACAACCACTGATAATCAGAACTGTTTTGACTAGGGATGGGACGAGTAAATGGTATGCACCGTTTTCAGTTTGAATATTGCAGTTTAATAAACATATTCTCTACAAAGATTATGGAAACTCTTCAAATAAAAATCTAAACCGTATCTTTGTGTAATAAATATATAGTATGACAATTACACATTAATTTTAAAATTTCATTTAAAAACTTGACATAAATCTGTTTCATTTGAAGCGTTTCTAAAATATTAATTAACATCAGTAAATATAAATAGAAAAAAACTAAATAAATATACTAAAATAATTATTTCTAATTAGAGCTCAATCGAGCTTAGTATGTAGAAATATTCTTTGAAATATGCTTTCTTCCAGTGTTAGATCAGTTGAAAATAGTGCCAAATTCTGCTGTTATTTTAAAACGTACCTTTACAACCATGTCTAATTTGTCTATTCACCATAGCTCCCTGGCATATCAATCCATCTATTGACAACTGGAATTTTTTATTGAATCCGAGATCAATTTGCATTATTGTACTGATGTGCTTCTGAGCTTGCTTTCCAAGAATTTAAGCACAACAGAAGGGACATTATTCATTATAAATGCATGTAACTTACCCATCATCTTCCTGTAGATGAAGGCTGCAATCTCAATTGGTGTAAACGTTGTCAGTCGTTCCTTATACTCGACCTGGTACACCACTTCTCCACCCTTTTCCAACATCTGCAAATAATAAGAACACGAGGAAGACTGTTAAGCTGGTATACATACACACACACATTACACTTTGTTAAATATAAAAATGACAATATAATTATTACCGGTGGCATCAACCAGGGATGATGCTACCATTTGTAGCTACTTTATATCTTAAATTGTTAGCAATTATTGCTTCTAAGACAACGGCAACGAATCTCTCTCTATCAAAATTACGCGTGTCCATTAGATTTGCCACCAGACAAGTGAAACTACTATTTGTTGTCCAATACAGGAAATCCAGATCAAAGAACTAGGTTTTGAAATTTAATTGTTTGTTGGACATGTGAATTATTAATTGTACAGACAAGTGAACTTTTTTATGTAATTGTCTGCTGAACAAGTAGATTATTTGATGAATTTCGAACCCTGTATAATATATAATTATATACATGGATATATACATGGATATATATATATATATATATATATATATATATATATATATATATACACACACACAAACATATATTATATATCTATGTATTAGTTAGTTAATAAAAATTATTCCAACTGGAACTATAATAATATGTATATCTTAGTTTAATTTTAATATAACTTGCCCAAATTTAAACTAGTGAAATGTGTGTGTGTGTGTTTGTGCATGCGCACATGCACACACACATGTACATATATAAATGTGCTGTGCTTTGGAGCATTATTATTACTACTAATTTTGGTGTAATAATTTTATGTTAAAATAAACAAAAGCTATAAAATAAAGTCATTAATATTAAAAGCCCTGTCAATCTTCAGATGATGGCCACATTCAAGCTACCTCAATCAGTGAACTTCCTGCTAATGACTGCCACCATGACTGATTATGGATGATGAAGTAGACCATGTGTCACTTTAGCAGGGCAACCTACCCTCACTGGACTCTCTTTTGCATACTTCACAAGATCTGACCAAGGTCGTCCAATCACATCTTTCACATGACGCACAGTGTTTGCTGAGTTGCGAATGATGCCCTGCTTCGCTGCAAGCCCTGCCACCTAAGGAGAGATATGTGGAAAAGTATGTACTCTAACAGTGATGTCTGCCGGGCTGTGAATAATATTGATATATTCGTGAGACAGGATTATAATAAAAAAACTCCATATCTGTGGATCCAATATTATTTTATGATTGAATAGTAAAGTATCCTTATCTAAAGTTAAATTCAGAAATGGTGAGTTACATTATGAAAGTACATATTTACTAGTATCTAGGATCCTAAAAATTGCATGTCCAAGCTGGACAAAATACAAAAATGTATAAAATTCAAGTTGCTGTATTTGATAAAATAATGACAAATATATGAACAATTAAACATCAAACAAAACTTCCGGCAAGTCTAATAAAGTTATACAGAATCAGCATATTTAACTATTTACAAACACATATGGAGTATATTACAAATAGTACCTTGTCGTGATCTGTGAATGCCACCATGGCTGGTGTGACTCTGTCACCGGCATCATTAGCAACAACTTCTGTTTTCCCTTCCTGCAAAGCACAGTTAAACATTTTACACATCACAACATGATATGGACATTGTATGATAGTGATATTATATTATTCATGTATATGATTTTAGATTATTACATTACTTTTATAACAATAAATATTGTATAGAATATTTGTATTGTATTCAGGCCTGAGGTAATAGTAATCTGTTATAATACTCCTATATTCCCTAGAAGATGTCCTATATTATTGTTTTAAGTTGTTATTTTTCGCATTTAAAATGTTAAAGAGTCAAATCTTAACAAAGATCAGTGGATATTAGAATTGTCTAATGTTGGCACTTTTTGTGGAACATTTCAAGTCATTTACGCATTTTAAACGTTACTTTTTGGAGACATATGGTCCACAATTGTTGGACATAATGTTAATATTTAAGTGACTTGACTTGGGACATAACGACGCCTGAACTCGTTCAGTCGTTGGACATGACAGTCGGCATGGCAATGGATTTAGTCGACCGATTGTAACCACATCGAAAATAGGCTGTATTTTACTCGATGAATATTAATCAATAAAACAAAGCGTGAGATGTTGTTAAGAAATTGGCTACTATGTGAAACAACTCGTACTTTACAAACGGCTAAACACGCATTCGTCGAACCAAAGTGAACACCAAAGGCGGCTGACATGTTGAATACCGTCTAAAGTCTCGTGTAATCGCGAGTAGTACGAGATCAATCAGATCCGACTAACCAATCAAATTGCGCCAACTCTCTCTTCACCAGTTCGTTACACGTCCGCATTCAGAAAAATAAAAGTCGTGCAGTTAGTATTCTAGTAAACGGTGTATACAGAAAAGCACGTGCAGTTACCCCTGTTAAACTGGCGTGTGAATTAACTGTTTAAAAACAATTGGAAGACACGGTAACACAGAAATACAGACTTGCGACGCTCCTTGATTCAGAAACGTGTATCTTGCGGACAGTGATTCGGCTAGCAGACGAAAACGTCAACATCGCGAAAATGGCCCGTCACATTGTCCAAGAGCTGAATTTACAGATTGTCATTGCAGTGCTGACAATTTGCTGCGTGATTTTCCTGGCTGAGGGAAAAAAATTGAAATCTGCAAATGAAGAGAATTGTGAAGGTAATCATTATCATGATTTGTAATTTTCTTTTTTTGTTTTATTGTTGAATATTTTTTCATAGCTAGAATACCATTATAACTGATTATTATGAGAGCCTAGTCTAGGACTAGGCTCTAGCCCCTAGTTATAGGGCTTAGTTATACAGCACCTATGCTATGGATATGTCCTTGGTTTATATGGTATCATCCCAGTGATCCCACTAGCCCCCGTGTCTCTACTCTAGCCCTTGTCTCAAGTGAGTAGTAGCCCCCCCCCCCGTTCAGTATGCTGTATCTGTTAGTTTAACATCTCTTGACCTTTATTTTGTAAGCGGAGCCCATCAATTAATGCATCGTGTGGCTTTCACACATTAACTTTGATTAAGTGTGTGGTATGGAGTTCTAAATAATTTTTTTAATCATAAATAATCATAATTTATTTGTGATAGATACAATGTTACCATACTTTCAATTTTGTCAGCATTTATTACCAGCCCCTTCTAGGTTATCCAGGTGGCTGATATTTAAAGCAAATATAAAAAATATAGTACTTTTGTAAAAAGGATGTTTTTTAACAGAATTAGCAATGTTACATAGTTATGCATGTACTATTTTAGGTAATTTATGATACTATTTTAGGTAATTTATTTATTATTTGTACATTATAACATTAATGATTTAGTTGCATTGATCTTTTGATTGATTCTTATTGTATTATTTTCCAACTAAGTATTAAATGTTAATGAATTCCAATTAATTTTCTACAAGATGCAAAATTTCTGTTGCAGTTTGTGTGAAATATATTGGAAAATTCATTGACTCCCTGGATAGTGACACCAAAGGTGACCAAAAGAAAGTTGAGAAAGCTTTCATGAAATTCTGCAAGAACAGCAAGAAAGGGAACAACAGACTGGTGAGCCAGAGTGATGACAAAACAGTTGAAAATACATTAAATGAGATCTAGGTCATCGTTTTCTGAATTGAAGTGTGACTTATAATAATTCAAACACCAAATGATATAACATGTAAAAAAATCTATTTTTTAGATTTTTTTATTTTGCATCAAATGACCAATGCAGTTGTAATACTACCCCCATAGTCACCAATGAAATAACTTGAAATGTTGTTTAGAAAATATAAAATGTATGTTTTGATAACATTTAAATTTAAAAGTAACACTTAATATATTAATATTTGTTAATAATAGGGTCATTCCAATGGGGTTGCTGTCATCTCTTATATTTTTGAATAGACCAGTTGTTAACTTTGGTAAGATTAACAAGAATAAAAAATTTGAGCGTTCCAGCTTGTAAACATAGTTTTCAAGTTACGGCAGTTTGAAATTTGGGACTTAGACGTTTTTCGACAGCTTGTTAAAAATAAATAATTTTATTCACATTTCACTAGTCAATATATTCTGCACTCTTTAGCCTGTGCCAGTGAAATTGTGTGGAGTTGCTTTCCATAATATAAAGATTGCACACCTACAATTATAACATAAATACAGTGCATGGTTAATGTGCAGCAAGTTGATAACCATCATGATTTATTCAAAATATAACTTGCGGGAGAATTTTCAGACCCAGATTGTGAGCAAAATACATACACATTACACCCAAATTGTACATATTTGGTACCTAGACATACATAATGTGCAAATCTAAGAAATATGGCAGTTCTGGTTGCCTTAATTATGAATCTATACATATTCAAAGATGGTACGTTATTATATTTCTTTAAAAATGACCAACTTCCGACCCAAAAAAGTCGATGAGGCTTAGCTTGTATTATCACAAATCTTTTTCTACCTGTGTTAGTTAATTTTTATAACTCAAATAACCAGTAAGTCTCAATATCCTTCTGAGCTTCCTTCACAACAAAAATGGCATATATCTGGGTGCCCCACCTTTTAAAATAAATTGCTTGTTATATACGAGAGGGTTTTCAGACATTGATTGCAAGCTAAATATAGATGGTTAAATGAACTTGTGTGTATTTGATATATATGCATAACATTATGTATTATCAGAGTAATTTGGCATGTCTGACGGTCTTAATTATGAATCTACACATACCCAAATGTCCTACATTTTATATTTCTTTAAAATTAGCAAACTTCCAACCCTAAAAGGTCAATGCGGATTAGAAGGTATTGTTATCAAACTTTTACGAGGCATAAACCAGCTGATATGCAGATATGCAATATTTACAAATATTACCAATAACATAATATAATTTATTATGTTTAACTCAAGATCAGTGCTTGAAACCCGCTCGCAAGTGATTTATTGATACTTTTTTCTGTATCAATGGGTCCCCATTCTTCTTGACAAGGAAGCATGGAAGGATATCGAGAGTTATTTATTATTTAGTCTTTGGACTGGTTTATGCTTGGTAAAAGTTTGATAACAATACCTTCTCATCTACATTGACCTTATAGGGTTGGAAGTTTGCTAATTTTAAAGAAATACATTTTTAGGACATTTGGGTATGTGTAGATTCATAATTAAGACAGTCAAATAAGTCATATTACTCTGATAATACACAATGTTATGCATATCTATCAAATACACATAACATTTAATTTAATCATCCATATTTAGCTTGCAATCAATAACTGAAAACCCTCTCGTATATCATAAGCAATTTATTTAAAAAGGTGAATCAATTGGTCCCCATTCTTCTCGAGAAGGAAGCATGGAAGGATATTGAGAGTTACTTGTTATTTTGTCTTAGAACTGGTTTATGCCTGGTAAAAATTTGATAACAATACCTTTTAATCTACATTGACCTTTTAGGGTAGGAAGTTTGCAAATTTTAATGAAATATAAAATATGATATTTGGGTATGTGTAGATTAATAATTAAGACAGTCAGGCATGCCATATTTGCTTTGATAATACACAATATTATGCATATATATCAAATAGACACAATAGTTAATTGAACTATCAATATTTAGCTTGCAATCAATGTCTGAAAACCCTCTCGTATATAAAATATTTTGTTTATTAAAGTTGGGGCATCCAGACGTATGCCATTTTTGTGGTAAAGAAAGCTCGGAAGGATATTGGGACTTACCGGGGTACTAGTTATTTGAGTTATAGAAATGAACTAACACCTAGAAAAGGTTTTGTGATAATACAAGCTACGCCTCATCGACCTTTTTGTGTCGGAAGTAGGTCATTTTTAAAGAAATATAATAACGTACCATCTTTGCACATGTATAGATTCATAATTAAGGTAGCCAGACATGCCATATTCCTCGGATTTGCACATATTTATGTTTTGGTACCCAATATGTACAATTTGGGTCTAAAGTGTGTGTATTTTGCTCACAATCAGGGTCTAAAAACCATCCTGCGAGTGATATTTTGAATAAATCATGATGTTTATCCACTTGCTGCACATTAACCATACACTGTATTTATGTTCTAATTGCAGTTATGTAATCTATATATTATGGAGAACAAATCCACACAATGTTATTAACACAGGCTAAAAAGATCAGAAATTATTTATTTTTAACAAGCTATCGAAAAACGTCTAAGTCTCAAATTTCAAACTGTTTAACTTCAAAACTATTTAAGCTAGAACGCTCAAATTTTGGATTCTTTCTAATCTTACAAAAGGCTCTCACCATACTGATCTATCCAAAATCTAAGAGATGACAGCAACCAACTTCTGGAATTTTGGTTGCGTTCACTCGGAATGGCCCAATAGTGGTAGCTGCTTGTAAGAGATTAAATTATTACTTGCACAACTGATGCCATGCTGCTAATCAGTTCGTTGCATGTCTTTCAGTGCTACTATATTGGCGGCTTAGAAGAGTCTGCAACCAGCATTGTGGCTGAACTCGCAAAGCCAATATCGTGGGGAATGCCTTCTGATAAGATCTGTTATAAACTGTATATAAAAGACCAACAGATCTGTGACCTTAAATATGGTAAGTGCATACTATTTATTTTGAGTGCTACAAGGTCTGGACTCTGGATCTAGTTTTAGTATCAGGGCATTATTTGTTGATCATTTATCTAGGGAATAATTTTGTCGCCTGCACTAACTGCTAGAATTGCTCACTAGTCACTTCACCAGACCTGCTGCAAGCTGGTCTGGTGAAGTGACTGGTGAGCGATTAACTCTAGGTAATGGTTCTAGAAATGCACTGCAGCATTTCTAGAATCATTACTAAGAGTTAAAATCAGTTTGCTTATCACAGGATGATATCCTTGTGACGTTGGCAGAATGTCAAATTTTGCAATTCATAAACCATCGGATGCAAGTTTAGACATTGGTGCAGGTAATGATGAAAAATAAACCATGTCGTTCGTTATGTCTCCGAATAGATGCTGTCCTTGACCTTGAGACATTCAGACAACTTGATCATCAGCGTCATTATAGAGCTGTTGTTTTCTGTAACATCGCTAGATGCTAGTAGTTCCTGTGTCATATTATCAGCATGTATATGCTGGCATAACATTTCAAGTTATGCCAGCGCTTTATGTCCAAAATTAATCTACTCAGATTCAGACTCGGCTTAACCATAATGTAATGGATATCACCACAGCTATAGCATGGTGTAGTTGGATAGTGGCACCACCTAGCAAATAAAAAGAAAACTAACAAACTAAACTATTTTGTGTAAATTCAGACGAGCAACCGTTTTATTTTCAAATGTGAAACACTGCAGTACAGGAAAATGCTATAATTATATTTTATTCTGCTTTAGAAACATATCATGTTGGTAGCTAACTGTAATTGATTTAGTTTAGCTGGCAGATTGCTGTATGTCACTGCCACAAGACCAACGTGCTGTGTCAGACACTGCTTTATGCCGCTACTTTAAAATTGCTTTTTCACCAAGTTCCTGTGCTAATAGTCATGAGTGATCATTCCTGACCAAGAATGGCTGTTGTTATTCTATCACAAAGTTTTTATTTTATTTGGTGAAGCACATATAACACATGTTCTGCACATATGCATGCACGCACGCACACATACACATGTATACACACTAGATATAGTCTTCATGCAATAAATGCAGCATGACTAAAAGCAAGCTTCCCAGAGAAGTCAAGAGAGTGTTTGAATGACCAGGCATGTCAGTGTGTAAAGGTATTTGAGCAATCCACACTACTGAAAAACATAACGGTTTTGTTAAATCACTTAAATATTATTTATTAAAATTGCTGTTCTTGTGTGCAGAAAAGACAGTTGACTTAGCAACGGTGAACTTGAAGAAGCTGAAGGTGAAAGAGCTGAAAAACATTCTCTCCGACTGGGACGAACAATGCAGAGGCTGCACAGAGAAGTCTGACTACATTAAGCTGATTGACGAACTGATGCCGAAATATGCACCCGAAGCAGCCGAAAAGAGGAAACGACAGGAACTGTGATAAGACTCTTGAGTAGGACAGTAGGAATTGCGTTTCTGCGTGTCATTGGTGAATGCATGTCATTGGTGGAATCCCACCATGTTTGTTCATACCAGATGTGACATGTGCTGAATTTCACCTAGTTGTGGTTTAACAAATTTATTTGCATAAATGTATGTCTGCATTATAGTTTTGTACTGCTTTAGGAATGGAATTATGTTTCACTTGTTAACTCTAAAAAATCCACATATTCTACCAACACTTTTCATAAATAGTGTGTAATACAAAATGTACAAATTCTCATGTCATTCTCAAGATGAGTTGTTTTGTTACTTTGATAATATACTTGTCTATACTATTTGACCAGGTTGCTTAGGTACTTTAACTGCACTGTTTTGCAATTTATGAAAGTTGTATTGTGACACTCAATAGAACAATAAAATTAGTAAACAATGCAGCTGTTGTAAAAGAAATGATGCAGGCAGACATGAAGTTAGAACCGTATGGGTAATGTATCCAGAAACTGCTTGGATCCAATGTAGACTGAACTGCGGGGTAGTTTTAATTTGTACTTCAGTAAAAGTACATTTAAAAAAATTCTCGGGTAAAAAGTAAAAGTAACTTAAAAGCACACAAAGTAAATTAAACGTTTTAATTTCAACATTACAGCAGTCGCAATGTGAGACTAAAATAATAGAGATGGAGTTATTACAATACAGATGTAATCAATTACAAGTATGATTACTACAGCCTGAATGAAGATCCATGAGTATGATTACAAGTACAATTATGCAAACCACAAACATAATCAGTTATGATTGCTTTAAAAACGTATATCAAAATAATATGATTTTTAATGAGAGCCATGCAAAAGTTGAGTACAGCAGATTATGAACATCTGTGTTAAGTAAATGTTAATGTGTCTATTACAAGTGATGGACCAAAATATAACAAACAGTAGAACTACCAGTATTTATATGCATAAAAGGATATGTCACCAAGCACCAGACAAACCATGAGCTGCAATTCTTTGTTTAGCAGTTACAGATACCTCCATCCCTTTGTATCCCATTTTACAAGCAGTGTAGAATGGAGTTGCTAAGTGTTAACTGATCACCAGAGTGGGGAGTGGTGGTTGCACGGTAGAGCATTGGACTGTCAAGTTTCGAAACTTAGGCAATTTCGTAGTGTTTATTAAAGGAGTTAATTTGCCTTCTCTAATGTCCAGAGTCCAGCATCTCCTTTGTTCATGGTCTACTACCCTTGTTCCAGTCAGTTACTGTGATTGAACCATTGGTGAAATTATGTGAACAGATCAGTAGGTTCATAATATAATAAATTCAAAAAAGGAAGTACTTTTGTAAAAAAAAGTTTGAATAATAGATATAACAATAAATATAAACAAATAAATTATTATTCAACACGAAAACTTTTTTACAGAAGTACTTATTTTATTTATTCAGACTACTTCATTGCACAACTTGGCATATTACTTACTAGAATAAATAATAAAATGAGACATACAGTATTAATTTTTTTCATGGACTTCCCACAAAACGACATCTATAAAAAAATCCTTTTTATACAAACAATACCCTGCAAATTTGGCCAAGATACAATGAATACCCCTGGGTAGTTGTTGAGATATGATATATACTCATTTCACGAGGAGCCTGTATCCATAATGAAATAATGTAGAAGTAGCAGGCCATTGACTTGATTGTGCTATGTTCAGTGGCAGGCCCAGCCAGCTGCAGTATCCACACTTACACATGTTAAAAAGGGCACAGTTACATGTTACACAGTTACAGATCTCTGCAAGCAAGCCTTTTGCAATTGTGTTCATAAAGAAGGATTGCTGACAAATATGACAGAATCACATACAGATATATTGCATTTGAGAATTTCAAATAATTTTTATCGTCTTAAAATGTTGAATACAAAAACATGATCAAATACATCACATGTATACTATAACATCTCAAATCCAAAGGGTCAGATTTGAAAGGGTATTTGATTCAAGTATGCAGTATAACAGAATCCAGTGGTGAACATACTTTTCCTCTTAAACATATCAATTGTTCACACCATATTAAACTGAAATCAAGGGGCCTAAGGAGGTAAACCAAGTGAAATTGTTCACATACATTTAAAAGCGTGTATTATTCCCTTGTTATTAATACTGCAATGGGTTTATTTATCCTATTATATCAGTAAATTCCTAGAACATTCATAATTAAAAAATTGCCATTTACAAACTTGTTATTAATTGAAGGGGGTTTGATTTTATCCAATATCTTAAATTTCAGCCACATTTAAAAATCAAATTTTTCCAACAAAAAATTTTTTTATTTGGTTATCAAAGCGGTTGGAAAAATTAATGCTGGTGTCATATAGAATATTGACCCAGTGGAAAAGTGACCTGGAGTCCACTATTCTATATAGAATAATGACCCCTGGGTCACTTTTGTATAGATTTTCAGTTAGAGAAAAAAGACCCACCCTATAGAAAAATGACCCACCACCATACTTTATGGATACATATTTGAAATAATGGTTTTGATTATAATATTAAATTACAGCACATAATTTTTTATAAATAATTTATTTGCTGAATCTTGTAGATTTATCATACAAGCAACACCATAAAATGTTTATTAATTTTCATAATAAAATATATTTGTTTTTGGATGGCTGTAGGGGTATTTCTATGATGTAGTATGTTGACCTCATGGCTCAATATACATAAAAAAAAACCAATTTGGATGGATATATGCTTGTAGATTTATTATGCAAACACCACAGTGAAATATCTACTTGGTAATTTAAAAACCCTTTGTTTCAGGTAGGGGTGGGGAGATCATATTTTTATTGCATAGTATATTGACCCGTGGCTCATTATACATGGAAAATTGTAAACCGTTGCCAACTGAACTGTTATGGACATGTATATTTATCATACAAACACCACAGTGATATGCCTATTTAGTAATAAAAAAAGTTTGTTTTGGTGGCTGTAAGGGTGGGAGGTGTCATATTTGGATAGTTATGGGCTTGTAGATTTATCAACCCTTCTTTCAATCGCCGGCAAAATCTTAGCAAGAATATTGCTGAACAGTTTTATAGCCACTATTGCAGAAGAGCATCTCCCAGAGAGCCAATGTGGTTTAGGGCCAATCGGGGAACCACTGACATGGTGTTTCCCCTGAGACAGATTCAAGAGAAGTGCCGAGAGCAAAACAAAGGATTGTTCATCACCTTTGACTTTGTAGACGTAACAAAAACGTTTGACACCGTGAACAGAAAAGAACTTAGGAAAACATTCTTGGAAACCTAGGCTGTCCACCAAAGTTCCTGTAGCCATGGTCATCCAATTATATGAAGATCAACTAGGCCAAGTGCGACACAGCAACATTCTCCCACGGCCCTTAAAAATCACAAATGGGGTGAAACGGGGCTGCGTTCTTGCTCCAACGCTTTACGCATTAATCTTTAGCATGATGCTCCAACATGTCACACAGGACCTTGATGACAAGGAAGGCGTTTACACTCGTTTTTGTACAGATGACAGCCTGTTCAACCTAAGACATTTGCAAGCCCACACGAAGACCAAGGAGAAACCAGGGAACTATTGTTCGCTGGTGATGCTGTCTTTGTTGCCTATACTGAGTCGGCCATGCAGCGAATAACATCTTGCTTCGCAGAAGCTGCTCATCTCTTCATACTTGCAGTAAGTCTGAAGAAGACTGAAGTTCTCCATCAGCCCGCGCCACAAGAAAAGTAAAACCCACCCGGCATCTCCATCGAACAGTCAGAACTGAAAGCACTCCACCAATTCAGCTACTGATACCAAAATAGAAAATAAATGGATAATAGGCTTGCCAAAGCAAACAACGCCTTCGGTAGACTATACAAACGTGTCTGGAACAACAAATCTAAAGAAAGACGCTAGTTGGAAGCGAAAATACGCTTAGCGACAACACTATTCTTTGCATAAAATGATTTCACATATTACCCGACTATTCCGTTTAGACTTTGAGTAGCCCGTACCACACGGACACGCGTCGGAGAAGCGATCGTTTCGACCGCGTCACTTGCCATTGGTGTGCGGAATCTTCGATACCTTTCGATGCGTTTTGAGGCCGTTTCGAGTTAATTTAAAGAATTATTATGTTTGATTTTTCGAATCGTCTCGACACTTGGTGAACGGGACGTCTAGATTCACAGGCCAAACAAATGCATTTTGTGTTTCATTAGTGAATCACTAACATTCAATTCAACCGGCAAGATATTAACGACACGGCGCATGTCTAATCGCCGCAGAGTAGCTAAATGACGCAACGTCCTGTCAGTTCCAATCGCCGCAACGTCAGCGCCACGTCAGATCGCGCATGCGCAATGTGTCCACAATGATGTCGGATGCCATATTAAACAAATTATTACGAATGTGGTAATCGATATTCAATTCGTCTTTGCGCGAAAGGTAGGCACCGGCAGTTTGCTAGTATATTGCTCGCCAGTGGGTCACAGTTGCATTTACTTTAGATATCCAGAATAGTCCCGCCGTCATTTAATGATATATGCCAACATAAAATATGTTAATAACTGACCATCGAAAAACAATTAAAACAACTGCACACAGTTTGAATCCACCGAAGGTGCAGCTGTGACGTACAGTATATTTGTAGTTGCGCAGTGGCTAGAGCTAAGCGACTAAGAGAACCCGGATTTGAATTCACTGCTGCTTTGTAAACCCTTGGATTTTTCACTCTACATTGTTCCAGTTCACGCAGCTGTATGAACGAGTAACTGGCTATAGACAGTGGTGGAGTGTTGTATACGAATAGTCTGCGCGCATATTCCTTTATATATGTCACTCGTTAAAAATGGTATTGATAACGCAGTTAATAGACGTGTCAGTTAGAACTACTAATGTTGCCAAACATATCCTTTCTCATTACACATTTACATGAACTTATATTATTAGCTGTAGCGAGCATTTGACTACCGCTATATTTTCTTAGGTACATGTTCAGTATTTTGTGTACA
Organism: Ridgeia piscesae; assembly: GCA_025642075.2. Lineage (NCBI taxonomy): Eukaryota > Metazoa > Annelida > Polychaeta > Sabellida > Siboglinidae > Ridgeia > Ridgeia piscesae. The sequence continues at coordinate 95,603 of JAODUO010000211.1, read as the reverse complement.
CCGCTATCATCATGTTGTCGGTCGCGATGCGACAAAGACTGCTTCCATCACTTGACTATAGCTCTCCATTTATCTCTCTGCTGTGAGAGTGATGTCCATGAGTCGGTCTTTATGTCTCTCAGCTTCAGGTTTCTCTTGATGGTATCCTTGAACCGGAGACGAGGGCGCCCTCTCTTTCTGTGACCAGAAGATAGTTTAGAGTAGAGTATCTGCTTTGGTAGCCTGTCTGGTGACATCCTCATGAGGTGATTCTTACCGATCAGAAGATCTTCCATAGGCGGCAGCCCTGTCCGTTCTAGTATGTCCTTGTTTGTCACTTTGTCCATCCAGGTTATCCTTATGATCGAACGCAGATGTCGCATCATGAGGGCATGCAGCTTTTTCACCTGTCGTCTGTACACTGTCCAGGCCTCGGCTACGTATAGGAGGGTGGACAGCACGAACGCATGGTATATCTTGCCTTTAACCCGGATAGTCGGCCGAAAGATGCACTAGCCTTGGCCATCCTCCATCGTTAATGCATCCATTACTTGATATAGTGCTTCCGAGGTAGGTGAATTCCAGAACAGAGTTCAGCTTGTTTCCACCAACCATGATATCCTCCTCTCGGGTTCTTGCACTATTTTCTGCATCTCTTCAGCAGAGCGTGGGGGCCAGTACACGACCTTGCTTGACCCCATTTGTAACACTGAAATATTCCGAGACTTCCCCTCCAATACTAACATTCGCCATCATTCCGGTATGTAGAGGCTCGATCATAGTTGTGAACTTCTCTGGGAATCCACACTTCTTCAATAGCTGCCATAGTCCGGTCCTCCCAACGGTATCGAACGCCTTACTGAAGTCGACAAATACCATGTACAGTGGTCGGTCTTGTTCAGTGCACTTTTCTTGTAACTGTCGGAGACAAAATATCATACCCACGGTGCTCCGGTTAACTCTGAAGGCACATTGTTTCTCCAGAACTACCTCTGGTGTTATGTGTGTAGATAGTCTGTTGAGGAGGATCCTGGCGAAGATCTTGCCTGCTGTGCAAAGAAGAGAGATTCCTGTATAGTTCCCACAGTCTGTTCAATCACCTTTCTTGTAGATGGTTACAATGCTGGCATCCTTCTATGCTTGTAGTACAGAATCCACCTCTCAGGCATTGGTGATTAGTTGGTGCATTCTGCTGAACACATTGTCTCCTCCGTGCTTCCATACTTCAGCAGGAATTCCACCTCCCCCAGGTGTTTGCCATCTTTCAGGCCGGCGATTGCTCTAGCCATCTCAGCCATGGCTGGAATCTCATCGAGGCTTGTCTTGGTAATGCGTTGCGGGACTTTGTCCAGAGCTTCGTGATCTATGTCGCCAGGGACGTTGAGTAGCTTCTGGAAGTGTTCACTCTATCTTGCCACAACTCTCTTTCTATCAGAGAAGGTCTTCATTCCATCTGTTGATTTCAGGTGAACAGGTCCCTTCTTGTTGGGTCCCCACACTTCCTTCAGTCTATTATAGAAGCCATTCGTGTCGTTTCTGTCAACAGCTATCTGCAGCTCCACTGCCTTCCTTTCCCACCAGTCTGACTTCAGTGCACGGGTGCGTTTTTGTAGCAGTCTGCAGGCATTTTTGTGTGCTGCAATGGTCGTTCCAGTGATCCTGGATTGCAACACTTTCTGGTGGGCTTGGTCTCTTCTGCTCATAAGGGTCTGTAGCTCCTAGTCGTTGGGGTCGAACCAGTCCTGATGTTTTCGGTCTGGCTTGCCAAGATATGTTTTGGCTATGTTGTATACGACCTGCTGCAGAGCTGCCCATTCCTCGTCTGGTGTTGAGCTTTCCTTCTCCTCCCATTGGGTGAGAACACTGTCCATCTGTTGCTCAAAACTTTCCCCATGGCTGATGGTACTTAGTTTTGCTGTGTTGAGCTTGGTCAGCTTACTTGTCCCTTGCCTGTTGTGCTTTTGTCGTATTCTGGAAGCCACTTTTGACCTCAGCATCTGGTGATCGGTCCAGCAGTTAGCTCCACGCATGGCTCACCACTATATGCAACAATAAACTGCTGAACATTTGCTTTTCTATAGTTTAGAGCACACGCATGCACGCACGCACGCACGCACGCACAAGCACACTCCACACGCACACGCACACGCACACGCACACGCACACGCACACGCACACGCACACGCACACGCACACGCACACACACACACACACACACACACACACACACACAACACACACACACACACACACACACACACTACTGAAATATGCATGAAATAACTTCTTCTTTATGGCATTTCAACAAAAGTGACATTGCTCTTGATATACATACTTGACCGTCAGCTTCATGAAATTAGTCATTACAAATTACGTGTCCAGGATATTTGCAAGAGGTGACGAAGGTTAACTCCGTACACCTACTAACATGTCTCTTGAAACATTTGCGTTTCTGGAATCCAGCTACATAACCTGGAATTTACTAGCATTATACTGGATGTCACACTCACATTCATATGCGTAATATCTATATCAAAAAGAACCTGCAGTCCTTTGGCCGAAGGAGCAAACATAAAACAATTAAGTAGTCAGCGTACACGACATGATTAAGGACAATAACATTATAATTCGTATATTTTGTTTAATTAAATTGTAAAGGTGTGTAAAGGCTAAATAATAAAATAAAGGGGATAACTTCCCATATTGCTTAATGTCATTGCACACTGAAAAGGAGTATGAATACACAGCCATCTAGCAGATGCATAGTGCATAAGCAGTGGTTATTAAGACCATTACGGACATAAATATATGTTCTTGTTTAGTTTAAACTTCAATCGATTGACTCGAATAAATGCTTCGAGGCATCTGGAAACGTGATATGTATAGCTGAACCATGCTTATTGTAACATCAAATTGGTTCCTTAAAAGCAAACCGATGCATAGCTCTGTTCCGTGTTTAGGCTTAAATCCCAGCTGATGTGATGTTTTTGTAAGTACATCTCCCTTCTGTTGAGTAACGTAGCTTCTACAATCTTAGAACAAATGTTCGAAACACATATAGGACTGTACTTATCTGTGTTGTTTACCGTTAAATTCTCGTCTTTAACAATTGGCACAATAACAAGGTTGTTTTTGGTGTATAACCATGCACACGTATAGAGGGCACATGTCTCGACAACAACGCAACAAGTTGAGGATCCGCGAACTTGATATGTTCTGCAGCAATGCTATCCAAGCCTGTTGACTTATTATACGACAATCCATTGCAAATGTCCACCATTTTATCTGGATTAACAGTCATACCATTTTTATCAGAAATGCATAGGTTATCACAGCTGCGATCCTTGACATCGTTAAACATGTTTTCATAACAGGGCTTCCACATTGACCCACAATCTATACATTATGGTGTGAATCGTCAATACTCATTGGAAGCTTCACCTTGCTGTTAATATCATTCTTTATTTCCTTTCAGACGTTTCACTGATTTTTTTACATAACGGTACAATAAACCGCAACGTCGTTTATACTTACTTAGATGGCACCACGAAGAAAACAGTGATACACGCAACGCTCATCTGGACAGGCGGGCAGGCGGGCAGAAGACAGCTAGAAATAGCAATAATAACCAACTGCGCTGTTACACCTACACTGACAGTAAGTCCGTTTAATAGGTTTAATGGTAAATAGCCACACCAGTTAATCTTTTCCAGGTCAACTTGAAGTCACGCAAACGTTGAACATTCGCAATGAAAGTTATTACTTGTTTCTTTTATACTGGTAGACCTTGTACAATCGAATACCATCTCGATTTATCTGGGGTGTAACTCAAAATATGGATAAAGGCATACTATTAGTACCTGCAGTTACTTCTGTGAGTTGCCCTTGGTATAACTGCTCGTACCATTATGATTAATCGTTTATGTTGTGGCGTGGCGTGGCGTGGCGTGGCGTGGCGTGGCGTGGCGTGGCGTGGCGTGGCGTGGCGTGGCGTGGCGTGGCGTGGCGTGGCGTGGCGTGGCGTGGCGTGGCGTGGCGTGGCGTGGCGTGGTGTGCCCTTGGTGGCGTGCTTGCTGCGTTCGTGGCGTGGCGTGGCGTGGCGTGGCGTGGCGTGGCGTGGCGTGCCGTGGCGTGGCGTGCCGTGGCGTGCCGTGGCGTGCCGTGGCGTGCGTGGCGTGGCCGTGGCGTGCCGTGGCGTGCCGTGGCGTGCCGTGGCGTGCCGTGGCGTGCCGTGGCGTGCCTGGCGTGCCATGGCGTGCCTGGCGTGCCATGGCGTGCCATGGCGTGCCATGGCGTGCCATGGCGTGCCATGGCGTGCCATGGCGTGCCATGGCGTGTGGCGTGCCTGCCGTGCCGTGGCGTGCCGTGGCGTGCCGTGGCGTGCCGTGGCGTGCCGTGGCGTGCCATGGCGTGCCATGGCGTGCCATGGCGTGCCATGGCGTGCCATGGCGTGCCATGGCGTGCCATGGCGTGCCATGGCGTGCCATGGCGTGCCATGGCGTAGTGTGATATAGTGTGGTGTGGTGTGCGGTGTGATATGGTGTGGTGCGGTGTGATATGGACCGGTGCGGCGCAGTGCAGTGTGGCGCGGCGCGGCACATTTCGTAAAATTTCGCCAAAATTCGCCACATTTCGACAAAATGCGCGGCGCCAAAATTCGCCAAATTGGCCGCGGCGCGGTACAGCATACTGTAGTAACTTGTATCTGATAAAACTAGATTTCAGTTGGTTTTATACAACATCCATTCACAAGTACAGATCCACGGATCCATCCATGCATTGATCCACACACTAGCCCACTTATCACAACACACTACACCATGCCACCATTACAACACTACAAGTCACATGCAATCGCGCGTACACGCTCACACAATCGCACGTACCCACGCAGGCACGCACGCACGCCCGCACGTAAACAATACAAATGCAGCCGCACACACCAGCTCAAGCTTATAATGTCGTGCAGCATGAAACTACGTTTCCAGTTCAGTTCACAGTTTTCGTGACAATTCTACTCAAAACATTGCATTATTCTTGCAGCAACGGATCCACCTAAACGCAAGGAAATGGGTAAAATAAGCCCTGACCGCTCACGGCGAACCCCAAGCCCTGACAGCACACTGCAAGCCTCAGGTTCCGCCGGAAAAGTGACACGAACAAGTGAGAAGAAATCAGCAAAAACTAGGAAACCAAAAAGAGGTAGACCACCATCCAGTCCCACACCGCCGCCAATGAGGCCGTTTGATAGAAGTGGCGACGAATCAGGGTCTTTTTCAAAAGTATCAATAAGCTCTGACGAAACTCAGTTCGCACCAGTAGAACAAGATCAACAAACTACGATTGACACTCCATGTCGACAAACGAGTACATGCACTAGTAATCTGTTATATGTACATACACCAGATGTCGAACTAACAACGACTATACCTATCAAAAGCAAACGAATTACCTTCTCCGAAAGCACAATGTCATCACACGATGACGGTAATAGTCGTTCAGTTCGAAAAACATCACACGATGACAGTAATAGTCGTTCAATTCGAAAAACATCACAAGATAACAGTAATACTCGTTCAATTCGAAAAACATCTGGTGGAATTATTGGCCTAAAGCGATGGCAAAGTTTTTCGTTAGCGAAGAAACAAAAAGCCGCAGGTGGTGTAGATCTATCGCATCAATTCCTGGAAAGATTTTCGCAACACGCGGAACGTCGACACGCTGAAACCGCTTTGCGAACCGAGTCGCCCAGCTTCCATAGTTTATTTGATAGCGAGGCAGATAAGTATGAGAAGTACGTCATTTCTCCAGAAGGAAATGCAATTTTTGCATGGCTGACTATATTGACACTGGCGGTCGTTTACAATTTATGGACATGCATCGGCCGTGAAGCATTCACCGATGTCACCCTAGGCTACGAGAGCGCTTGGATCACTACAGATATCCTTGCCGACGCAATATATCTCGCTGATATTGGTGTGCAAATGCGTACTGGATACATAAGAAAGGGCCTGCTAGTGAGCGAAACAAGGTTACTGTTCAATCACTACACCAGAACTATTAAATTTGCCGTGGACGTGACATCACTATTACCTTTAGATTTGATACAACTATTCATAGGAATGCATCCGCTGTTGCGATTTCCAAGGTTCTTGAAGGTATACCGGACGTATCAGTTTATGTACTTCGTTGGAATTAAATCAGTGCGCCCCAATTTGTGGCGGTTCATTATCCTTTTGCACCACCTAATTCTCGGCGCTCATTACTGTGCGGCGTTTTACTTCATAATCTCGAGGAGCGAAAACTTCGCAGGCGAGTGGAGTTATCCAATACCTGTGGGAGAATACGCAGCCGGCTCGAGGAAGTACCTCGCGTCACTCAATTGGGCCACGTTAACGCTTACCACCATTGGGACAAAGACGTCACCACAGAATAACACCGAGTAAGTACTGTTGGGTATTCACTCACCTTTGTAACGATCTACATTCCACACCACGTGCTTCGTCGCTCTCGCTGTTCGCGTCCACCAACCAATTTGTTTTGAATAATTAAAGTACTTTTAAATAAAGCTATCTAACAAACCAACAGAGATATAGTTCTGGCTTTGTCCTACACACCCGTAACAAATTGAAGTAAACAAAGTTTTAATTTTGGTTTGTATTCTACACACTAATTAATTCAATACTGCTTTTTGAAAATCCGTGGCATAAATCTACTGGAGCATAAAATCCAAAATGGCCGCCGCTGAACAGGTATTCGTCTATAACTTAGGCTCTAGTAGGGCTAGATATTCAAATCTGGTGTCTATTCCGCCTGAAGTTGACATTCTAGACAAGCCCCACCTATCTGTTTTACGGCTTGATGTCATATTAGATTTTAAAAAACCTACATGGCCGCTCATCCATGACGATCGCTCATCCATGACGAAACTAGATTTTCACGTCTCCCTCGATGGCTATGAGAATGCTCAATCAATAAATATTATTTCATGACGTTTCAAGTTGAACTTATAGGTAAAAAATCAAGTTAATTGGTTAAAAGTAACGTTGTTTAACCATATCTGGTTACGAAACAGGATAAAACTGCCATATAGACGAGCCAGATGTCTTATCTCAGTCGCTTTCGTCATAATTCTGCTAAGATAAATTCAAATTAATGAGATTATAATATCAACTTTTAAAGGTTATATCTAAGTGGTATGTCAAGGTCAAAAGGTCACTCATCCCTTCTTGATAGGCGGTGATAGGTAGTTGATGTCTAGTGGGCGGAGAAGTTATTACATTTTTACTCTACAGTTCGAAACTTATTCGAGGGCCTCTTGCAGCAGCAGAAACTAAAACGTCTACACAAACCTAAGCACTGGCGGGTGCGGTGCATGGGACAGTGCCATGCAATAAATCTGGGGTGATGTGTGTCATCTGTTGCCACAAGTCACAAATTAGAAACTGCAAAATCGTTGATTGTTAAATGAAGGATGGCAAGTTTGGTGTACGTGTATTTGCTGCTAGATATCAAGTACATGTGCATGTGGTTATTAATCACTTGAAAAGTTCCAGTAACTTTGTATTTGGTATAATAAAAAAAATTATGTGTGACGGTTATCACACATCATGGGTTTATCATCCTGGTCAATTCTTAGTTTTTAATATTAAAAAGAGGACACGATATATACATGTTTAGCCACATTTTACCTTAGACCTTGACTTAGCGTTTAGTGATAACCTGAAAAAGTTAATAATCTCTTCCATTTCATTATACCTCAACAGAACTATAGTGATAACCACTGATATAAGACGCGTGGCTCATCTATATGCCAGATTTATCCCACTCAGTGACCAGATATGGATAAAAAAACGTACACTTTTTAACCCATTAACTTGTCCTCTGATCTATATGTTCAACTTGAAAGGTCATGAAATAATATTTATTTGATTGGGGATCCTAATAGCCATCGAGAGGGACATCACAATCCAGTTTCTAACTCATTTCGTTCGAATATTACGGCTGATTGTGTTTCTACAGTCGACGATCGTCATGGATAAGCGGAATATGAAATCAAACCGTAAAACAGAACCGTCAGGTGTGTCTGGAATGTCAACTTCAGGCGGAATTGATACAACGTTTGAGTACCTAGCCCTACTAGATCCAAAGTTACAGACGAATACTCGCCCATGGGCGGCCATTTGGGATCTCACGCTCCATTGTCCTTATGCAACGGATTTTCAAAAAGCACCTTCTGAAGTGTAGAAAGACATGGTGTGTAGAATACAAATCAATTCAAGTCGTTGCGCTGTACTACAGTACCGTCTCCGCATACCGTGGAAGTGAGCGAAGACGAACACTAAAATCATAGCAACTGCGTCAGCCGTGGGAACAGCGCAAATACTCGCCCCAATTTGCAGACGGCTAGATGACTGGTGGGAACCCTAACACAACGATCCATTCGCATCCCTAAACATTGCAAGCAACACGAGCAGCGTGTGGCTGAAATCACCCAAAATTATATCACATGACCAGAGGCTGACCACACGTTTCATTGACGTTAAAAGAAGCGTTTATTTTTAAATTGGGTGTACCAAGGGTAGTAAAAGCTGTTACTGACGTGATCAGCCGCAGCAACCACTGGCGCGCGAGGATGAACCTGTCATTTTTACTGTTACTAAACTGTGTAGTTTGTGCCATGTGAATCGAATCGTGGAGGCCCTCTCAGCTATTAAATAGGGTCATCCAATAGCGTGGTTGGTGTTAATTGGATAGGGGAGGTGTAATTATTGAAGCTGTCTGGCCGTAGTAATACTTCCGTGCGAAGCTAATGTTACGTGCTGGTATGTGCAGACAATACTATTGTTTCCAAATAGGTGCGAGTATTGAAGCCAGAACAAGTCACTAAATAGCCACGTGGACTAAATATAGCTGTCAGGTATATTTTTAAGCTATGGAAGTATTTGAGATTGAACAGTAAATATTGGGGTCTAATTGATTAAATGTTTTTATTTCTAATTTATATAAAGCATGCAAAACACGATATGTTGTAATTATTATGTAATTAATCAATACATTCTTTAAAATGGGAAGGCTAAAACCTTCGGTTAATGTTTCATTAAAACATGTCATTACGATATGTGTTTCTTCGTAACTAGAAGCAATCAAAATACGTTTATATTTTCAACAATTACTGAAAATGAAATATAAAATCAACCGGGGAACGGTAAATGAACTATATACCTAATTTATTTAGGAAATTATTTAACTCTCAAACACGTTTTTGTTTTTCCGTTTATTTCGGCCGCATCTCACAGTCTTCTTCAGCGCATTGCTTTTTACGTTCGTGTCACATGACCTACACCTTGACCGGCGGGAGTTCATGGCCAATGTCTCAGGGCTTCCCCTCTGTATGTTAATGACCTTTTTGATCTTTCTCCTATGCCAGTTCTGCTCTAGGTCAACGATTTGTACATCTCACATTGAACACTGGTGGCCTGCATGTGTTCAATATTTTTGTTCACTTATTGCTTCTGTTTTGTCTTTTCGGGTGCACCAGCAGGAATTTCAGGGTGTTGTTAGGTTTACGGTCACTAGTATGTCATATGACTTAAAAATCCTTGCCAATTGTTCAGACAGCTTACTAATATAAAGCAGACGTATGACATGTTATCTGCTGTCGGTTTCTCTGGTGATGACATTCTCTTTATATCTCCTTGGTTGCATGGTGTTGAAAATCCAATGTTTGTTTGCAGCTGTTTATTTCAGGACCTTTCGATGTGTTCCACTTCTTGTTGTCTTATCCTCATACTCTGACACTAAACGTTCTGCCCTTTGGAACAGTGTTCTTACCAAGGACCGTTTGTGTTCTAATGGGTGGTTTTGGATCTTTTGTATGAGCGTGAATGTATCATTCACGTATCTCAACCAGATATACGGATGTTGAGATGCTTCTCTGATAGCTCTTTCTTCGAAGTGTTCCAGGTACAAGTTCGTCACTACTGGGAACATCGGTGAACCCATGGCCGTTACCTTCATCTGCTTGTGGAACACTGCATTATAACTACAATATATGACGTTCGTCACTACTGGGAACATCGGTGAACCCATGGCCGTTACCTTCATCTGCTTGTGGAACACTGCATTATAACTACAATATATGACGTTCGTCACTACTGGGAACATCGGTGAAGCTATGGCCGTTACCTTCATTTGCTTGTGGAACACTGCATTATAACTACAATATATGACGTTCGTCACTTCTGGGAACATCGGTGAAGCCATGGCCGTTACCTTCATCTGCTTGTGGAACACGGCATTATAACTACAATATATGACGTTCGTCACTACTGGGAACATCGGTGAAGCCATGGCCGTTACCTTCATCTGCTTGTGGAACACTGCATTATAACTACAATATATAATGTTCAGACAAATTTCTAACAGAGTGATGGTCTGGTCTACTGATAATTCACATCTGTCTTTCAGTGTTTCATCCTGGTTTAGTCTTTCCTTTATCACTGATACTGCCTCTGTCATTGTAATACTAGTGAACAAGCCTGCCACATCAAATCATACCATTTTTCTCCTTGGTGGAATATCTAACTATTCGATTTTATTTACAAATTGTGCGCTTGTGTTCCACAAAATTCTAAGGTCTTCCGACCAGTGGACTTAGAACAGTGGCTAAGTACATTGGTGTCTTATATGTTATACTGCCTATATTTGAAACCATCGGTCTTACTGGTATATTTTCCTTGTGGATCTTTGGCAATCCATACAATTCATTGCTTCTGATGTAGATCCTATAGTAAAGGCCATCTGATATAGTTTTTCTTCTTCCACTGTCTTTACTTGTTTACATTTGTACACTCTGGTGGGATCTCTCTTCTATTTCCCATAGGTGGTGACATCCGCTAAAAGACCCGATATGGTGTTGTCGTATTCTGATGCGTTCATGATCACCGTTGCCATCCCCTTGTCTGTTGGTAGGATCTTGATTTTTCTGTCCCGCCTTGGGTTTTGATGGACTCTTCTCTCTTCCAGTTATATGTTTGGTCTGTTCTGTTCTGTTCTGTTCTGTTTGGATATGTGTTTAATACACAGAGTTAGATCATTAATCTTTCCCCTGTAGACTAGAGTGACAAGCTGGCCCGCTGCACTGAAGCCTCTTTGGACCACTGGCTGCCATCTACTTGCACGGTAGAAAGTGCTGTACCCACTGGCAGGAGATATAGAATAGAACTGTTGAACAACATAATAAATGTAAAATAATGTCTGGTAAGACGAACTTGAAGGTGTGTCACTGTGCCCCCTAGATAAGACAGTTCATAATTAATTTCAGGAGTAGGCCAGGAGCCACCAGCTGGTGAGTTGGTTGAGGGTAGTGTTCTGGAAATGTGTCACTGGGTTCCTTGACAAAGTGACTGGTGATTAATTAATGGGGTAGGCTGTAGCCTCCAGATTAGCCATTAGGGGAAGGGTTGTGACCGGGAGATTAGTTGAACTTGAGGTCAATATCCCAGGTGGATTATCCCACCCAAACTGTGGACAGTTCGGTGGTTGACACTGGTGTGAGCAATGTGAATGTTTTTTAAACCTCCACACCATTTGGAGGCTTGCTGGTTACAACATTCATTGTGAAATAGCAAATACGGGTATTTCCCGTGTAGCGTACAACTGTACAAACCGACACAAGACAGGATTTGGCACTTCTTTCCACATGTGATAATTTCAGTTATATAATGTAGCTTAGGTAATAGCCTATACGAACATGCTCCACTGTCATTATTTTAGAAAATTAACAGTTTTAAAACAGTACAGTCATGATTTACCAGAAATAATGTATGTTGGCTCAATTACATACCAAATCGATGTTAATAATGTTACTAATATAACAAAATGACGTATCTTTTCAATTGTTGTTGTAGTTTGCCTAAATGTATTTATTTAACTTTTGTTATTACTGTTGGCACAGTACAATTAGTTAGTTGACTGTCTTACTACTATTATTTGTCCACCTCAAGAACGGTCAATAATTGCCCAGATAAAGCATTGAGGCTGTCTCCAGGTCTCATTTCCTGTAGATGAATTCCAGTTTTTCTACTGATGCACTATTATTGTTTTTGATGATAATGTTGGCTTCGCATTTCTTTGTTTTTCCTATGCTCTCATCCAGTTTGCATAGTCTAGGCTTGTTAATCTGTGAAATTTAATTACATAGGCCTGGGTGATCTCCCCAATCTCTTCGGAGACCGAACTTGGTTGATTTTTTTGTTAATGTAAAGCACCACAACATGTCATAACAGAAATGTGTTTTATCACTCTAATCGGTTTGTGTGATTTTGTTTTCAGGTACTTGTTTAGCATTTGCAGCTATTTCATGGGCGTATTTATTTTTGCGTACATTATGGGTGAGTTTTCATGTATTACGTCGTTTTTGTCTCGTCAAATATTTTAAGTAGGCCTATATGTAGAGAAGTGCATGTGGCTTGGATAAGATTAATTAAAATAACACAAGCAATACTATTTTATTAACATCGCTTAAACGAATATTAGAGTCTAAAACACGACCAAGCATAGAATGACGCCTTCTCCATCATGATCGTTACTATGCGAATAAAGAGACACGCCTCCCGCATACGCTCAGTGAGAAGTTAGTAATAAGTATGGTTTCGAATCTCGTGTTATTGTATCGCATCTTGGGCATTTCGTCTCACTTCCCTGTACGAATGAATATCTCTAGCAGTGGATAGTTGTGTACGAGAATTCTTCGAGTAATAATTGCAGCACGGTTTCCATGAGAGGTCGAAATGATGTTCAATTGAAGAGGTCTGTCAGGGAGAAAAGCATAAAGAGCCTTGGGAAGGTCTACCGATTGGATACTGCGCTATTATTGAATTTATCCGCAGTGGTTTTTTTTTACCCAAAGTGACCAAATATAACCTGATTTGAACGAACAACTGAAACCATAGAATGGAAATGGTCACGTATTCACATAGCATTGTAAAACTTCGGCATTCAAAAACAAAATGAAACCAGACTGGTTTGCGGCACCTCACTCAAGTGCCACGACAGTGGTCAGAGATAAAACAATTGAAAGCACACACACACATACACAGACGCACATACGCGGACACGCCCACACGCACACACACACACACACACACACACACACACACACAACACACGCACCACACACCACACACACACACACACACACACACACACACACACACACACACACACACACACACACACACACACACACACACACACACACACACACACACACACACACATGTACATTCAGCATAACAGTTTTCAAACATTGTTTAAATAAAGTTCAATATAAATAATAATAATGCGTTTCCTTTCAGGCCAGGTTGGCAGTGTAATTGCAAACAAAAATGCTGCACGAGCGGAATTCGAGAGAATGCTGGTGAGAATGCAAACGTGCCCGTTTTAGAGATGTTTTTACCTTAATTAAAATAATACTAATAATTACAATTACTTTTATTATCAAGAAACATAAATAAGCAAACACATACACGGCCCCAGCAGTAAGCTGAAACTTATGTGCGAGTTTATTGTATCATGGCATATTTCTGATGGCAGGACCGTGCTAAAACGTACATGCGTGAGAATCACGTGCCAACACCTTTGCAACACCGTGTGCAGCGCTGGTACAACTACGCCTGGTCCAGGTAAGACATATTTTATTTACAATTCATGGACTTGCTTGTTGATTCAAGAAAAAATATGTACATTTAAGACTTCGTACGAATTCTTATAAACCGCTACAGGCAGAAGAGGATGCATCAGTCTGAAATTAGACAGCAATGCTACCAAACATATCTTAGCGCTACAGATACAGCTGGCATTGGCGTCGGAACGTAGTGAAAACTACGGTGGGTGTGAAACTCTGAAAACTCTCCGGTTGAACCAATTTGAGGCACCCAATAATCCTCTAGCGGTTATTTATTTGTAAAAACAATGCAACTGTACCCTGCTTTGAGAATAACAAAACCCATCCCGAGGCAGTCCAAACACATTCAATTGCATCCCCAAATGCACTCCTTCATTAAATACACTCCGACCGGTTCCGACGCATTAGTTAAGTATTTGCCTAACAGAAACAGCTCCCGGTTGCACATTAGGACATTTGTGTGATGATGCGTTTCCCTTGCAGGGGTCGTATAAGCGGAGGGGGCATAGAATCGCTAGGGGTGCTTCCCGATAAGATAAAGATAGAACTTGCACTCCACGTCAACCTCGACACGCTCAAGAAGGTAGAGATTTAATGTAAACAAAGTGCACGATTCTGACAATAAGTTAATTGTTTTGTTATAAATAAAATAGATAAATAATTAATATTTGTAAAAAGAAAAACATTCTCTCTGAATATCAAAAAAACTCCACAAACATTGACTTTCAGTAGTAGTAATAATAATAATAATAAACTATTTAAACACAGGCCTCCAAATTATAAAATATAGAAGTAACAAAATATCAGAGAGTATATCTATCATAAATAAGGTTAAAAACGAACTCCACGTTTTACAGAAAAGACCAGTACGCATAATTAGTCAAGTGTGGTACAGAAACCACACTCAGCCTTTTTTTAAACAACATTGAATCTGGAACATAAACCATATGAGTGCTTATATTGTGAATTCATGCATAAATACAATACGGGTTTGTTACAAGATATATTTAATTATATGATTTTTGTGAATACATTTCCACATTGCCAAAAACACACCGAAGAATGTTTTTGCTGATGGTTAACTGTTAACTGTTAATTGTGATTGCGATTATGTATATCACGTTATTAGTTTTTGCATCACTGCACTTTACAATCCGCGATAATACAACTATGTGAATAAGGGACTATGAACATAATTGCTTTTTCCATTGTCTTCTATGTTATATATAATAATTATTATTATATGCTACTATTAGTAATGTTTGTATGTTATTAACACGAAGGCACTATTATTATTATTATTATTATTATAGCTGATTTGCATGTTACAACATCGGACATGCAAAGCAATGCATTTGATTCAAATGCTTTGGTTTAAGTATTTTTTAATAACTACCAATTATTTTGTGTGTGTTATATCGCAATAAAATAAACCTCACGCTCTCCCGTTCGGTTTCAAAATTGCTTGTATTGCTCGTTGCACTGCGTTACTAGGGCGGATGGAGTTGCAAACATACATTTGTTATTGCAGGTGACTATCTTCCAACAGTGTGAAACTGAGTTTCTACATGACATTGTACTCAAGATGCAGACGTTCATTTTCACGCCGGGAGATCTGGTGTGTCGAAGAGGAGAAGTAGCCAGAGAGATGTTTATTGTATCTGACGGGATGCTGGAAGTGATCAAGTATGTATATCTACCTGTAAGCATGAGAGAGAGGGGGGGGAGAAGAGAGAGACATAGCAGCATGACACAAACCCCGTTACAGTTAGTTCAATTAATCCATCAATGAAAGGCACTTACACTGATACACCGTGCCCCTGTAACTGTTTTTTTAACTTTTGGATTTACTATATCAAAAGGCTGTATAATGGTGTTCCATCCACCGAGTTTCATGTATAACGTTGTCACCGGGTGAGCGCGCGAGCTATCTCTAGGACACATAGCAACAACGTAATGAAATGTCCAAACGTATTAGCGCGTAGGACTGCCATTGTTCCCCGAGCGTCATTGGACAACTCGGCTAGATAGTTATAAAATAACTATTAAATCATGAATCTGCCTTAATTAGTACCATAGATTTAAGCAACATTTTGGCAGCTCTTTATGGCCCTTCCTGAGCTAGGATTTCTATTGACAATGGGTTACAATTTATTACAGTTGATATTACAGATTGTCAACCAGTTAGACGTAATTACGTTTTTCTTGACTAGAAATTCGCTCCAACCCTGAGCGGATTTATTTTTTATCAGTTGCAATGGTAATTTCGTCCCTTACAAAAAAGAGCCAATGGTATACCACTGATTACCACTGAATACCATTCAGTATCATTCAGTACCATTGGACCATTGAATGACATTTCAGCAGGACTCGGTGGTACTCTCAACAGTAATTTAAAATAACATTCAATACCACTGAACGGTACGTATAAAGAATCCAAAATATCACTCAAAATATCATTCAAAAATCCACTCAGATACCATTCAAATACCCTTGGCCATAATACCCCCTAGGACCATTCAAGTACCATTCAAATACCATTCATAAACTTGTATGGTATTTGAATGCTTTTTGTAAGGTGTTAGGCATCTGTTTACAGTGAGAAAGGCGTTATCGTTGCCACCATTGAAAGCGGAGATTACTTCGGAGAGATTGGCATCTTAAACATTAACAGTGGCGGAGTCTGCAGGTATGATGAACCTTTATTGTTACTAGGCCATTCGGATTGTTTCTCGTCCACGTTTATTTAGCTGTTTTGTTGTAAACATTTTGGTGTGGCGTTCCCAACTTCGTGTAGCCACTGTGTTATGCACGCTCAATAAATCTATAAACGGATCCAGGGTTCAAGAAATAATGTTATATGTTATCCAAAATACACGGCTGTAGTATTCCTTTGATGCCCAAAGGCAAATGGGAAAGTGGGACTAAGGGTCTTTTACCGGCAGCGTTTTGAAGGTGAACATAACACGGTGTATCACGATTCTATTGCACGGAATCTGATTTTTGCTGTATGTCAGTCTGTTCTACATCGTTCCCCAACATGGTACTAGGGACAACAGTATAATTGATTAACAGAACAATAGGTCAACGCAGGTACCAATCAAAACAACCGAGATCACTTGCTCGCGTGACCCTTCTTGACCTAGATTAGCAAGGTGAATATTCAATGTCGCTACCCGAGGCAATCGCGGTTTGGAGAGGATTCACTCCAGTAACTGATGCCATTAGTAGTGATAGCCGATGGGGATAGCACTACACAAGTTACGAATGAAATATTAGATGAAACAATCATCTAAATAGGCATTTATTATATAATGTTAAGTTAAAGTCACCACATTCTGCATAATATAATTGAAGAATAAGAAGAAAAAACTATTACGATTTACACACTGAACAACTGATTATTTTATTTTATTTATTTACACAAGGGGTTTGTAAACGTCCGTGATCACGATCGTTGCTATTTAGTTGGTTTACGCAGGCAGGATTGCGTGCGCATAGTAAATTACGATCAACCTGATACTAACCTTTAGATCATTAATTGCGCTCAAGAGCCCCGTGTAACCCAAGTAGATGAATCGAACTCGGCCCTAGGTGGTAGATCTGAAGTTATTAACATTTTCAAGAAACAATCTTTATACACGTAATTGACGATGACATGAGCCGAAATACCAGTTGTCGTCTTTGCACTGGCACTGTGATGTAATAAGCTAATAGGCATCAATACCAGTCAATGACCCGCCATATAAGCCCGTATAACTTAAGAAAGTTTGAATGTTGATTTGAATAATATGTACATATAGCTGTAACATTCCACTATTTAAAAAACCGAGATTGCAATTCACCAATCTTTCCAACACCTAAAACATAACTGCTCTATATGATGTAGTGTTTAATATATTGTGAGATTTGTTTGCCATTTTGACAGCCATTTTGAAAAATAAACGTCCCAAATTTATACTCTTTTTTAAATTCCACGTAGTGGAATTCTGTAGCTATTATTTATATACTACTCAGATCAATATTCAAACTTTTTAAAGTACCGAATGTATACGGGCGGATATAGCAGGGCCCGGACTACACATAAACTTCAAGCCTCCTTAACGTATGCCTACCATTGCATTCGAATGTATAACTCGAATATTCGTATATTTGAAAGAAAATGTTTATTTCTATGATCACATTCGAATGGAAATGTTTGCTGGTCGCATTCGAATATGAATGTGGTGGTTGCGTCCGTATGCAAATGTTTGTTTGCGTTTCGTCTGGTGTATTAAATAGACTGTAGGCATATATTATCACAGAAGAAGCAAGGATTCCGCCTAAGTATAGCCAGCCAGTTATTACAAATGCAAACAAAAGCCCAGTGAAGAAGCTTCATTGATGGGAACATAAATATATTCAAATTGTATCTGAACTTTGTGCGAGACGTCTGTGCACTGTTATTGAATGGAGTTGTTTGCATGCTTCACTACCAGACGGTCCGCCGATGTCAGGTCCGTTGGGTATTCCGAACTGCTCGTTCTGTCTCAGTCAGACGTACTTACTGCTCTGAAAGACTACCCTACCGCAGAGGTAAGTAGGGAGAAGATGCGGGTTGGCGGGTGGTGGAGGAAACGTCATTTCCGGATTTGCTAATATATTTATGCTTATAGACGGGTAGTATAGGCCATCGGCCATGGTCCTCCATTCTTTGCGGGTTTGATGCCATATCGCACCGCCTTCCTTTTCATGTGATGCTAGTTGCAATTTCCTCAGTCTATGTCATATCCCTCTTTATTTCTCTTAGTTATTTTTCGTCTCACTTTTCTTGGCCCGTTCCCATAGCGTTGTGTTGGGTATCTTTTCTGATTATTTCAGGTGCATAATTCTGCTCAGGAATTTGTTTGTGAAGGTCTACATTCTGTTAGTGTTTTCTGTTTAGCGGACATAAAGTATGACTTGACATTTAAGTTAAATATTCTCAGTTTAAGCTTGACTGGCGGATTTAGTCAATTACGTTTTTAATTATGTAATAACCTTTCACATGCTAACTATTTATACAATTTATTATTTACTAATAACGTTATCGCATGGATGATTTAATAGCTGGGCGTAATATACTCTGTTAAATTGAACAAAAGGGATTTTGTTTGATATATATATATATATATATATATATATATATATATATATATATATATATATATATTACGCCATGGTTAAATCATCCATATATATATATATATATATATATATATATATATATATATATATATATATATATATATATATATATATACCGTATATGTACAAGTAATATGTAAGATATAACGTCACAACTCGGCGCTTATTGGTCAATTTATTGCGCCAAGGGGAAGATCTCAGCCTTCATGATATCAAACATTTGATTAGCATCTGCCCCTTTGCGACCGCGTTTCGTGTTATACATTGACATGAAAGTATTCATTTTAGTTGACGTTGTTAGTTTGTATTAATCCGTTTAGGTGCAGTAAAACACGTTTCCTTTTATTGCACTGTGCAACATATAGGAAGTATGTATTGGCGTTGCTTCTACCGAGACATTGTCAAGTTGAATTCTTTTCAGGTACTTCCCGTATGTTGCATAGGGCAATAAATGAAAACGTTTTGTTGTACTGCATCTATTATATTTTGCATAGTTCGGGCAGTTCTTATGCTACAACGACATGTGACTTTCAGGACATGATGAAGAAGTGTGCAGTGGCGCGGCTAGAAGCTCTACAACATAATTCAGCGCCAGAAACAGAGACAAGCGACGATGACGACGAAAGAGGGAAAGTCAAGATCAATCCTGTGATTTCTGTAGTGACGGACGAAACGGAACAAAAAGGCAGAAACGAAAACGAAAACGAAAACAATAACGGCACACTCGAGCATTTTCGCCAGCAAATGGTGAGCGGCGTCTTATCTCGATGGTGGCCTCTAGATGCGGCATACGAAACAGAACATACCGACTATGTGACTATTAACGATGTTCCACCGTCGGTGTTTGAGAGTAAAACTTGTCTAGACGACACTGACCTTATTACCTGTTCTAGTAAAGACAGTAGCATTTGTGACGATTCGACTGACGTCTCCAGTGATACCGACGACACGTCATCCTCTAGCACTACTGATATAAAGATCGTAGACCGTCACAAGAGAGCGACCACAGATCTGACATACTCGCACGACGCATGTTTACCACCATTTTACAACAGGTCAGTGTACACACCGCATGGTCACACTACGATTAATTAAACACGCGACTGGTAAATTGCATCTGTAAAATAATACATGTTTTTGCTCGGGCTTTTGGATAGCATGTTCATTTCAGAAGATGATCATGAAACAGACTGAACCAACGGTTCTTAACCTTTTGTAACTGCTGCGAGGCTCAGGCCGCAGCAAAGGACAGGACCCTGTGGAGGAACATTATTGTTGTAGCCTTATGTCCCACTGGGGACGAAGAGTAGAAGTAAGTAAGTAAACTGCTGACAAATTATATTAATTACAGATCAATCTACACATAACACGCTGTCGTTAGAGCACTGTGTGTCTCACCCGAGACGCCGATGTACATACTACTCTGTCTATGGTAATTTGTTTCCCAGACCATTGGCTTCTAAGTCAACAACAAGGAAATATCAGTTAGTTTCGGCCTTTAATCTTTTCATGTGTCAATAAGTATCCACTACCTCAGGAGTTAAGGTAACATGTTGGTTGTCTCTTGCGTTCAGTGTTGGCTAATTGCTAGCAACGCAGTAATATTAACCGGCTGTTGAACAACGAATCAGGGATTAAGTGCCAGTAAGCCAGGCATTGTGAGATCCTATAAGGCAACGGTGTCTGCTCCTCTACCCGGAATTAGTTAGCGTAGTAATTAGTAAGAGAAAGTATGCTGTGTTGATAATGGAAAATGGGACATGCGTTA
>JAODUO010000211.1:35000-70000 GCA_025642075.2 Ridgeia piscesae | reverse complement strand
AAAAAGTGTAATTCTAATTAGATGACAATTTCATGTCAGTAGTGTCAACTTAGTCACGTCATTGGTAATGTTTCATTTGGCATTCGTTGTCATGATTATTTTATTAAAATAACTGTAACAACAAACACAGTTTATCAATCGTTTGTTATCGTTTTTGTACGGCGTTTTGACCTTGGTCAGTGTGAATAAATCTTGCAATGACGTGTGCAGGTTGACGGCAGACCGGTTATTGCCTAAACTGCAACGTGAGAAACATTGGTAGCGTCTGGTGAACACGCTGGAGCGCCTGCTTGCTTGCATGAACAAAGTTTCGGCTGGTAGTTGCGCAAGCCGAACGAGCATGCTCAGCCAGAGGGAGCGTCGTACTGAGAGAGAAGAAAGAGAGTGCTGTAGCGTTGACCGTGTCACCAGTTGTCACGTGTCGCATGACTGAACGTGTTGTCGTTTCTGTTCTTGCAATTTCTAATGTCCGCTGACCTCACGAATGGCACTTCCACGCGACATTCACGAAGTGTATTATTCGTCCAGGAAGACGGTGTAAGTTGTGACAAACTATTATATTATATATATATATATATATATATATATATATATATATATATATATATATATATATATATATATATATATATATGCATGCATGCATGCATACATATCATATACATCAAGTGAAGTCATCCATAAAGTATGTCAGGTTTAGGTGATGAATGACGGCAGGTGTATGGACAAGCAAAAACCTATGAAAGTTCTATACGTAGGTCAACGCACATGTTTACCATGCATGCGTACATGCATACACGCACAGGCCTACATACATAGTATTATACAATATGCAACCATTATATTTTTATACATATCATGTAAACAATGTATTAATGTAGCCAGCAGCTAAGTAAAATCACATGTGTAAGTAATCGCGTGTTCAAATACGCAGGTTTTAAGCATCGAAATACATTATAAATAGTTAATACCAGTTGACTGATCCAGTACGTCACTACTCACTGATGGCCTACGTCACAATATAACAGAAGCAGCCTTATGCTGGAGGCGGTGAAAGCCAAGGGGTATTGGTGTAGGCTTCACAGTCGTCTTCATTTTATCTAGATAGATTCATAGATTCCGTGACGGGACAACACATGAATAGTGTCAGAAGATTGTGAAATTGGCGTAGTGGAACTGTACGATGGCAGCCGAGCTACGGAGTCGAGAGCCTGGAGCTAGTGTTGTAATACTGACTGGTGGGTGGGCGGTTCGATCTTCCAGAAGAAAGGACCAGTAAAAGTGGAAAGAAAATGGGAATACGTTAAATGTGCTTTTGTTGGATTAGCAGAATATTGGGTAAGAGAAAGTATAAAAACAAACACGTAAGGAAGTAGCGAAGGCAATCGGAGAGGGCACATTGGAAATAGTGCAACTGTGTCAACTCAGACAAAACATGAAGACACGTACGAGGGATGTTCTCAAGAAGCTACCTTGTGCAGATTACGTTGGTATGGTTGCTGTTTGGAAGCACATTTTGGCAGAGGCAGACTGAGAGAAAAATCTGGAGAGGACATAATGATGGACAAATATAATACGGACGTTTCCAGTAAACTGTAAAACCAGATACCTTATTTCCTATTAACTGACATAGTAATATGTATTCGTATGCCCATTATAATTCTAGGGACAGTGGTCCGGTTGGTAAGGAAGTTACCAGTGTGAGACATTTAAACAGTAGGACGTTATTTTTTATTCTGTTATCTGTTCAATGATGTTGCTAATCGACAGTACTAAGTTGCCCAAGTTGATTTCCAGGTTGTTTCTTGAAATAATAGGCGTGCCTGTAGTCAGCATGAAACTTGTAAGACGCTGTCGGGCTTACATTTTCCCGGGCGTTATAAACTATCCGGGTGACGTTTCTGCGCATGCGCGATAAACGTAAACCCATCAATATGCAGCGAAACGCAAAGCATTTATCATATAAATATCACGGGCTGTTCGTTAACTCTCCTGTGGTGATTACTGTGAAGAGTTGCTTAAAATTTCGTTAAATACATTAAAATAGTACGTCTGTTTAAATCACTGTCACGGATTATGGCGCACTACTGTCACGTGATATACGCTTGCTATCAAAATATGCCTCAAAACTTGTTTCCCTCGTGTTTATTTGCGACATATAACATTGGTGAAAGATTATAAACGTCCTAGTGAACAGCCCGTGGTATTTCTACCATAAAGGCTTTGCGTTTTGCTGCATTTTTATGATTTGACATTTATCGCGCATGCGCAGAAACGTCAACCGGATAGTTTATAACGCCCGGAAAAACGAAAACGCTACAATTGGGTGAGAAGTATTGTGAGAGTGAAGTGGGCAAACGAAGAATGGTATAGCCTTAGGTGGTAAGAAAGCTTCAAAAGGTATGGTGATGTCAGCGAGGAGTCAGTTAAAGTGGGCTGGATACACGAAACGAACTAGACGAGACGCCGTCTTTCCGCAGGACATGAGCGAAAGACAGAATTGTAAAACGACGGGCTGGAACAGGGTGGAGAACGGGAGTGAAAGACGTCCGAGCAGTGGAGACGGCTGTGAAGAAGAGCGAGGGAAATTAATCGATGACGACTATACCCGGACTTTCAGGCAGTGCGCCGTCGAAAGAGTGGAGGGAATGGGGGTCTTATTAACTATGTTTTCACCGCTTCGCCGCCACGAAGAGGTCTAGGAAGCACGTGCCCCAGATAGCCTGGATCCGTCAATATTTTATTATCTTGATAAGTGCTCGTAAATCGGGCGCCAGATTTCTTCTCACTCTGCCCTCCACTCTATCATTAACCGTTCGCCTCGTTCTGCCATCATGAACCGACTCACCAGTGTTGGACTCTCGCAATTCCTCTCATGCACTATGACATCCAATTCGAGTATGTGGAAAATACTGGAAACGTTGACGTTTATTAAAACTAAAAATAAGAAAACGCCACGTTACATAATAGTTACTCTTTATTATTCGCTATAATTATAATGGTCTCAAACACCGGGTGACATGACGACCTCTATCTGGAAACCTGACGTGGTGAGGGGCTGCAGTATCAGAGACGATCAACTCAACTTTAAACAGCCAACGGCTTCTTTATCCACGTATCATCTGGAGCCAGACACAATCACGTTGTCTTAACACATCATAATCAAACGATGAACATTGAACGTTTATTAATAATAACCATTTAGCTTCCATAATTCCAACAATAAACAGCGTGCAGAGTGAAACCAATAAGTCAATAAATGAGTTATTATTGAACCTTTCACTGGTAATTTTAATCTTGATTAAGTTGACAGATATTATTACAAGGCAATTTGATGCCACATGCATATTCATTATACCACATCGTTTAATTAACATACTTCACCTGCATTTTCAACATGCGTTTCCACGTCTTTGGGCAGCAGGAATGTCGAACAGTTGACAGATATTTGACATATACCACAACTATACATATCAACTTGCAAGATGATATTGGTGGCAAGTATGATCGAAGAAGACATCAATCTACTCAACGACAATTAATGCATAAAAAACAAAACGCACTTCACATTCTGCAAACCTCTCTGTTGATAATTTTGTCGAGGAGCGCATGGGTATTTATAACAAGCATGCGTTGTAACGTCTTATTTCTATGCACCAACAGCTAACGTACCTCCTAGATACTTGTGTTGTTGCGAATACTATTGTGCCTACACAAACACCCACAAAAAACAGACCCTCAATTAGTACGGTACATAATCTGTATTAATACTGCGTCACATTTTTGTTGTAATACGTCTTATTTCTATGAACCAACAGCTAACGTATCTCCAAGATACTGGTGTTGTTGCGAATACTATTACCTTGACTACGACGATGAATCGACACAAACTGGTCCCAGCGATTGCTTTTGCATACACGACGGCAAATCAAATAAAAAAATTGCCCACGCCAACACCCACAAAAAACAGATCCTCAATTAATACGCTAAATAACCTATATTAATACTGTGTCACATTTTCTCCAGTCTTGTGCAAAACGCTTCACATCAGACGTGTCATGTTACAATAATAACAAACACGAGATTCAGATTTGTCCGGCCTCCTGAAAGCGAGCACACAACTTGTCGTTTTCGCGGACGACAAACGACAGCGTTGACCTCCTGTAGTAAGAGCTGTCGATCTCCAGGTTATTGATGACGTCTGTCAACATGTGCGCCCTTTCCGTACCACTGCCGGGTGCATTGTAGTTGATGTGGGTGAAGTGAACGTGGAAGTGGTAGTAGGACGGCATGTAGTGCACGTAGATGCGAAGTTTGTTTCCCGGCACCTGATACCGCTCCCAAATGGCTGCCTGCGAGTAACAGAATGCACCACAAGTCAGTGACATGCAGCTTCGGTACACGTGCGGATGAAAACCGAGACGATGACGAAGACCGATTTTTTACTTACAAAATACGGTCGTTTTATCGTATGAAAATATTACATGTTACATTTATAGTTTACACCAATTATAAACTATACATTTTTAATTATATAATGCCTGATTCCACTTAAAAATCAAAAGCTATACTGCTCTTTATACAAAAAACATAAAATCATGTGACAGAGCTCTTTACAGGCCATGTCTTCACTAACTATTGGTAAAAAACTATCTGCAAATAGCTTAAGTTATTATATGCATTTGATTAAATAGAAGAGAATGTAGTCTTATTAAAACCACAGATCGTTATACTGGAAAATTTCCAACAGTATGAAGAGCCTTATGCATGCTGAATTTCGACCTGTTCCAGTCAGGTATAAGTTATTTATTCAGAAAAGGCCACCATACCAAAATAAAAAGTAGATTAGTTTTCTTTTCAATCTGATGTTAAGTTAAACTGACAAATATTAATGACGGGAGCAGTTTTAGCGAACCATATTTTTTGTACAGTACGGCTACGACTAGTGCTGATTCGATATTCGATATATCGAAGTATCACGATACTTGCGAAAGTTCGATACATATACCGATACCTCGTGGTATCGCGATACTTCGATATTGTTGGTATCGAACGCCCACTGTTCGATACCTTCGACATTGAGTCCACTCGACGACGTCGAACATCGTTGTCAATGACGTCGTTGTTTACGGTAACTACCACTTCGCTGCTTAACTTGACTTAGATGTGGTTGTTTAGAAAATAATGTAAAATCAAATGTGAATTATTTTCTAAAACTTTATTGTAGAGTTAGTCTATATAATAACTGTTTTCTGTGCGCGATCTTAGCCTAGGTCATACTTCGTTTAGCTTCGGTTATCGACTCTCTCGTTTGGTGGCACTACCATCCATGCCGTCTGTCTCCCTACTTTACTTACGGTTACGCGTACAAAACACACATCCTATAGTATTTTTATAGAGTGTTTATTGCACGTACTAGTATGTATGAAACTAATTTAATAATAATATTATTAATATAAATAATTATTCGAGCGCGATGCGCAAGCTTTGTTTATCCGGGTTCCGTTTGGTGGCGCTGTTTTGCTGTTTGGTGGCGCCACCGTTTGCCGTATTCGACTCTCTCAACCAAGACGAACGACTACAAGTCGCAACGTTCATCGCTAATTTGGCAGTTTTTCAACAAAGAGTGTCTGCTATGCCAAAAGCGCCCCAAAGATAGCGGGGGAAATACATCGAATTTTACGAAACAAGTTACTGTCCACCATTCAAGAAACTATTAAAACGTGCTAATCAACTTTCATCGAAGGACACGTCGACGTCGTGGACAACGTCGCAACGACTCGAAAGTGTTCTATCGAAATATTCGACAATGAGCAAGCAGTGGACATCTAGTTACAGTTGAAGCGAATCGCCATCGGTTGCCGAATCTACTACTGCGGCCACAGCGTCAAGAAGTGACATACACGATGACGATACGCTTTCTGCATCTACTGTTATTTGGCACTAGCCAAACAGGTTCACCACTGCCACTGGCTGAGGTAGAGGAAGAAACCGACTTGTTCTTGAACAGTTGCAAAATCATTATGGGGCTTGTTATGTGTACTTGATAACGTGGTAATTTAAGTTTTATATTAAACAATATTGCTGTGAACTGGGAACTACAAAATTATTGTAATTTTAATTAATATTTTTTCTATTATTAATTAGTGTTATTTTATTGTAATCGTCTATATAATTTTGATGTTAAATCATAATTATCTTTACGATACACTTAATAAAAAAACATTATAACAGTGAATGTGCAACTGTGCTGGCACTATTATAAGTGATAGACCATGTGTGTTTAGCAATAACATATTATTTATATGTTATGTTTCAGCAGTACTTAATTGTTGATGGTAACTTTAGAGGACACGTTAACTTGAAATTAAGCTGCTTTATAGTGTATTTGCAAACAACTGGGGTGAAATACTGTTATTAATTTAAAATAATTCAGTGCAATTAATTAAAGTATTTGTCACTAGGTATTTTATTGCAGTTGTCTTTATTGTTTTAATATTATATTACAATTACCTTTTAGTTTTACAATAGTAATCAATTATATTGAAACTGTTGTTTGTTTACTTAAATAAAATGAAAATTGCATATTAATAATTGTTTGCATGGTTAAAATTATCATATATTTCCCTACAATTGGAACATTGTGTGTGTTTCTGTGGCATTACTATAAGTGGATAGTGAATTAGATTTACAAGGTAAACATCTGGTATCGATTGATATAGAAGAATTCTGGTATCGAACCAGCAATATATCGATCGATATCGAAGAATTCTGGTATCGAACCAGCACTACTTCTGTTGCATACTGTGCTTCTACTGTGAACTGTGTTCTATGTGAATATTAGACATACAACGTAAGTATCGAAAAAAATTCAGCTATAGATCGATCGGTATCGAACAAAACCTGGTATCGAACCAGCACTAGCTATGACTCTATTTACTCTATTGCTACGAGCTTTTATTTTTTAGTAGATTGTGGAGATATGAGTAAATAATACAAATATGATTTGTAATACGATTATGTGAGTTAATAACTAGGATTATTACATGAAAAAAATAAATGATTCAAATAAACAAAATAACATGCTAATGTGATGTTATTTAGACAGGTGTAATCCCTATCAGATGCTGTAGTTGATATATATGCACGCACTTTAATGTGTAAAAATCAGCCCTTCTGACTGACTTCCGAATGAAATCCTAAAGTAAAAATGTTCATGGGTGTTGCTTGGTAAAGTACTGTGATGTAACATGAGTCAAAGTTCAACATATTTTCATAGACAATACGTTGTAAAATTGTTGTAATTCAGTGTCATGCTTGCATTTTTCCGGTCGTTATAAACTTTCCGGGTGACGTTTCTGCACATGCGCGATAAATGTAAAATCATTGATGTGGAGCGAAACGCAAAGTATTTATGGTATAAATGCCATGGGCTGTTTGTTAACTCTCC
Organism: Ridgeia piscesae; assembly: GCA_025642075.2. Classification (NCBI taxonomy): domain Eukaryota; kingdom Metazoa; phylum Annelida; class Polychaeta; order Sabellida; family Siboglinidae; genus Ridgeia; species Ridgeia piscesae. Next base: position 62,550 of record JAODUO010000211.1, on the reverse strand, counting down.
TGTGGTGATTACTGAGAACAGTTACTTAGTGAAGTTGAAGTGAAGTTGAAGTGAAGTGAAGTGAAGTGAAGTGAAGTGAAGTGAAGTGAAGTGAAGTGAAGTGAAGTGAAGTGAAGTGAAGTGAAGTGAAGTGAAGTGAAGTGAAGTGAAGTGAAGTGAAGTGAAGTGAAGTGAAGTGAAGTGAAGTGAAGTGAAGGTACGTTTTTATATAGTGCAGTATCCAGTCCACAAGACTGCTCAAAGTGCTTTTACACTTTACTTCCCAGACAGACTTGTTCAATCAAATACCATCTCAACTTCTCTGGTAAGCATCCAACCAAATGCTACAATTAATGTACGAAAAGCTGCTCGTACACATATCCACCACTGTCTATTGCCAGGTACTCATTTATACAGCTAAGTGAACTGGAGCAATGTAGAGTGAAAAAACGTGCCCAAGGATTCGAACCTGGATTCTCTTAGTCGAGAGTCTGAAGCTCTACCCCTGAGCCATTGCACTCTAGCATTTCATTCAATGTTATTTTGTTTATTTGCATCTTTTTACTTTTTTTCATGCCATAATAATCCTAGTTATTAACTCACATAATCGTATTACAAATCATATTTGCATTATTTAACCATATTAAAATATTACGTTTGTTTAAATCACTGTCACGAATTATGGCGCACTGCAACCACGTGATTTGTGCTTGCTATCAAATTTGCGACAAATAACTGCTAAAGGGTTATAATAGTTTTTGGTCATCAAGTCTTTTTAGAAAACAGCCAAAACATTCATGACAGTATGAAGAATCAGTTGAATTATATTCAACATCAAATACAAGGTCCCTAGGCATAAATGTGTCGCACTGTATTATAGTGAAGTTAAAATGACACATGATACATGCAACAGACAGAATTATGCAAGCCATTCACTGATTTCCTTGTCGCTGACAATGTTTACATATAGTGATTCAGGGATTTTACTTACTTCAGCTCTATGTTTAAAAAAACTAAATAATTTAGTGAGGCTATTCAGATGGTGTCATCCAAAGATGATAAGGCGACCCTATATTCGGTAACAAGAACCTAGTCATCAAAACAGCACATCGACAAACAAGTCTGATAGGCTTGAGTCATCCTTTCACCACTGACAACTTCGGGAAGAGGTATTGTTTTTTTTTCAACTGTCATTTTTGTGTACAGACACTGTATGTTGATAAGCCATAGAAGACTTGTGTGAAATATCCATTCTCTATGTAGTTAGTCACAACGTTTTGGGCATCAATGGTTCTCTCTAGAAAAATAGGTTGGTAAATGTGCGAGGTTGTTTACATGTCACATTTTAATGCGATGATTTACATAAAAAAATCTAAAACAGTGTATTTTGTGCTTTAGAATCATTTCTCAAAAACCCCACAATGAAGCATGCCATATTGTTAAGCATCTTGTCAGTTTCCATTATATTTTCAACTGCACAGATGTCTCATTTTATATACTATTTACCATAACATAGAACACCCTCCTATTAAGGTCATCTTATGACAAAAAGTGAAGGAGATGACCATATTGGTGGGACTAGTTTCAAAAAGATGAACCAGATAAATGGAAAAGTATGTGACCTAAATTGCAAGGTAATTGCATCATTGCAAAGTTTAACTGTATTTTGTAACTGAACATTTCATTTGGGGGGTAGTTTTGTCTGGCACAGGACATACCTGGTAGATATTTTATATTTCAGTTCAGTACTGTTAATATACTGATCAATATCATAATTTTAATGTCTGCAAATTGAGGGTGTGGTGTGGAGGGTAGGGCACTGAGGCCACAAGAAAGTAATTTAATCTGCTAATGGACACCCGCTGACCTTTCCCTTGACCAACATGTTCTTGAGCATGGGAAGATGAACGGCTGTGAGATCTCGGAGGGTGCGAATGCCACGCTTGCGAACCAACCCCATCACATACAGGTCCTCGGTCAGTTTCTCATTCCATTTCATGTCAGGCATCACCATAAATCCTTGCTCGGCATCCGGGTCTTCATAGATGATACGCTCTACCTCTGATTTCTTGTCGAGAATGTTGTAGACCCACTGCATGCAAATGATAACTTTCAGTAGGTACATGAATACAAATATATCTGGTAATGAAAACAGTACACTTCCACAGCTCAATGTACAGACACACACGTAATAATAATACAGGTATATATTCTTATATACACCCTCCCTCTCCACCAATTCCCGATTCATTGTATGTTAAAACTAAACATGAGCAGTAGAGTACAACTCCTGGCAGAGGAGAGTGAACTAACGGCTCTAAGGGATTAAGGGGAAGTGAAGAAGCATGTACACACATCTAGACTGAAACGCTCCGACTCTAGATAAGGCAGTGTGATGTCGGTGTAGTCGTCAGCTGTCTCTGTGATGAGGAAGGCTTGTGTACAGCTGTACTTTGCAATGTGCTTCTCTGTTGCTGGGTAAATCAATGTTGTCTTCAGAGCTACAATCATAAAACAGTATCAATTAAAACTTACAATATATAGTTTTCAAAGCACATCCAGATTTGAAAGATAGATACATTTGACTGCCATATCTAAATTATCACGTTATACATGTTAAAATGGACACATTGTTCTATTACTATTACATTTGAAGCAATTATTATTACAGTTACATTTTCATCCCAACATTGTATGCTTGTAGCCTTGTACACTGAGTACGGGTAAGTACAGTGTGCATAAGTATATACAACAATGTGTGTGTGTGTGTGTGTGTGTGTGTGTGTGTGTGTGTGTGTGTGTGTGTGTGTGTGTGTGTGTGTGTGTGGGGGGGGGGGGGGGGGGGGTTTTTTTTTTTTTTTTTTTTTTGTGTGTGTGTGTGTGTGTGTGTGTGTGTGTGTGTGTGTGTGTGTGTGTGTGTGTGTGTGTGTGTGTGTGTGTGTGTGTGTGTGTGTGTGTGTGTGTGTGTGTGTGTGTGTGTGTGTGTGTGTGTGTGTGTGTGTGTGTGTGTGTGTGTGTGTGTGTGTGTGTGTGTGTGTGTGTGTGTGTGTGTGTGTGTGTGTGTGTGTGTGTGTGTGTGTGTGTGTGTGTGTGTGTGTGTGTGTGTGTGTGTGTGTGTGTGTGTGTGTGTGTGTGTGTGTGTGTGTGTGTGTGTGTGTGTGTGTGTTAAAATGGTATAACATACCGATTAATGCCATTAATGCCTCGAGCAGAAACATCACAACCAGGGTTGGGTCCAAATACACATTTTGGGATCAAATACACATACAACTCAGCCATATCAAATACATTGCTTGTCTAGATTTCAATAAAAAAAATTATTTAAATACAAACACACTTCCATTTTCAATCAAATACGATTCAAATACAATTGCCATTTTTGAAATTGTATTCACATACAATTCAGATACTTGGACCATGTTTAAATTATAGTTCGTGTATCACGACACTTCAAAATTGTTGCAAAACTGATTTCATAGAAAGTTGAAAACTATTATTTGGTGAAGGTAATTTGCAATAAAGGTAATCAGGTTGGCAGGCATTACATGTGATCATGAAACAGAAATGTTGATACTGAGAATGTTTTTGAAAAAAGTATTTGAAAGTATCAAATATTTTATAAATGTATTTGACCTCATGCCTGATAAAGACAAAAGTTCATTAGTCCATCAAACTATTTAGAATTGATTAGGGTCGCTGTTGCTACAAACACTTGATTGACTGCTGTAGACTAACTGGCAGGCAGGTTTGCTAGACTGTCTGTATCTGTACTATTGTACCAATTAGTGGGTAGCTCTTCACCTGCACTGGAGGAAACCTGGGTTCCTTTGTCTTTGCCCAGGATGTTCACACAGCAGTTTACAGCAGGATTCCTTGAAGCACCTTCCCTGTGAATACCTACCCTTTATGGCTACAGATAAGCTTCACTGGCTTCCCATTCATTCATTGATGCTAATGTTTGACCAGCTTCACTGTAGGCCAATTTCCTCAGTGCTGCTTGCAGACTGTTGACCAGATGTGAAAAACATTTTGTCTTGACTCCTGAGCCAGTTTATGTCAGGCAATGCTTTATCGTTTGTCGGTAATTTTATGTGTACTTGTTTGTATTTGCAAATTCTTTTCAAATACAGACCAAATATCAAATACAAATACGTGCCCTTTTTGTGTTTTTCAATTCAAATACAAATACACAAAATTTTGGAATTCAAATACAAATACATATTTGAACCCAACCCTGATCACAACTTACACTAGTTAGTGGAGGTCAGCATTTCTAGAGGTTTGAACTATTCCCTTTCAGAATGCAGTAAAGACCCCAAAAGCAACATTTCAAGGTTGATGTATGTATCAATGGGATCCACACTGCCTAAAACATATTAAAACCTTAGAAAGAATCCAAAGACAAGCTGCCAGATTTTTTACACAAAACTATTCTAGAGAACCAGGAACAGTAACCAAACTTTTTAAAGACCTCCAGTGGGACACCATCCAAACAAGAAGAAAAATTAAAAGACTTAGCATAATATACAAAATGGAACATAACCTTATAGATATCCCGCTAGATTACTATATCCAACACAACACTAGATCCTCACGTAAACATGACAGTCAGTTCTTGCAAATTAGATACTCTGCAAACATATTTGGAAACAGCTTCTTCCCAACAACAATTAAAGAATGGAATTCTCTCCCCCCAAACACTGTCTCAAGTAAATCACTAAAATCATTTCAAAATAGTTTAATCCAACATTTTAACAATTAAGTCAGATAACCCACCATGCGCAATAGCGTGATGTGTCCCTAGGACATTTTGCCAGTTAAGATACAGATACAATAATAATTTTATATCTATACCGTCCAGTGTTTGTGGAAAACTATAGGGCTTGGCTTTGCCATGCAGGCCAGGCTTATATGCCTTTATCAATGCCTGGCTATACTTTTGCAGACCAGGCCTGTAAAATATGAAACTCTGAGGACCGGGGCTATGAACCAACATTTATGGGCTTAAGCCATGTTCTGTGCTGGGCACTTACTACAGTAACTAGCTAGTCATCTGTGGCGCCATCTAGTAGACGTTTTAGCATTGCAAATAACCTACCGTTCAGTTCTTGCTTTGGAAACAACTGGTATGTGCCATAAATGTCATTATGCATTACATTTTTAAGGATAGATGTTTTCGTCAACATATCCTTGGCCACATCTTCGCTGAACGGCGTTTTTTCTAACATAACGACAGCGTCTTTCTTACTGTCTCCGAATCGGCCTAGCAAAAATATGGACTTCCGCTGCGAGTCCTCATTCAGCACTTTCGTTACTTGAAATCCACCGAAAGACTTTATGACATCGGTGTCGTCTGTTGTACCGTTTGTGCCTTCAACATGATCAAGCTTTGCCTTTTTGGAAGCATGATCATTCGCTGGCTCCGGGATAGATTTGTTTTCAGTTTCCTCGTGTGGACGTTTCGCCGGTTCAGCCATTTGGTCGGCCATGCTTGATATGATACACACCCCGTTAGGTGGCGTCACTATACTGACACCTTTACTCGCCAGGTGGTTAAACACCAAGACGTCGGTGACATGGCGCTGTCGCGCTTACATTTTTCCGATCGTTGTCGCGCTTACATTTTTCCGATCGTTATAAACTTTCCGATTGACGTTTCTGCGCATGCGCGATAAATATAAAATCATAAATGTGCAGCGAAACGACAAAGCATTTTTTGTATAAATGCCACGGGCTGTTCGTTAACTCTCCTGTGACGATTATTGTGAAGAGTTGCTTAAAATGTCGTTCAATACAACGTCTTAATTTTGTTTAAATCACTGTCACGGATTATGGCGCACTGCAGTCACGTGATTTACGCTTGCTATCAAAACATGCCTCAAAACTTGTTTGCCTCGTGTTAATTGGCGACAAATACCTTTGCAGAGAAGTTATATACATCCTAACGAACAACCCATAGTATTTATACCATAAATGCATTGTTCTTTCGCTGCATATTAATGATTTTACATTTATCGCGCATGCGCAGAAACGTCAATCGGAACGTTTTTAACGCCGGAAAAATGTAAGCGCTACAGCGCCAATTTTTCAAGAGTCAAATAGTTGGCCCTTTTGTAGGCCTATTTTATATCTACACAAAACTGAGACATGTTATGCTAAAGCTTACCGCGTAAATGTTTCGCGCATGAATAAGCGATCTTTATTTAATTTAATCGGTAAATTTATTTCAATATTTGTTTATACAATGATTTCGGAAGGTGAGTTGGACAGTTACCTCAACTCCTTGAGCTTGACTTGAGTTCATTGGTTGATTTATTATTTGAACACAGTAACGCTGCTTCTTACAGTGCCAACTATTGACTGTAGCTTATTTCCTTTTTCTGCAGAGTGGTTTGGAGCATAACTCTACGTTATCGCCCCGAACTGAGCATTATGCCCCGAGCTATATAAGCGGTTATTTTTTTAAAGGAATGGTTTGTAAGCCTATGTTAACGGGAGTGATGAGTGCAACAGCTTCTTGGACTTTGGGTTTTTATGATGGTGCTTGTTGCAGGAAAAGTGTTCCAATGCGAACACATGGGGAATAAAACGAATATGTTATTGCATTTACATGGAACGGTTGTTTCTGGATGGGGTGGCAGGCCAATCAGAAATCAGTGAAGTTATTTAGTACATAGCTCCTATTCCAATTCGTAGATGAACATTCTGATCATGGTTTGTTTAATGGAGTTTGTTGTAGTCTTCTGTGGTTGTTTCCGTGTGTAGTCATTTTAATACAAACAATTCGTTGTGTGATATTGTTTGGATGTCATAAATTCGGTGATGAAGACTCTTGAAGAACAAGCTTTACCATGGTTTTGGCTGAATAGTATACACGCCACAACTTGTTTCAACTCTACATAGTTTCTTTCATATACTAAGCAAACACATTTTCAACGGTAGTGTGCGTGCGTGCGTGCGTGTGCGTGTGTGTGCATGCCTATGCCGACCTAATGCGTGAGTGCGTGTGTGCGTGTGTGCCTGCGTGCGTGTGCATTTAAATGTGATTTCTCAGGGAAAACGTATAGCACTAACGACGCTGCCTTAAAACATGAAGAATATAGTGCTGTTATCTGATCATTTCATCAAATGCTTGTTTTTCTGTATACTATGGAATATACAACTGTTTTCAGGTTAGGCATACGAAAAATGGGTGGCAAACCACTCTCTAATTACGATTTTTGAATCTATTGTGTTATTTATAATATGGTGGAATATTTCAAAATAAATATTGAAAGGTATTGTTGCAAGAATATAGTTTGTCTAGTTTGTACATCAGGCAGCTTGACAGTGAAGGGATTCTCAATAAAGTGTCGAAGCAAGTTGGATACGATTCGTGTTTGTATAACTGTTTATCCGAATACGCCTTCTTGATGCCATGTGCATGCGTGGCTTTAATTGTTTGCGCCGTAATTGCAGCATTGCTGAAAGCTTATCAAATCTTGATGTGAGGTGATGTGTAACGTGTTCTGAGTGCTCCTAATAAGTGGACACTGCGCTATATAAGAACATACATTGAACTCTTTAATGTTTACAATGAGATCCACGCCACTGGTGACAACATTCGCACGATCATTTACGGATGGTGTACACGTGACATACGGTTAACAATGTCCACATTTTCTGTGCTTTGTTCGCCACACATACGAAAGACGCTACTCGTTGTCGGAATGAAATGAACGCGGTATTTTCACCAGGTTTCCATGACTACAACTAGGTCCTACATACAAAACATTCTCGGTCGCACACATGCCAACTTTTACGGTTTCCCTGTAACGCACACGGACTTTTCTTTCTCTTGGTACATTCCTTTTGTTTATGTATATTTTGGGCAAGAGTTTTGTACTGCGGGATACGACCAGTGCTTTCCAAATGGCATGCGAATAACGCTATCAGAAATACACCCGAAGACCGAACACGCAGGTAGTTTACCATATTTGCATTCAGCCGCACCGAAGTCTCACGAAATCCGGTTAACGTATCCAAGTTTGCATGGCGAGTTGGCTTTAAGCATGCGCGCAGACCAGCGGAAGTAGGCAACGAAACAGGCCCGCATGTGGGTGTTATAGAGCCTTGTACCCGTCGTTACATGTATATACCGTTCGGGGTTGGCACGTATGAAACAATGCTTACATTAGCTTACCCTGAAGACGTAATCTATGCACATATTATTCAAACAATAACCAATATATAATACGACAAATTGACAATATAATATACATTGACGCCTGTCCCAACATAATTGAATAATGCATCTGCGTTTTCAAAATAAAAATGAATGTTTTAGTGTTATGCGTTTGCAACAAATTTGTCATCGTGACACAAAATGATGAGAATTTCTCACGCAGACATATTTCACACATGAAAACCACCAACATGTTGGCAACATTTGCAGGTTTTCTTAATTCTTTGCAACTTTGCAGTGCACATGGTACAGTTTCAAAATAATAATAATTTCGATGCTACAGTGTGTTATTTGCAAGTGTACCCTTATTATTTTTAAATGCACATGATGTGAACATATCGGCAAAATAGTTATTATAATACATGGATAGACAAAAACAGAACAGTGACAATGGCAGTCGAAAAATCCAACTGTTTTTTTCTTAACGAAATTAAAATATATTTACAAAACGTTTCACTGGCAAATGATCCACCCGAGGAATTGCAGTAATGAATTCATTACAGTGGCGTATCTGTGATGTGGGTGGCAAACACGTTCGATGTACAATTGTGATCAGTGTGCCCAAGATGTTATAAAATATATATATCCACAAAGCCAAAATGGTTCCTGACTCAATGCAACCTAAATACGCCGCTGATGCATTACTATTTATTGCGAGCATTTCGGTTAGTTATAAACAAATAAACAAATTACTGACGTGATTTTGATATTTGCAACAAACTAACATATGCATTTTTACAGCATGCGTAGCCCTTTACTTTAATTAACAACAACATACCAGCACATCTTCACTCCGAAAGGTGAACGTGTTCGCCGTATATATTTACATACATGTACAATTTCCGTTTTTTACATATAAATTCTACGGCCTTGAAGATTAACGTATGGAATTTACCACGGTTACTATAGATGCCCGTTTATATGAGAATCATGCCATCATTAATACGTAATTCTGAACTGACAGTGAAATAATTATTCGAAGAAAATCGTTGTTTTCTCCTTCTAGAGATACTTCATTTCAAAACAAACGTGTTATAATGTACCGCGTGCCAGGTGAAATTAGGTATGGGAATACATGGTTTAAACAATAATCTATTTACAAGAAATCAAACAAAAACAAACTGGAAAGAGCACTGTGTTAATGTCAATGACCCTAAATACATAATTATAGGTGTTTAAATATTTCGTCTTAAATTACATCGTAAAATATGTATTAGTTTCTGTACCACGCTGAGCTGGCGCAAGCCATTGCGTGCGTGCGTGCGTGCGTGCGTGCGTGCGCGCGTGTGTTTGTGTTGTGTGTGTGTGTGTGTGTGTGTGTGTGTGTGTGTGTGTGTGTGTGTGTGTGTGTGTGTGTGTGTGTGTGTGTGTGTGTGTGTGTGTGTGTGTGTGTGTGTGTGTGTGTGTGTGTGTGTGTGTGTGTGTATGGTGTGTGTATGTGTGCGTATGTGTGCGTGTGAGAGAGAGTATGCGTGTGTTAGTGTTTATGTGTATTTGTGTGTGTGCGTGCGTGCGTGTGTTTGTGTGCGAGAGAGAGAGAGAGAATGTGTATGTGGAAAGGCTTTACGCTCATGTGCTATGTATGCGTGTGTGTGTGGTTTGTGAAGTCCGTAGTTCTCTTAAAACTGTGTTTATATTGAGCTGACTTGTAATTTCCTTAATCAATTTATGGTTCACTGGTAATTTATAAACCCTTCGCCTTCACGACTAATTAGTCCACGTGATTGCTTATTTGTATTTACGTGACGTTCCAACACACTGTGGGGACGGAAACGGATAGCACATAATCGTAGTTCTACATACGAATTCTGACATACAACGATGGACAATGCGTGTTATTGTTCGGTAATTATTCGTACTGTCCGATACATTCATCTTTCCTGACTGGCCGCCATCTTGGCACAATGTATCACATTCTCGAAGGGTGCCTTCAGAGTTGGATACAGAAACTAACTGCGCATCAGCAGTCGTCGCTCTCCTCTTCCTCGACGGCTGACGGGCGAACCTCTCTCCCGGCATGCAGCGCGGGCTCGGCAACTGGGAGTGACCTGAGGCCGAGCTGGTCGCGGGGGATGGCCGACGAATCTGTGGAGGTGATTAGTCAGATAAACAAAGAGCGGATTCGATTATAACAATCACATCGAACTTATTGATCGGAGCGGGGAATACGCAGAGCTTTCCGGCACCGTCAAAATATCAATGTGCTTTCTTCATTAGTAATCACTGGTCAAATCTAGTCTTGCACAGCGCGTGTGTCGCGATACATACCACCATTATAATCACGCCACGGTTGGCATTAAAGAAAGTCATTATGGTCAAGTGTGGAAGAGAGATACGGAGCAAAATATTATGGTATCAAGTAGACTGTATACAATATACTCGCCTAAATAAATACACATAGTTAAGAGAGCTATTATGTGAAATACTTACGCCAAATGACTGTTGGATCCATATCCTGTACACGACCATGTGACTGGAACAGAACAAGCACACGTTGTGATGATCTAGCAATGAGCAAAGAGCAAAGACGCGAGGAGGTACTACTCTTACTACGTAAACACAAGTGAATAAAGATATCATGCTTTCAAATTACTTACAACTTAAACAAACACACAAACACGAACACGCACCCACATTCACATGGTCTATAGGATATTTTGCTAGTCAGAACACAGATACAGAAGCAGTTGCTAGTCAGAATACAGACACACACACGCGCATGCTCATTCGCGCACGCACAAATATACACACTCACACGATCGCACACTTGCAATGTGTGTGTGTGTGTGTGTGTGTGTGTGTGTGTGTGTGTGTGTGTGTGTGTGTGTGTGTGTGTGTGTGTGTGTGTGTGTGTGTGTGTGTGTGTGTGTGTGTGTGTGTGTGTGTGTGTGTGTGTGTATATATATATATATATATAATCAAGATGATCTTGGCCGAGAATATAATGGTGGGTGGCGACGATCGATCCGGGTATTATTAAGTTAATAACGCGATATCTCTGACATTATGTCAGACAACTAGTGCAAAAGCACCCAGGTCAGATTCGCGTTTAATTTGGACTTCAGAGAGAAACCCTGATTCATCGCGACGCAGCAGAAGAATAGCCAACGCAAGATCGTTTGATATTTACTTCGATCTAGCACGCATCCTGTGCTCCCCACACGTTTTTATCTCACCTGCTATAATCAACCGCAAATGTGGGAGTGTGCATTATATGTGAGGACAAAACTGTACAGATAATCGCAATTGCCTTCGTTGCGTGAAGTTTTCGACCTTTAGTGTATTTCCGCTTGGAAGTTGTAGGACCCAGGTGGTCCTACGAAATATGCAATTAATATCAATTAATGCGGAAAATATGACATTAGCTGCATAGGCTCTCTCTGACCCTGCTAAATGTGCCGTGTAAATTAATGGCAACGCTTGACATTAATCAAAATTCGTCCGGTAGTTAAAGTTAAATGTTTTGAAGATTAGTGATATTACTCCTATTCCAGTTTCACACAAGTAACCTGTGAGTATAACCATACCTATTATAGTTATGCAAATAATGTGAACATATATTTTATGTGTTTCCACCTGCGTTTGAAAATAATTCTTTAATGACATCCACAAATTATATTTGCGAAACTTAATTTGTACGATGATAATGCCAACACAAAACAGCACACTTATAGAATCGGGCTAGATGAACGTAAGTTCTTAAATAGCGCAGTATTCAGTCATCGCAGCGGATTAAAGCGCGTTACATTTTAACACCTTTTCTCCCTAGCAGACCAGTTGAATTGAACATATTCAGTTGAGTGAACTGGAGCAATGTAGGGTGAACGAACTTGTCAAAGGTTCGACACGGCAGCACATGATTCGAACTTGGGTTCTCTTAGTGGAGAGGTCAAATCTCTAGCCATTACACATACACACAATCAATAATATATATATATATATATATATATATATATATATATATATATATATATATATATATATATATATATATATATTCTCTGAAGAATGAAAAGCAAAAACATGGAATTAAGGAAGCGGCGTTTCTGAGCAATCCGTACGTCACACCGTGTTAATAGACGCACATGAGAAAATGCTCGATAATGCACTCACGATTGGAAGTAATATGTCCAATCAATTGGATTGTTATCTACGTGAGTTCATTCCGTAGGAATATCACTGACGCCGGAACGAAATTAATATTCGAGGGACGGGGGAGGAAGGTCACTGTTGAAGTGGGAGGACTGTGTGTGAAGGTACATGAAAAGATCGACGGAGGATAACAACCTGTCACATGGCTTTCTTTTGGTACACCGCGGTAACTGGGTACATCGGCTAGGGATCTAGGAGAAAAGCAACTAGGATTAAAAATCCAGGTAGACCCAACTCATCAGTGGTGTTAGTCAGCCTGAGTGGTGTAGTGGGAACCTTGATGTACGGAAATGGCTATGTAAAGGCGGAAACCATATCCTATATAGCTTGCAGATAGATGGGCGTCCCAAACTCCAACTGCCCCGAATCTCTGGGATATATGTCCCACACACTTCCAGAATGTCCACCATGATAAGATATTCTTTTACGTGTTTGGCCTTGAACAAGGTCTCGCCCACGAATCCGGCTAGCGGATAAACGGGAATGTATCCCGAGTCATTCGCCGAAGTGATCGCAACTAAGCAATAATAAAACTTGCCCCGCAGTTGTAATACAGATATAGGCCAATGGGAAGACGTAAACAAAATGTGAGTGACAAGGACGAGGTCGGAGAAGCGGCACATGAAAAGGTGAGCAGCGTTTCCGGAAATGGCGGCAGGCTGCATTGTTATGATTTGAAAGGACGCTGCATGACGGTCAACATGCAACACGTTTCTGGTTACGTTTGTTTTAGAGTAACAATCAACACCAAGCCGCAGTCACACGTCACGCGTCAACTGCACGTAATTGGAAACGCCGGGCGTCTTATTTGCTGCGGAAGCTAACCGGACATTTCGTCGATACGACGCTTCGTCGACGTCATACCGTAGACAACACCGACAGAATGACGGAGTGGTGCTCTTTTTATGTCAGAATGATCACAACGTGTCACCGCTTGCTTAAGCATAAATGTAACGCAGGAAACTGGAATCAGGAAACGGTTATTTGTCCCAATAACAAATAAGAGAATTCGTGCTAAAACTGTTTTTGTTTTATACAATATGTTACCATTTGTAAGATGAAAACAACAGGAACAATACACAGAGCGGGGCAAAATTTTATATCAGCAACTACTTGGACGTTTCGTCTATATCAAGATTAAACGTGAATGTGGTACCGTAGTATCTGAAATAACAATTTTGTGACTTATTGATAGAGTAAAGAAAAAAACACCTTGCACAGTGTTACGGTGACCCTATATAGCCCCAGCAAATTGGTGTATTAATACACGCACTAAACATTTCTTTGATATATTACAACACACGTAAACACATTAGACTATTGGTGTTTCTTATTAGAAGGATCACAATAACATTTGGTATTTACCCTAGGAAACACGTCGTAGTTTGTCATGTTGTAGCTGTAGGTATCATATATGGTATATCATTTTTTGACATTATATATTGCATATGCCCATAGTTAACTTATATCAGGATGTTGAGAAAACAATCGAGTATATGTGTGCATTGTAGATATATTTACTTATCAAATTACAGCTTTCTTTTATTTTCTGCTTATTTTGCCACATTTCTATTCATATCACTCGACAGTTGAAATGTACCTGCACATTCCACCACAGTACGCGGCTATTGCTTTTTAAACAAGACTAATTAAACATCGTAATTATCGGGGAGGATAGACAAAAGGCGGAACAGCCGTGTTGTTTTCGGTTGTTGGCCTGTTTTAGGCAGCGGCATCTTACGTTAGTTAGTACAGACGAGTACACCACCTGCACGGGTTCTGCACAGTCTACGGCACTTCAGACGGGGAGACTGGCACGCTATAGCGGGGTCCAGGGAACCGAGAGTGACCATTTGACAGATGACATAATATGTTATGTAGATTGCTGATAAAGCGAGCGAGAGGGACGATGTCGCGCTTACATTTTTCCGAGCGTGATATTAGTTGACGTTCAATAGTTATTTGTTTGCATTTACAGTTTGAGATAATACTGTTAGGAGACTTCTAATAAACAACTATTATCAAACTGTAGGCAGTACCACAAGGGAGACAGACGGTGTGTTTCAATAATATGACTAACATCTCGGTAAATGAGTTATTTAAGTGATTCGGATCAAACACAAACACTGTTGGTGAATTTGTCCAGACATAAAAGAGGGGACCGAGAGAGCATTGCGTTAGCGAGGTCACACAGAGTGGGTAACCTGCACATAGAAATGAAAGTGTCATCAAATACAAACTCGAAACTCCCATGTAACTATACATGTATACGCTAACTTTGGCATATTGAAATAGCATCCCCTTCCAGATTACGAGGTCCACTCTCCCCGTTCTATATCCATTTTCGTACTTGAGGAACAGGACAACTATTGTTAAACACGCTACACATAGGACGATTACAGGTACATCGTTGAAGAAGGATGGCTTACAAAGGAATAATTATGTATAATAAAACAACTGAATATTTCTATTTTGAATTTCTAAGAGATGACAAATTAGTAATGCAACATGAGGCCAAGATCACACCAAGAAAACAGTGAGGGTGAAAGATTACAGATATCGGATGTTCAACAACCTGTTGCTCACGATTCAATATTGGGTCGCCAAAACCACTTTAGCGGTATTCTGTTTAACGTCGCCGATAACACATAATGTATCCACGTTGAGAAATTCGCTGCTGTTTTCAATGAACTACATTTCGAAACGTTCACAGTGAATATTCAAATCAAGGTAAAATTTCGGTTTTACACAATTATTTATATAATATATACTGTCTACGCGATTTTCTGCCTTCTCAATATCATCAGGATATCATCATAAATTAATAAATTTCAAATATTGTCAAAATGATGACAAAGTTGCCTGATCTCCCGACTCCATCTGCCATATTTGCTTTTGGTTTGGAAGGGACGTCTTATTTTTATGAGAAACCAACGAACGGCGCTGATTGGATGCATCCTCCGTTTTCGGCAAGCATGCTTACTGCATGTTACTCTTCTATCATTTATTTATTTATGATATGCCTATTTATTTTATCATGATTCTTTGCTATCATTCATTACAACTTAGCTCTGAGGGCATAGGTCTCCAACAAGTAAGTCCTGCTACCGGAATTTGGGTGGCAGCCAAAAACGGTTAATAATAGCTCAAGAAAACGAAGGCGGACAACAACAACACTACAGGAACTAGTGGTAGCAACACATAACAGGACTTTCTAATGAACACATTATCGGAACAATTTGACAGTCCTGGCTCAAACTAATCAACACCCAGAATCCTCCATTGGTACGACCGCACAGGCACCCAACGAACTGGAATGGTGGAAATGGACGCAAAGTTTCTGTGACACATAATGCTATAACAAAAACGACATTATACCAGAGTGACAACTGTAACACCAAGCACAATAACCAAAGCACACCTAAATTGTCGCCAACTGGTGTTGATCATTAGCGAACATAAACAGAACACCAACCTGCCGTGTTCATTGAAAGCCACAACATGTGTTGAGATAATGCATATAAGTAGGTGGTGTTAACCAACCATGCATTTAGAATAATACTAAGTAAGTATTTAGGGGAAATGGGTGTACTTAGTTCAAGTATCCTCTATTTAGGATTTTTGGAACATGAACAATGACCCTAATGCACTGGCAACGGCGTATAGGTAAGGTAGGTAAGTAACTTCTATGCCGCCAATATCCTCAGAATCCCAGCTCAGCGGCGCAACAAAACCAGATGATTTAGTATTCTCAGTGAAGGCCAATTTACTATCTGGGTGGGTGACAGTGACGAGATCTTGTCTTATACGGAAGGAATTTCCTCTCTCTCTCTCTTTCTCTCTCGCTCTCTCTCTCTCCCCCCTCTCTCTCTCCCCTCCTCCTCTCTCTCTCTCTCTCTGTCTCTCTGTCTCTCTGTCTCTCTGTCTCTCTCTCTCTGTCTCTCTGTCTCTCTGTCTCTCTGTCTCTCTGTCTCTCTCTGTCTCTGTCTCTGTCTCTGTCTCTGTCTCTGTCTCTGTCTCTGTCTCTGTCTCTGTCTCTGTCTCTTCTCTGTCTCTCTCTCTCTCTCTCTCTCTCTCTCTCTCTCTCTCTCTCTCTCTCTCTCTCTCTCTCTCTCTCTCTCTCTCTCTCTCTCTCTCTCCTCTCTCTCTCCCTCCCTCCCTCCCTCCCTCCCTCCCTCCCTCCCTCCCTCCCTCCCTCCCTCCCTCCCTCCCTCCCTCCCTCCCTCCTCCCTCCCTCCCTCCCTCCCTCCCTCCTCTCCCTCCTCCCTCCCTCCTCCCTCCCTCCCTCTCTCTCTTTCTCTCTCTCTCTATTTCCTCTCTCTCTCTCTCTCTCTCTCTCTCTCTCTCTCTCTCTCTCTATATATATATATATATATTTTATTTCCTCTCTCTCTCTCTCTCTCTCTCTCTCTCTCTCTCTTATATATATATATATATATATATATATATATATATATATTTCCTCTCTCTCTCTCTCTCTCTATATATATATATATATATATATATGTGTAATATCATATATAATATATATATATATATATATATATATATATATATATATATATATATTAATGATATTTACAAACACATTTAATGCAACGTTATTGTTGATCGTTACAAAGATTTTGTTGTGCAAATTGTTCTTCAATCTATACTATACGGTAGGTTGTTATTTTTATTATTAATATTTTGTCTTATGATGAAATAGGCACCAAATTATTCACTGCACCGGTACTTTGGTCATCATCTCCTAATAGACCGTCATCAAATAGAACAGAACTCAGTGCTCTGAACCGCCAAAATATTCGGACAGAACAGTGATAATTTCCACGAGAAGTAACCAGGTCACATTGCGAGACATGCGAACGTCAATCCATTCGTACGCGTCTAAAAGAAATTATATAGACATTTCCTGCACGTGTAGCATATTTATTTGATGTTTAAAATAATAATCTTAAGAACACTTTGAAAAGTATTTTAAAGTTAAATTTGTAGACCTACATGAGCAATGCTGTGATGACAATTCCGAGTGACCGATCAAATCGTGCACGGGAGAAAAGAATTCTATTAGAAAGTAAAACGATTGCGACGCACCTTCACGATCGTTTCCTGCGGATTGTCGGGAATAACGACGTGATCAAAGTCTGAGTGTTCACTTCCTGCCGTTGCTGGCGCGCGTTCGGGGTCTCCGAACCGCGCCGACTGCCCTGATCGCCAGCGGGGGTTGCCAGAGCCTGTCCTACTGAAGCTGTCGCTGCTCGGGTCGACAAAGGCTCGCCGCCGGGAGCCGAACTGCCCAAAGGAGCCCTCAGAGATGACCGTCTTTATTTTTCTTTTCGTAACGCACTTCCGTCTTGGCTGCGTGCGCAACCTCCGCTGCGCGAAGACGTCGTCGCTGTAGCGATCGCCTTCCGGCAATGGCTGCGGGTGACCGTCCGAATCGTAACTAGCGATCGCAGCCCCGCTGTTTCGGCTATTCCCTGTCGGCTGTTGGGCGGGCGCCCGCAGTATGGTGTTCTTCCTCAGCAGGCGATCAAGCCACGCGGCCACTTTCAACATCATACGAGCCAGTTGCGGACGGTCGATAAGGGTTGGGTTAGGCTGAACAGGCGGCTCCGGCCTGGCGCGCTGGCTCCT
Organism: Ridgeia piscesae; assembly: GCA_025642075.2. Lineage (NCBI taxonomy): Eukaryota > Metazoa > Annelida > Polychaeta > Sabellida > Siboglinidae > Ridgeia > Ridgeia piscesae. The sequence continues at coordinate 44,558 of JAODUO010000211.1, read as the reverse complement.
CAAGAGCGGGTACAGATAACTCTCGGCTAACGCCAGCCGCCCTTCCGTGTCGCCCGGCTGCACGGGGCTGGTTTCTTCGGGCAGCCCGACACGTCTATCGTTACCGTCGCGACGTCTCGCGTTAATCGGGCGTGACGACAGCACCGGTGCGGCAAGGATATTGAGCCAACTTGAACAATAGAGGAGCAAACAAAATGCGAGCAATCGCTCAAGCGCCATCACCCACGTTCGGTTGGCCGGAATCTGGTGTTCTGCCTACAGACAGAAAACGAAAAGACGTTAGCGTAATGGGATGCAGTTGACAAAACATTATAGATGCGCGTGACGTAGTTGACACAAGCTAACCTATGCGCAAATGTTCTCTGCATCAACGGTTAATATAATGAAAGCAAAGGTCAAAAAAGCAAATCTACCTAATGAATCCCTGCTAGTAACTGATTATCACAATTATATACAGGCGGGTCGATATGAAAAAATTACAGAACGTAGATTTTGCGCCACTAAGGCAGAAAGTCCGTAGATCAATAGCTAGGACACAGTTGAAACAAGTAACTCTTCCTGCAAATTGGGATGGCGGTTATTTAGGCCGAACTGAACGGCGTCCTGGTTCCCTATTGGTTAGCGGCGCCCGAGGGACACACACGCCGAGGGAAGAAAAACGTGCGAAGATTTTCAAGTTGCTTTCCTTCATAACGTCAAACGATCCATCACCGATCTCTGTTTAATACCGAGAAAGATATTATTTTCGATTTCCATTTTCGATTTTTTTTATCTGTCATGTATTCAATATGGTTGATAATTTGTGTGTGTATGAAATGGTAAGTACTTTTGCTGATACACTGCTTGACCCGCTGTATTTGTATGTCATTCTCTGTATAACGTACGCTGAAGCTTTAGGATTCTTGGTGAACATTTCGGAGCAACTGCGTTTTGCTGCTTGTTAACATTAATGATAATACTTATTTTGCAACGCGTTCCAGTTGGTAGTTGTACATTTACACACAATACTGGTGAACTTCTTTGAACTGTGCACACGGTGTTGTATTCTCAATTGGGTATACATGCAGTGGCAATTTTGTCTTGCCATTTTAAAGTAAATAACATGGACGAATTGCCAACTACCAATTTACACAGTAATTGGGTTTTTCCACACGAACTGAGAAATGGTCGCGTGTGTTCATAGCGTCCAAACAGTTCACCGGCGACTGACAGATAATCGAGATGAAGATATACCCATAAATTGGCTTCTGAGTGCAAAGTGTTCTGTTACTGATTTTGTGCTTCAGGTGGCATTTTGTGGTTGCCACACCCGTAGTCGGAACTCTGTCTGAGCGGCACTGTCCGCCGTTCACACATTGTGTCTCTGCCTTAATAACCTCGTGCTTTCTGCTCTGTTAATACGTCCAATGCGCACCGACTGCAAGGACACCGGATATCCGCTCAAGTGGGCAATGTGCGCGTGACAGGAACATTCTAATGAAGACCACACCCTTAATTTGACGATTCGAGTACGTCATTGTGTGCCTACGTCACACTCAGAATTACGTGCGTGACGTTATTCAAGCTTTGCCAACCAAAAATATTTACGTCATTACTAGACTGTGATGACGTATAGGAGTTAATATGGAGGAACCATTTTGCAAATTGATCAGCGGCCTCACACGGGTGGAGCCAGCAACTACATGATGAACAATCTTACAAATATTCAAGTTCTGTACAAATGTTTGTAACCATCGCTTTAAAAAACGGATTAATATAACACAGAAACTACTTGTTAACAATATTATACACATGTAGCTTCAATGTATATTGTGGTTTTGTAAAACAAATTGGTTCCGTCTGTGTGAGGGCGTCGTACAAAATGGCGTGGACTGGAAAAATAAGCCCTCTGATGAATTAGCTCAGCATGTAGACTACTAAATCAATGTTTGCTGCATGCAGTGTTCGCTTATATGATCTTACCCTATTTAATTTTGCAATAAAACATTTAGAACAAGAATAAAAAAGGACGGAATGCTCAACAGCTTAACTTTGTTGACAGAACTTGATGCTGGGCAGTAGATCACACGATTGATAGGTATGGTGTATGTAAACGGTAACTCCTATTTGAAAAATAATTGTCTTATCAGAGGTAATTTTGGAGCCTTTAGACATATGAAGAGTTACATGCTAAAAGGTAGTATACTTATATATTATATATATTATATATATATATATATATATATATATATTTTATATATATATATATATATATATATATATATATATATATATATATATATATATATATATATATGTATGTAGTGATCATATACTGCATGCTGTAGTAGATAGTACCACATAATTTCTTCAGATCATAATTTATGTTTTCCACTCGGCAGGTAGGCTTCCACAACCAACCGGATATGGTCGTATTGCATGTTTTACACACACAAGATAGCTGATCGATTTCACTGATATGCACTGCAGCAGAACAGTTTTCCTGGACATGTTTATGAGCTGACTTAAACGTTGTCAATTACCACAATCATGTCACTACTACAACGAGCATTGATCTACGTGAACACGTTTCCATTCAGCAAACGTGGTATTGGTGCACGAGCCACAAGACCGCAAGGATGACTTCGCAGTGGACTATTCATATTATTAAAAATCGCACACTTAATATATCAATATATCTCAATTAACGAATCTCAAAAAACACTCAAAATGGCATAATGAATTTACAAAATGTAAATCTTTATAGTGGTAATCTGGTATTCCAATATAACATACAGAATGGTAAAGTTTGAAACGTGCTCTGAAATGACTCCATGTAATATTTGTTAACTACAGCGAGAGCGGAGTAAAGCAACGCCAACTAGCGAAACAATTTAACTGTGGAGGAATCGTAACAGACACAGCGCTTTGATTCGACTGAAGTCAAATTAGTATTTGGCTGGCGGCATTAATCATAGAACTTGACCGTATAGAACTTAAAATGTTGACGACGACTGCGAGATTAATGCAATAAATACATACGTCCTCTGGAGTGAGGCTCGCTGATTTGATTTGCCATGGGAACAGAGGTCGCCCTCGACTTGTAACCTTGCCAAACGGTCAGTCGACAAACTTCAACAGTGTCCCTAGCGGTCCAAAATGACTTACGTGTTCCTTGACAGGTGCCGTGCTATATGATAACCTAGTAACCTGTGCGAATACGACAAGGTGTAACAAACACAGAGGCGTTGGGCATAAACAGCGCTACACTACCCGCTATCTCGCACACTGACGCAAACAGCTTTTACAGTAAACTTTACCTTCCGAAAAGAGACAGTGATGTGGAGTGAACGAAGTTGCCTAATCTTCCCAGTCGACAGTCCAACGTCATGCCCGCTGAACTGTTGGGACTTAACGAAACAAGCAAGGGAGTCCTTCCATCTAACGGCAGACGTCGTCCTACTGTATATTGTGTTTGTTGTATCGCTCCAGGCACTTATCCTTTGTGGAAAATGTTTACCCCCCTTAGGCAAATGAAAGGCACACCGTAATCAAACCTAACGTTTAGTATGTAAACCTGAATACTAAGTCTTGTTTAATGTTTTTTTTCTCCAATGTGTACTATGGATGCACACATTGTTCGAGGTTTTGTGACAATGCATTCTAAATCACTCACGTTTAGTATGTAAACCTGAATACTAAGTCTTGTTTAATGTTTTTTTTCTCCAATGTGTACTATGGATGCACACATTGTCTTTCAGCGTAATTCCCGGAGATGTTCCAAACACTCTTCTGCAGTCAGCTCTATCAAATAGTCGTATGCAGTAACTATTTCGGAAATGTCCGTTCGTGATTAGACCAGACACTCTTCTCCACTCTTGCAAATATCGTTGCAGTAATTTTCGGAAGATGTCCGTTCGTGATTAGCACATACGTACAGTAACTACCTTTTTGGAATATATCGATTCTGAATGGCAACGTATAATTTTATATTGCACTATACACGTTTGAATCAATATATATATATATATATATATATATATATATATATATATATATATATATATATATATATATTATATATATAGATAGTTCTATATATATATAAAATATCGTATATTATAATATTAAGTTTATATTCTCTTTCAACATGTATACAACTGATGTATTGATCTATTAACGAAAAACTTCCCAAATCATTTACCATATCATAATCCACATTTCTGCGCGAAAACAAGATAATAAGAGAATAAGATATATATATATATATAATATATATATATATATATATATATAATATATATATATATATATATATATATATATGGAATAAGCATATATATATATATATATAATATATATATATGCTTATTCTTGTTATTGTCACGAGTCTATTGTTGAGGTAAATCCGCCCAGTAATAATAGCAAAACCGATAGCAAAACCGAAACGTTCAATGTGTGTGTGTGTGTGTGTGTGTGTGTGTGTGTGTGTGTGTGTGTGTGTGTGTGTGTGTGTGTGTGTGTGTGTGTGTGTGTGTGTGTGTGTGTGTGTGTGTGTGTGTGTGTGTGTGTGTGTGTGTGTGTGTGTGTGTGTGTGTGTGTGTGTGTGTGTGTGTGTGTGTGTGTGTGTGTGTGTGTGTGTGTGTGTGTGTGTGTGTGTGTGTGTGTGTGTGTGTGTGTGTGTGTGTGTGTGTGTGTGTGATGTGTGTGTGTGTGTGTGTGTGTGTGTGTGTGTGTGTGTGCGTGCTTGCGTGTGTGTGCTTGCGTGTGTGTGTATGTGCGAGTGTGAGTGCGTGTGTATGCGTGTATAAGCGTGTGTGCGTGCGAGTGCGCATGTATGTGTGCGTGTGTGTACGATGTCGTGTTGTTAAGCATGCACGTGTGGCCTACGTCTAAGTGAGAGTCTATAAATAGGCGAAATTAAGTATATTCCGAACCCGTACAGAAAGACCGACAGACCGACAGACCGACAGACCGACAGACCGACAGACCGACAGACGACGACCGACAGACCGACCGACCGACGACCGACCGACCGACCGACCGACCGACCGACCGACCGACCGACCGACCGACCGACCGACAGACCGACCGACCGACCGACCGACCGACCGACAGACCGACAGACCGACAGACAGACGACAGACCGACAGACCGACAGACCGACAGACCGACAGACCGACAGACCGACAGACCGACAGACCGACAGACCGACAGACAGGCAGACAGACAGACAGACAGACAGACAGACAGACAGACAGACAGACAGACAGACAGACAGACAGACAGACAGACAGACAGACAGACAGACAGACAGACAGACAGACAGACAGACAGACAGACAGACAGACAGACAGACAGACAGACAGACAGACAGACAGACAGACAGACAGACAGACAGACAGACAGACAGACAGACAGACAGACAGAGACTCGGTCACGTTGGTCCATGTTGTCGTACCGATTAGAGTAGTTGTGTAGTTACAAGGCGTTGACATGAGTACACCAATAGCGCAATTTAGCCGACCGCAAGAACTCCCTCGGGAAGTGAATGCGTTGGTGTTCATGTGTACGGACGTGTCTGTCGATAAGGTGCGGAGAGAGCGTGGCGTTCTAGTGAGAGTGGTGACGAACGCTCACCCAGATCGATCAGTGACTAATGTAGGCAATTTTCATGTCACGGCGCTAATCATGGTTGGAAAGCCGATGATACATTAAATGCGATATCTGAAATTAGCGCGTGGATTACGACACAATAAACGCGGTATCTGAAATTAGCGCGTGGATTACGACACAAATTTGCGTACGCAAGTTTACTCTGTGTCCGATAAATATACAATTTACTTCTGTTAGTGTCCGACTCAACGTAGAGCGCTGTTTCCCTACGTCACCATCAACAATGTGCACGTGATACCACCAAGTGTTGCCTCGTCAACCCTGTTTACACAAGTAATGCAATTTGACGTGTGTGACTAGTGCAACGTGACATCTGTAAAATCAACCTTTCCCCAAGTAGTTCTCAGTTGATGTACAGAAAACCTATATATACCGTGAAATGGTGGAATGTTTCGTCTTCATTTTCGATGGCGATGTGGATCATTAGCGATAGGCAACGGGTCACGTGACGGGTAAATCAATTTCAGGGATAGTGGGGACTAGCAGTGAATAAGAAGAGTGGGAGGAAGGCGGGAGACGGTGAAATAAATGGAGTGGGCGTAGAATCTGTGTGAATAGCATGCATGTTTAATTGAGCGTGTTGATTGAGCGTGCATAGGCGTGTGAATTTACCAGAGGCGACGGAACATTATCGATATAGTACCGAAACAATTCACCTGAATTGTATATGGAATTCGGAACTAGATTATAAGATTTAACAAGTTTATCTTCCGAAGCAACAACAACCCGTTCTGAATAGTTTGTGGACAGGAATGTAGGTCTAATTGGCTCACTTTATTGCCCGCTGACCTTCACTGATTCGTTTGTGTGGCATGGGCCTACTCGTCGAATGTTGTTATGGTGTAAAAAAAATACTGCCGTTTACAGTGCACGCATGTGCTTGAATGTAGTTTTACGTTTTATTATCGAATAAGCCTTTAAAATTCTCTATGACAGTTTTCAAGGCAAGTCGTTATATATACGATTCTTGCTTTTGACATCACAACTAATTTGTATGTTTCGCAGACGTATATGTGGTGTTAGGATGTCAAAATCATAGTCATTGACAGCAGGGGTGAACTAGCGGTTTTTTGCAAATCTGTTTTGGAATTTTGTTCATTCAAAAATATTAAACTAATTGGGGGTAATAGTATTTTGCCAAGAAACCTGTTATATGTATAGCTTCAATCAAGCTAACAATACAATTGTAAGATATTGCAAAGTGCTCTCTACATTGTGTTCCGTTCGGTCATCTGTTTTATGGAGTGAATGGTTTTCTTCACTCATTTAATCGACAACTGCAAGCTGAGGTGACTGGTCTGGCGTCAGGTGTGGAGCTGGTTGAAAGTACCATTTCAGCTGCGAGGGCCACGAGAACAGATGGATGAGTCGAAGTGTTATTGGATCGGGGGCGGAACCTGCAATGACGTCACACAACCGGAATCTGAGTCGAAAACACCGGATAGTAGGCGAGAGATATCTTTACTTGTGATGACAGTTAGGCAGACCGGTGACACCCGACAACAAAAGCATCCGAAATGAAGCGGCTCTCTTTCTCCGTCATTGATTATGCTTAATGGAACGCGAAGCGTGGTTTGCCTGGCGTTGTTAGGGGTTGTGCATAGCGCTGAGTGCCACGATGGCGGCTTTGACAATGTCGTAAAACATGAACCATTGTTGACGCTAACTCCTGACCCCAACAATGAGAATCCTTCTGTGTCTCGAGGAAAGACCCACAATCCTCTCAAAATACACTTCATATGTAGACAACTTTCAGAACATTGCCACATCGAAGAAACGAGGAGTCATATACTGAGAAATATTCCAAGTCTGTTATAATATTAAGGAATAGTATGTGCATAAACCGTAGGTGCATCAAACTCAGTTTGTAGGTGAATAATATTTTCTTGCTTTCAATTACATGTTCAAACTGAAGGACACAGCTACAGGTACATTCCAGGAGTTGTCTCCGCCACTATACAAAGATACGATATATTACACATATTGAAAAGTGTAGACAAAGGTAAGTTCTGATATGGTCTCAGTAGCCAGTCCAAAGTATTGCGCTTTACACTTTATTCAATGACATATCTTTTCAACCAAACACCATCCCACCACGTAGACATTCAACCAGCTATGTTTCTATTAATGCGTGGATATTATTCGAACACAATTATCTACCACTGTCAGATATAGATATAGACAGGCACTCATTCATAGAACGATATGAACTGGGATGAGATATACTGAACGATTTTGCTAATGATTTGAAATGGTAGCACATGTTTTGAACCCGGATTCAATCGAATGAGAGTCCGATACTCCAGCCACTGCGCCACTGCGTTCCACGAGATGGTCACGTATGGCGCATCATTCTGGGGTTGTTAAATGTTCATGACTGTTGTGGACATCAACATCAATTCAAGAGCTTCTCAACAGTGTCCGGATCACTTAAAAATTGCATCAAATTTACCATTGATGGCCCCATCATCTCAAAACGACGAGCACAGTTTTATGAATTACGCGCGTTACACCTGGAAGTCATTGGATAATCCTAGGTGAAATAATATGTGCATGTATGCAATCATGATTTCGTTAAGATATACCACTCTCGTCATTATTGTGATTCACTCGTAGCCATAGCACAGGTTGTCCATAGTGAAAGTAATATGAACACATATCGTTAAAATTGTCAAGCTAACCGAATGTAACAGTTAATGCTGACAACTTGAGAAAGGAGGTATAACATTATGTAATAGCATTAGGTGTCGGACAACCTTATATCGTAGTATGTTTTGACCGGATCCGGTAAAGAAATAATATAACACTCTGACCAATAATATCATCACAACATCCATCGTTTAATAGTTTCACTATTCTCAGTAAGTGTAACTAACTGAACCATCTTCATTTAAGCACTGTTTTTTGAATAATTAAACCATCGTTATCATAACATTCTGTAGGTTTCGTTTTAATGTTTTTGGTTTGTTTGTCTCATCACAGTTCATTATGAATTAGGTAAGACATTAATTAAACAATTAAAATGACAATAATTAATTATGTAACTAGACAGGGTTTTTATTTATAATTTATGCTTGCTATGTTTATATTCTATGAAGTAATGCAATCTGCAATATCACATACTTTACAACATTCATGGATTCATAATTCGAAATAGTGTATGGGCACAGTAGCTATTATTCTGTAGAAATCATTGGTCAGCAATAATATAATTTACTGTAACATGGAAATAAGTGATATTCTTCTCTGTGCGCGTCACATCTAAAACATGTTGTTTACTAGTTTACTGAAGACGATAACATGTTTTATAAACATCCCCACTTTGATTTAACGGAATTCCATTCTATTTGCTTCTGCATTTATACTACTGAAGTTTTCTTGTGTTTCGAATTCACATTGATCACTTCGTCCTAATGCATTTCCCGTTCATCAGAAATATTTCTCTGCAGCGAATAGTCGTCACACATCTGCTATCACAACCCTTTCTAAGACAATATCTGTCGCATTGTCGTTATTTTGAAACACTTTCCGTCATATGCACGTCTTTTCCCCATCTACGTCATGCAACAAATCTGTATAACAAGTTTATAAAACATATTTGATCTCCAAAATATACGAATGCACCCACCTGTATGTTGCTTCGAATGGTCTCTGTGTCTCCGGGATCGTATCTGTCCTCTACTTCGTAGTTAAACTTTCCAAGCAAGCAGGCACTGACAACACGAATGCCACAGGCTGAAATGCGTCTCTAAGGCCACGATGTCCAGCCGGCCGAGCTATAACAACTTCACCTCGTCCGCGTGCGCGTGCGCAGTAAGCTGGCCAACGTCACCATCGCGATAGAGGGCGTTTCCGGTCATTGGCTTAGAATGGACGATGCTGGCCGAGAGAGCGGGAGTGGCC
>JAODUO010000211.1:0-32500 GCA_025642075.2 Ridgeia piscesae | reverse complement strand
GCGTGCTCGCTGTGTATGTTTTTGTTATTGAACCCAGTATATGTAGGGCAACATATCCGGACAACACCCCCTCGGCACAATCCCCCAGGACATGTCCCCCCGGACACAATCACTCACCGAAATCATATTTTGTCCACCCACCCGCGTGACTAAATCCTCGCAGGGCATAGTGGCCCACGAGGATGTAATGCATTCCCTGCAGCCCGACGTGTTTTGTTGGCCCCAGTTCATGGCGTCCACCCTGTCTTGTTTTTTCTTCATATCTACAACTTCTCGCCAGGCTGTCAGTGGGCGGTCCGTTTCCGTTTTGTATAAGCTAACGTCACAAGGTAGTAACTTAACATATTATATTCTCCGAATGTGATCGATTAATTTAATGTGTATATGATAAAGCGTGTATTTTGCCTGCTATTCAGGAACGGATTTACGCGAAGCATATTACACATTCCAACCTTATCATTTATTGATAAGTTATAGTAGACAAAACATGATGATGCCGTCGATTTGCTTGTTGTAGGTGTATAAAGTAGTTTGCAACTCAAGTGTATCTGAACAGTTTGACCATATCACTGTGTAGGATAAAAAAACTTGTTTTAAAGACGCTTCTATGCTTGGTTGACACAAATATAATAAATGATACAATTGTCATGCATTAATATGTAACTAATTACTAATATGTGCAAATGAAAGCCTTTGTTTTGTGTGTGATAATTTTACAAGCAGGGGTGTTATCCATGCACATGGCTTCCAAGGCGTTGGGTAATATCAAACAAAATATATTTTAAATTGTAGCTAGAAGATAATGTGATGGAAATGTATAAAAGACGTGGATTTTGTTTCACAGAAGAAGCGCAGACAAATAGAAGACACAACAGACGGTATAACCTCAAAGTACTGCCAGAAACCTTTGGAGCCAGAATGCATGAAAAGCTGATAAAATCCTTTGTACGCGTATAATGTCTATCCCATCTAAAGGTGTCCGCCCTTCATTTCTACGGCACCGGGAGAACGCAAGGAGGTCATTACGAGATACACATTATATCTCAGAGAAGGGACGTTAACAAAGACAGATTACAAAGAACGTGCTAAATTCAGAGTAGAAACATAATGCTATAAGGGACATTGGAGAATAAAGAAACCCACATGTATTACATTTATTTCATTTCTGTGTATCAAAACTATGTATTCTACGTCAAAGAGTACACATCTGAGGCAAAGGTCATGGAACGCAGAAATGAACGCCTACAGCTAATTGCTAAAAGAATTCTGGTGAATATGAAAGATACAACTGAAGGATATGCGTTCAATTTCAAAGGGAACGCATGGTACGCATAGACAGCGAGCTCTCAAGGCTAACACAATTGTGCTGCTATCTCTGTTGTCTACTTGCCGTGAACAGATTGATTCATCTATAGACCTACTAAATTATACAGAGGACGAAGTGCGTTACGGATTTGTGATCTGAGTCATGACGAACATGGATTTGTGATGTGTGCTCTGATGCATACTCTGATATACGAGAGGGCGTCAAATCAGGTGTCGGTACAACCGAACAGGGACCATTCTTATGAGCATATCAACCTGATTTTGCTCCTTGAACGTTATTTTTTTCCTTATTAGTGATCATGCCACAATTAATTTCCCCAACAGGCGGCCATTGTAACGTTTCTTTGACGTCCTGTGAAGTTTCTCCTATAATTTGCTTGACAATTTCAGCGATTGTTTAGCCTTCACTCACGTGCAAATTATATAAAATTCGCTATATAAAATTCGTGAAATTATCTTACATCATTGTCCCACAAATCAATCTCTAACCCGGCATCCCTTCATTTCTTCTAAAATCAGCAGTTGGTTTGCCATGTTCACATGTCGTAATCGAATGACACCCGTATGCATATGCACACAGTCGCTGTGTGATTAAATTTTAATCTAATTATTGGACAGCTCTCTAATGTCACGCTGCACACAGAAAAACAAAATTTCAACTCATTACACTAATTGTTTCCAGGAATTCACACCAACGGCACAACGTTAATGCTATCGGGCATGAATACAAGTAGGATTATGGCGGACGGGTATTTAATGTGGTATGATCATTGATCTTGTCTAGAAACGGCCAAAACCAGGATGTGGCATCACGACCATTACATTTTCACATGTGTGTTTCTTCGGTGATGTTTGCTTGTATAAACAGCTTCACTCCATACATTGATAAATTTATAAAATGCATATCGGTAGGTCTTCCATGTGTGCTCATTATCTGAGTGTTCGGTTCCCGAGGGACGTGGACGTTTTTTGTTTTACCATCCCCACATACTGGGAGAAAAAGCCCCCAAACAACTGATTTTGATAGTTTACACACACGTTGCCATACAGTACATCTATATAGACCCAGTCACGACGTTTCGTAGTGAACAGCCCAACACTAGTTTGAAACTGCAACGGCTGCGTCGCATGGTGCTACGGCCATGCTCAGATGCAGTGGGTAAATAAACGGAGCTGCTCGAGGCGAGGTCAGTTAGTACCTGTACGATACAGCAAATAGACACAATCCATTTGTCGAACTGGGTTACGTGATTGTTTTAATGGCGCTATAAAACTGCTGCTGCGTAGACCTGATTCATTACGCTCTCCGCATCGAGCGGCTCTTGGGATGCATCTTTACCCAGCGTGCATTGCGAACGCCCCATCGCAAGCAAAAGCGATGATGGCGCTGATGACTTCGAACGATTAGTTGCGTTCGTCGAACTTGACAGAAACTAATCAAGGCATTTGCAGTGTCGAGATTAACGGAAGGATATGACGTTGGATTCATAGTCCCAATATTTAACCGGCCGTTGTTAGCGGTGTACTGCCGGCAGGTTCACTAGGGACATGGACTCGATGATTCATTGTGTGTCGGTTCCGCTATGCAGCTGGCACTATTACAACCAACTCCACGGGCTAAATCCCTAATGTAAAATCCTAACGGACGTGCTTCCCGCAAACGTTTACTTCCAATTAGTGACAATATCAAATCAGCATGTTGTATAAAACGTTGATCAATATACCGTTTCTATCAACCAATACAAAGATGTATACCAACGATACTAATCGGTGATGAACTTACTGTAGTTGAATAGCCCAACGTGCACGATTGGTCGAATTAAAAGTTATAAGACGGTGAAATATTGACAGACATCAACTTATTTTGCACAAAACAAAAATGTAGTTGAAAATTAAGTTAATTTGCCAATCAGATCAAACAAAGTACCTTAGAAAGTTCAAAGTCCTTATTATAAGCCTACGTCAAGTGATTTTTAAACATAAAACGATTCATTTAATCCAAGGGAACGCTGTCCGCTGGGAACTTGTGTTGGTAGACTAAAATGCTGCTATTGCCACAACGTCTCCATCAGGCACCGGGTGATATGTAGCGCGATGTATATAAATTATAAGGAAAACCTGATTTATATCTGGATATGTACGTACATTTCTACTAACTGCTCACACGAACGTTCGCGTCCACACTCACTAGATTAAGTGTCAGTAGTACCCTAAATAATTATCTCTTTAGATAATGGCGCAGTTGTGTAAACGATTCTGTATGGTAATCCTCCTAATGGTACATATTTACACAAACAAACAAACAAACAAACAAACAAACAAACAAACAAACAAACAAACAAACAAACAAACAAACAAACAAACAAACAGTGATACCGCGTGATTTACATATTAAAACATAAATAAGGTCACACATAAAAACATACCAGCACGTAATATATAACTGTCAGCAATATAAATTATGTCAGCGTAAGAAATGAAAGTCGTCTTTAAGAAAGTGTTTCCTGTGATATTCCTTTCGATATCATCTTTTGTTTAGTTTTTATAAGAAATACACCAGGATGATGCCAAAGTGTGTGATAGAACAAAGTGTGTTTAAACATGCAGTCATATTTGTGTTTGTTTCAATAGATGATATAAAAATGTGCGCACTTGAAAGTTCAGAAACATTTGAAATGTACCGAACTTTTGTAGTATGCGTGAACACCGTTTTATTTGTTAGGACGTCATTGCACGAGTCCTTTCCCCGATCACATTGTATGACATTGACGACATTGGTTATTTATACGCATGGCTGAATTAATTTTTAAGTGATATCGATGGAGCACCAACTACAGCCAAATTTACATTCCGGGTACGATGCTTGGCGACCTCTAAATCACGATATAGACTCTAAACGAAACCAATAACATATATCACGATCATTTACCGTATATAATCGCAGAAATTCGTAGTCCTACTAAACATATCATATGGCGGAAAACGACGTTTAAAAACAATAAAGGTATAAGTATCAGGAAAATCACGACACAATGTTTATTTATAATTACGTAAACAAAACAAAGATGCCGGCTGCGCAGTGTTCCTTCATTCCGTTTGTATCGTTAAACGCATGCAAACTCCGTTATCAACGCGTGGTTCAGTCGACGTTTGCAAATTTATTTACGTAAGACAAAGATGCCTGCTCACGGGTGTTCATTCATTCCGGTTGCATCACCCAGCCTCGTTGAACATATGCCAACCCCGCTGTCAACGCCATGGCTCAGTCGACGTTTGCGAGTTCATTTACGTAACAATCGCAAAAGTTCCTGGAAAAACAACCGGCCTACAATGCACGCAGACCAATCCCGCGAAATCGTTTACGCAACTGCGACGAGGTTGTTAACTTAAAACACTGTTGTGCGTAGATCTATAGGTCAACACAGGTCAAGCTAACACTCGAGTATTTCCGAAACAAAGCATAAAATATACACGTCGCGGAGGTGGGAAATCTGAGATGTTTTGCGGACTATTGATATCGACAGAGGTTAAATATCGCAAGATTGGGACAATGCAGGTATCGATAGTAATGATTATTGAGTTTACGTCATGTTTTATTCGCGTTCACTATCGACGTCATGCCGCCTAGCAAGCCAGCAGAACTATATCAAGCTACACCTAAAATCGATTTCCGTTATGTGAGAACTTCTAAAATAGCTGCTACTATGTTGTGGTACACGCTATCCTGTTTGTCGGTGTAGATGGTGTGATAACATTACGATCTAGAAAGAAATCCACACAATCGGTAATCTGAATATCCGTTTTGCTATTACACCGGTAACATATATTGACGGCAATCTATACCGTACACACGTGTGTCTCAGTAGATTTCTTTCCATGCAGTTATAAAGGCACGGGTGTCGATTTTACGATACATTTTCATATGCGACCTACCGCATTAATTACTAGTAAAAACTAATAAATGATATACATTTTTTACGCATCATACGTCGTGTGTTCCCAGTTGTTTGTCGTTCGAACCGATGTGCGAATGTACTGTTATAAATATACTCTAGAGCACATGTTGTAAATATACTCTATAGCATAAGCAATTTAACAACGTAAGCGTATCATCAAAATTGTATCTATCTCCGGTGTCCGAAAAATGATAATTGTGCAACTAATGCACTAAATATCGCCTCATAATCCCAGTGTAAGTGTAACATCGGTTCTCTCGGAAATGCCTTGCCAGCGGTGTACTATGCAGAAGTTACTTCTATGTGCTACCCGCGTGATAGCTACACTCAAACGTGCAACGTCAGATATAATGTTTGCTAATCATGTCTAAAAATTATTTAGCGAAAACCAAAACTTAGTATCCAGCGCGACATATTATGAAGTTTATAGATAATTTATGTTATGAGGTCACACAAAATGTTAATTTATTTAAAATGTTGCGGAAGAATAAATTGTGTTTTAGCAGGCGGTCATTCTTGTTTTAATAGATGTTACTGTTACTGCCCATGGTCCCGAGCGTTTAACTATGCGAGAACACCTTTTTCATCATGCCATTGCGCACTTCATTTCCCTGTTCATATTCTACAATATCGACATTGGTTATCTATAATAACCACCACTCAATTAATCTGTAATTTTTTACATACATACGTACATACATGCCCTGTTTAAAATATTAGTTGCTATAAGATAGACCCACATGTAGGTCTAATATTCCTTTATAAAACAGTGTTTTTTTCTTCACCTTTTCAACTATTGACCATTTTATGCAATGTATTGTAAATGAATTCGTCAAATGTTCGCTTTTTTGGAAGATATGCAAGCTTACATATGGCATGGTGTCCCATTCCGATGTTATTGTTATGAACATATATCTGTAAGGGTAAGTTGTCCAAATGGGAATTTTAATAATGTCCTTACAATTCATCGGACTGAGCCTAAGAGCTGTGTATGTAAACATTAGGTGAATTAAAGGAACCCCGACGACTAGACATAACCTGCGTTATTTCTGAAACATCCTACTTAACACATCCCACAGAGCATCCATTTACTTGTTATTCCACATAATCAACATATCTTGGCTACCTCGACACGTCTCCACACTCTTGTGAATGCGTTGTAGTATAGCGTAAGTGCACCGGAAGTTAACAACCACCAGCTGTTTGTCACGCTGGCATTTACATTCATTGCCCTCATAACAACACCGTCAAGCAATGTTATCTCACATAATCTCACCATTTGCAAATAACTTGAGGTGGCCGTGGAATTACTACAACCTGGACGCTGTCTAGTGTCAGCGCTACCTGCGTAAAACTGGACCTTGCGCATTCTTACACAGGTCTCACTTCCGGAACAATGCGTCGACAGATGTGTAAAAATGGCATGACCTCTAACAATGGTGATTTCTGTCGAAGGAACCGTCGAAGAATGCTCGCAGGGAATGCGCTGACAGGCCGGACATATGGGAGTCAATTTACTAGCCAGAACTTAATTTGACACGTTTAGTATTACGTTAGAGGCGTTTTGTATTCACAGTAATGCCGTTTCCGTGTGACTACCGTCTGTTTTGCGCATATCACTGCAGTGAAAACGTAGGCTTCGAGATTTAGATTAAATGAGGATTTTTTATTATCTACAATAATATGACACGGCGCAGGCAATATAATTTAATGATAATTTATTAGAAATTCATATATTTATTATAGTTAATATACATATTAGATAGACATACATTAAATAATATTACGACATACATATCAAATTATCTAGAACGTACATATAATATACATGTATATATTATTACTTACATACACGTATATTATTATATGTATATATATATATATATATATATATATATATATATATATATATATACATACATACACACACATATAGCACGATATATATATATATATATATATATATATATATATATATATATATATATATACATACATGCATGCATACATACTATACAAACATATAATGTATGTACTTATGTATGCATGCATGTATGTATATGACGAGTTTAAAATATACGGCTTGCAAATTGGGTGCCAAACATTCAGGTATTAATGATCATTCGGACAATTTATTTTCGCGAAATTCCCCATTAGTTAAGGGTGTTTTATTGGAATTAGGGTTCGCACCTATGGACATCACATAATATTTGTAACAATACGAGTAGTTTTACTACGATCATATCTGTGTATTATAAATTGATACATGCATACCTGCATACACAAACACTTACACATATGCGTGTGTGGGTAAGTGTGTGTGTGTGTGTGCGTGTGCGTGCGTGCGTGCGTGCGTGCGTACGTGCGTGTGTGCATGTATGCATGTATTTATTTATAATGACTCTCGACTAAGTTCGAATCCTGTGCTGCCGTGTAAAACATTGGGCAAGTTTTGTCCCTCTACATTGTTCAGTTCATTCACATGTATGAATGAGTACCTGACGTGTAGACAGTGGTGGATAGTTGTGTACATGTAGTCTTCGTGAATCAATTTCCGCGTGGCTGAATGCTTCCCAGAGAAGCCGAGATGGTGTTCAATTGAACAGGTCTGCCAGGGGGAAAAGTGTAAAGCGCTTTGAACAATCCTGAGGATTGGATACAGTGCTATATAAGAAATTACTTTTACCCTTTTTTATAACACATAATACATAAGCATATATGTATGCATGGCATGTATGACTATTTACACATATAGGTAAGTACTATACGTGTTAGTTAGAAACCCACATGCATTTACGCCTCACCCTACGTCAGTATGACAACCTATTGACTCCTCTCATTATTGGTCCTTCGGATCGGATACTGAGCTATAGGTAAATACAGTTATCGACAAATCCCCTTCCATTCCAACGCAGTATTTCATGTCGCTATTACGCGCCTAGTACATCGGCATCGCCGTCTCTTTGTCGATGGTCATTCAGCCTGCTTTTCTACAAAGACTACAGACGAGCTCCCAGAGGTACCGTGTCCATTGAGGTCATTGTTCGCAGCCTACGCGCCAGCGATGGCGGGTCGATACTGTCGCGATACCGGATGTTTCTCGCGACGCTCTGTCCCGACTCGGGTTTTCCGTTTTGTGGCCGTTTTCCCTTTGAGGCTCCGATAATCCGCCTATTAAAAGCCGTCTGCCCAGCACGCGCGACAGCAGTTATTTTAAAAGATGCATTAGCCGGGTGTTGACGAGCAGCCGCAAGGTGTGTTATTTCCAGCCGACTGCTATTCGGTGTGAAGTGACAAGTGCTTCTGCTGGAGTGTCGCCCGGAGTCATTTTGCATTCACTAGGTGGCGCGTCGATCTCTTCGGGAGCCACTGGCACTCGGAGCATTTTTGTACCAACTCTCAGTCTCCGTAAGCAAATAGATAACATTATGGCAAACTGAGGTTACCTTCAAGCCAACCACACTGTCTTTCGCACACCTGTTTACGTAGCACGACGATCACTCAACCCATATTTACAATTTATTTTCAAAAGCAAACGATTGTTAGTTGCAAGCAATCAAGTAGCAAAAGCAAATGCTTATTAATTTGTTCAAATGTCGATGATAGGTTGCAAGTCTGAACATGAACATAGATAGATAAATGGTATCGACCATAATTTTGGACAATGCATGGATATGCACAGTGTTGGAATTCTTTAGCGATTTCGAAATTACCAAAGCTTACATTGTCAATTATTTGAGTATCTCTTAGTAACAACACGTTGCGATCAACATGTTCTTGATATTAAATGCTATTCCTGATGGAAAGTCGTCGCTTCTCTCGCAACTGTCAAATGGCTGTTTGGTATGAGCAAATCTGAAAATGGTATCTTAACAATTCAAAATGTCTACCAGTTACAATGCTAACAATTTTTTGCCTGCAGTTTTACTTTTAATTCCTGTAAAAGTATATTACCATTTAACTTCAACGAAACATGCAAGTAATGATAAGAAGATTGAACGGGATTGGTCATGTCCTGGAAATGGTCATGTTCTGAAAACTGCTTCAACATGGATACCTTAAAAGTAGACGCAAAATGCTTTCCTCAAAGATATCGTGGGGGTGCTTTAAAGAGAAACACGGGAATTTGGGGGTAAATTCTATAATAAAATATAAGGGAGAAACAGGTGGTGGGCGACCTGGATAAAATGCATCCTAGCATTTGGGTCAGTAGGTCCGACGAGTGACGTTGGTAGAAACATGTTGACGCCTTCTGGGAGAAGTTCACGGAGTGTGACAGGCTACCGACGGAGACCTGCAGCAGAAGACCCAGGGTCTCAACACCATGACAAAACAGAACCTTCGTCCACGTGCTAACATCCTTTCACCCAGGTATCAAAACTAAATATAGTATATTTCTCCAAGTCCCACATGCAACAGTATCAGGTCTGGACGATAGTAAGCAAGACTGGCACTGAGCATCGTTCAAAGGTTGCAAGGAAGACCTCCAGTGTTCTTTTCTGAGTCTAAATGTAAATCAAATTGAAAATGGTATCCAAAATGGTAATAAGCTACTCTTCTGAAATGGTATAATCTAGATTCTATAACACACACACACACACACACACACACACACACACACACACACACACACACACACACACACACACACACACACACACACACACACACACACAACACACACACACACACACACACACACACACACACACACACACACACACACACACACACACACACACACACACACACACACATACATACACATATATATATTTAATTGAAAATATTGCTAAATTCTGCCGTCATTTAAAAACATACCATTATGACCATGCCTATCCATCGTAGTTCCCTCGCGTATCAGTCAATCAATATGTTGACAACTGTAATTGTTTACTGACTCTGAGATCGATTAATCCTTTTGCATGGATGCGTGTCTGAACTTGATTTCCAAGGATTTCGGCACAATAGAATAACTTATTATTATTAATCGGACTCTACATATTCACGTTAGACGACTTGCATCTTGTGCTCCAAATATTCAAATATCATTTAAGGCATAAAAACAATTAATTTCGAAATGTCCAGTTGGCTAAAGGTTTGATTGGATTTAGGGTTTGTCCCGATGGATATTGTAGGCTGCTGCTGATACGGAAGATCATGAAACTTGTTTCGACACATACATTAATTCTATTCGAGCGCCCTCTTATTATTGGGCAAAACCACTATTTTCGTGACCGATTTCTGGCCTTTTGCTGATCACACCATCGCAAGTCTTCTGTAGTGTCATAAGCTAAACTCCGCAGGTGAAATTAAAACACAGGTTTGTGTCAACATGTTTGAGTTTTTTCATATTTTCATGTTTAACTAACGAATTTCTTTAAAGTAAAAATAAAACATGATGACAAAAATTAATGCATGACTTTCATGGCATGCTAACAAGGGTCATTTTACATACGGCTAGGAAACATTGATACCGACCCTTTGCCTTATTGCGAGTGCAGGCGTAGGCAGAGCGAACTTCAACAGGACAACCTGGCGTAGTGATTGATTCCGTGCATTAGTAAATTAATAACATTAAATTACACGATTTTATCATAAGTACCTACACATTTGTGATTTCCTGCCGACACAGATTAGTACTCTGATTGACTATCAATATGTTCATTAGTGTTTACACCAACGTCAATACAAAATTATATTTCGATTATTACTTCTGTGATAAACATAACCAATAGTTCACAGAGTTTTCCTGTAGTAAGTGAGTTCCGGGTTATTCCGATTCTAATCAGAAGGAATTACTTGCAATAGGATGCTTCAAGGAAACAAGAACAGTGCTCGCACCACAGCCCATTTCCGCGTGTACACACAGTATAATTTGGTAACTTGGGAAAGTTTTAGAAACAGCAGATTTTCATGGAATATATTGTTCATGGCTCCAAGATTCTGTCAAACAGCAAGAAATAAACACTAACGTTTCGATAGCGGATCTTATTCACGTATTGATGACGTGAAAACGTCACATATTTCAACATTTGCTCCAGCGTAAGTTTCTAGTTGCCTACTATATTTGTAGATGATATTTTAGCCACGTCTCGTGAATCCCGCAAAAAGTGAAGATATTTTTTAATCCGTCTGTCTCGTGAAACACGCAAGAAGTTCAGATTGAATTAACTAGGTGATCACGTGCTATCGTAACGTCTCCGATGAGTGGGCGGCGCGAGAGGTCGAATTCCAACGTAATACAGGCAGCTAGTAATAGTGAGACTCGCAGTTATTTGATGGTTCCAGGTGAATCTCATTGTGAAGAGGAAATGACCAGTCCAATCGTTGTGTCGTACGCTGGACATTTCTCGATGAAACAATGTAATGTACCCAAGCGGAGTTTCATTTGACAAAACGATCTGCATTCATCATGACACACGGGAATGACGGGACTTCCGCAAACTCCAGTCATCGATTGCTCTTGTTGATTATAGACCCGCAACCAGTGGACGTTGTCGACCGTTCTGATTGCAGCGGAAATTGGAAACGTCCTTGAGTGACTGACCAGTCGGTTTATTCCGCATAAGGGTGTTTGTACGTGGTTGAATTTGTGGATGGGCACGTAGACATTCACATGAAAGCATCCTCAGGCGAGTCGCGTCAAGTGTCTGCCCCGTGTAGTGGTCGCGTCAAGTGCCTTTGTGGAGCCGGCATCTCTTGTGTTCTGCCTCTGTAGCGGTCAGAGGAGCTGTCACGGGCAGTTGCCGTTGCATCGATTCGTGTGCTGGCTGCAGTTGCAAGTTTTCCTTGCGAAAGCCTCAACATAATAGACGTCTTCAGATCAATCGACCTTTGTAACGTGACGTTTTCCTTCTTCTAATTCAGGTTCTTCTATTTCAGGAGCATTTCAAATATTGACGCCAATGACATCTTGGTTTTCTATTTCACAATGAATGAATCATTACATATTAATACGACAGATTGTAATATACCGTGCAAAATAACACGGTTAAACATCATGTCGAGTACAACAAATTCACATAATAAAAATTTACATACTGATTATACATGATTAAGTAGTCTTATTCAAAGTACACGTGACCTGTTATTATCCAATGACTACGTAAAAGCTGTAATATGGATAAATATGTTCCTGTTAGAACCGTGTCTTAACCTTCGACATTTATCTACCTACGAAGCGGTTGGATGAGACCATAAGTACCGGAACTAGCTAAACACTGGGATGAGCAGAGACTTCAGGACATCACTGTTGTCTGACATGACATCAGAAGATGGAGGGGGTGAGGTAGCGCTTGAGATGTTTTTGGTGGTTTGAAGGGTCAGTGTTGAAGAGCCAACTTCACCACTCTTGATGCTCAGCTCCGCAAAACCACGCACGCACACGCACACGCACACGCACACGCACACGCACACGCACACGCACACGCACAGCATAAGCTCACGTGCATCTTCACATGTATGCGTATTACTTCATCCCAGTTTCTGAAACAGCAGTGCTAATAACTGTTTACTGGCACTTAACAAGATTTGGTCAATTAACTGAAAGATTACGTTTTGGCTAGCTTTCGGCACAAACACTTCAGCAAACTGTAACTTTCATGAATATAACAAAACTGCATTATTCAATCAAATCAAATTTTATTTCGCAATAATAAAATAACATTTTACATAAGCAAACAAAAAAGAAATGTATTGTTACATGGTGGTCACATGTTGTAGCCGTCTTCCTGTGACCCATTAACGAAAAATAATATAATATATATATATATATATATATATATATATATATATATATATATATATATATATATACACACGTATATATACTTATCTACCACTCATTTGCATGACAACGGACTGGGGAAATTTAAGAAGTGTGTGAACATGTGTGAAAAGGCAAACAGTGTGTCTTTTTAAATGAAAACAATTAGTTGCACTATACACATCTGGGATTTAGGTAATGTACTTGGTTAAGACAGTTAGATAAATATTGTTTAGATAGTACAGATTTGAAGTTATGTCTGGTTTTGAGATTTTGAATAATCAAGGTTGTTCCATAGTTCTATAAAATGATGGCTAGGTAATTTAGAAGAAAAGTTAGATCTGGGCTTTTCTATGAGTAGTAGGTTATGCTGTCCCGTAATTCTGGTGTTAGTGGCTAGATTATGTTTTGGTATATATTGTTCGAAGGATTTAGGCAGTGTATTATAGTGATAATCATACATAAATAATGAGACATGTAACTTGTGTATATCAGCGATTTAAAGTATATTTTCAGGCTTTAAAATATTTATTTGATATATTATTTTAAATTAAACATTGACAATATGTTCAACATCCCTGTGATTAAAATTACTCGTAGGTGTGTGTGATTTCTGTCTACAAATTTAAAATGTAAAGTTGTGTTCATCATCTCTTCGGTTTTCATTCCTTTTGCGCCAGTGCTGCCACCTTCCGTGTTAGAAATAAAAACCTGTATATTTTCTGCGAAAAATTTAAATTACAACGTTTTGGGTGACGTAGGTTTTTTGCGCTGCTGAAGATAATGGCGGAAGAGGAGAAAGTATACGTGCGTCGCAAAGTTCATAGTTCCAAGACGTTTGAAAGAAAACAGCAGCTGACGACGTCAACGGCAGCGTCAACAACAACGTCAACAAACAGTTCTAACCATGCCGGTTCGTCGCAACTAGTCATCTAGTGTCCGTTTGTTTATTAACAACATTAACATTATTTAATACATTTCAATTTGTTGTCACATTGTCGTTGTGGCTTTAGAATTGTTCAATAATACGTATTCTACTACTAAATATTTGCACCTCTGTGGCTTTGCCCAAGCAAGTTATTACAGAATTTCCTTCCATAAATTTAGCGCCACTGGCACTACGACTGGGTCTGGGTGGAACAGAATTTTTCGTAATCTGTCGATACTGTTTGAGAGTTTCTGAATCTGTCTCACTTGTAACAAGTTGTGTTGTAACTTCCGATGTTACATGAATTGAATGTGCATTTTTAAGCATAGTTATAATAAACAATTGCGCATGAGATCAATCGTATAAATCATTATCGGAATACAAAACCCCTTAAAAACAAGTCACAAAATTTCAACACTTACATACGACACCACCTCTAGACTAAAGGTCAAGGCCAATAGCAATGACAGTGCCAGTTGCAACGCCAAATGACGGCGAATGGTGAGCTTATTCAAAGTGACTCACTGTATGTCAATATGCCATTCAAAACGTGTATAGTGTAGACATCACGTAGCTGTTCAGAACATTCCTGTGTGGTTATTACGAATAGTTCCACATATTTTCGTGTGATAAATTGAACTGTTATACGTAAATCAAGGTAATCATCGTCTGTGTTTCTATACTGGCCTATTACTGGTGCCATCTTGCGATCAATTCTGTATTATAAAAAATTATAGCGTTTTATGGTTTACCACAATAATAAAAACAAACGCAATTTCAGGATGGATGTTCATGCCACTGCTATGAACAATTATAAGGGGAGGGTATCTCAACGTCCAAATTTCATGTGAAATACTTTACGAAAGACCTTTTGCTTATCATACCAACCATTAAGCGACACATCCACACGAAATCATCCGTGTGGATTCGACGGGTTGTTTACTGACGTATCCGTCAGAGGGCGCTACCATGGCTATATATATGTATTTGTAAAATTGATCCTCTATGTACCACGATATGTGGTTAGCGTGAATACAATTCAATTCAATTCAACACCTGAAACAATATTTAACCAGAATGTCACCAATAGCACTGTACTAGGATGCTTTAACGAGAGTTTAACAAAAGTTCACCTTCTACATCTACTATGAAATGGATCATTTTCAATCACTTATGCTAATGGGAGTTAACAGATTGAAAAGTTTGCACCTTTATAAACTACACATTCGAAAATTGCATCTTTGGCATTCTGCCTTAGGATAAATATCTCTCCTCTCTCCACTCGCTCTCTCCTCTCTCTCTCTCTCTCTCTCTCTCTCTCTCTCTCTCTCTCTCTCTCTCTCTCTCTCTCTCTCTCTCTCTCTCTCTCTCTCTCTCTCTCTCTCTCTCTATCTATCTCTCTATCTATCTCTTCTCCTCTCTCTATCTGTCTCTCTTCTCTATATCTCTATCTCATTCTTCTCATCCTCCACCTCCCTCTGAAGCTCTCTCCCTTTCCTGCTGTCGCTCTCTCTCGCGCTTCCTCCCTCTCACCGTCCCTCCCCCTTCATCCCTCTCTCCACACTCCCTCCCTCTAAACTGAGAGACGGACTAGGGTTAGGTTAACAGTATTTTGATACGAGTGATATTCGTTCAATTCTGAATGTCAGGGACTACGTTTTCTGTCGCTGCGTTCGGTTGAGATGTGGGCTTAAAATGAGATTGGCATTTTTGTTTATAGGGTATTTGTAAATGTGTTTCAAAGAGAAGCACTTTGTTTACCTGGGGCACAAGACGGCGCGCCGCGTCTGAGGCCATGGCCTCAGGTCTAATTGGTAATCGGATGGAAACGTACATCAATTCATACGTTACCATGCCACCGTTGCATCATGACAATTCTCGGAATTACCCAAGCTTGCAATTCGGGGATTTGCGAGAGAGCACTGGATTTTTCGTGTAGACAATGAATTGTTGGATTTATAAATTGTTTCCGTTTCGCTAAGACATATGTGGACATATGTTAAAATAAATTGTTATCATATACAGAAGTGTGGTTTAGATAGTGTAAAATATAAACAGTAAAACAAACGAACATCGTCGTTTTAAAACAGGACGATTTCAAGCGCGACTGTCGCATAACAAAATAGTTTTAACGTATGCGATTGTGAAATGTGAACAGCATGGTGGCATTGCACTGGGCATGTGACACAAATCAGTCGCACTGCACAGCAACTTATTTTCACGCCAAAGGTATAAACGGTTGAACTGTTTCTGCGCGATGGCAATTTACAATCACAGTCGTCGAAACTCGTTCGAGAGCGTACATTCACTGGTCATAAAACTCCTGCTGGACTCATTATCGCATCACCGAGGTCAATGGGGCGACCCGTTATTAACCGTGGTGATGTATGCCTCCGGTAAATGAGCTGACAACGCTCACAACGGTGTGTCTACAGTACTGATGTACTGTGTACAGCTCATTCTCTACTTTGCCGCAGGACTAGGTCCAAGTCCCGCCCATTCGCACAGTTTCCTGTCGCCGCCTTCTCCGCTCCGCGTACCTTCCGTACGTACATTATTGTTCGAACAAGTGATACTAGAACAATATAGCAACATTAGTAGTTTTAATGTTTATGGGGTTTTGTTTTCACATAGAATGTGTTCCTTTCATCCAATTTTAGCTACTATTAATTGTGTACATTCATGTAAAGCGCCTGAGAGCAATACTATTGATTCGGGCGATATACAAATAAATAGTATTATATAATATATAATTATAATAATAATAATAATTAATTATTATTATTATTATTACTTGCTTTATATAATATTTGTAATTATATTAATAACATATTATCATAGAAGCGGGGTTTCTGATCTATCCAGGAACGAAGGTTAATTAATCAGGCTAGCTAACGGTACAGGTGATTGCTACATGTAATCTATTCCAGCGATTCGGTGGGATTTGGGTCAGATAACCATGTTAGCAAGTCGACATTGTATATCCCCTGGTTACTCGTATACCACCAAAGTCTTGCGCCGTCTCGCACAGACGGTCATTAACCGGAAATTTGTATTAAACTCCAGTTTATAACATCACAAACGCACGCACGCACGCACGCACGCACGCACGCACGCACGCACACCACACACACACACACACACACACACACACACAGTGTCTCCCAGGAACAATCGAGAGATTCCGAGTATTGGAATTCTCTTCCTGTCGTTGCTCCAATAATTGATGCGTGGCTGAATAATTCCCAGGGACGTGCAGATGATGTTCGATTGAAGAGGCGATGTAAAACCCTTAGAGCAGCTATTAAGATAATATGTGGCATTTAAGAAAAACAGTTACCTTTAATGTGCATGTCTAACATTCACTGATTCATCGTAACATTCTAATTGTATAACAACGGAGCCCGAATCCAGTTCAAATGTAAATTATAATAGTATAAATGTCACAGTACAATATTATAATGTCATCTGATGTTTCTGTATGTTATTAAATTACCAAAACACATCCATTACTATAAGTGTTAGACCATCACTGGGAGATCGTTGCCTTGTTAAGGTTGCAATGCTGCGAGTGTACGACATTCATACTAGTACTGCGTGTCTGCGTCGGTGCCGCCGTCATGGTGCCCACGATCGCGCAACATCGACGTGCTGCAATATAAACCTCGTTGAACGGAAGCTACACGGACCGGCTGAGCGAAGCTTCGAGATGATACATCAACGCCTGTCGACTGCGGCGGCGTGGACCGAGTTCACCTCTTCCCTGCTCGACACGAGCGCATCGCGCTTTCATCCCCCTGACGGAGCTTCAGCCCTACGGCCGCCAGACAGTGACCGCGGTTCGTTGACCGCACGCGTGGGAATTTGACATGGGGCATCCGTTGGCTGAGTCATGTGAGGTTATCACCATGGCCAACTACCACGTGAAACTTCCCCTATAGCAGCGTGGTCGGTGAAGGCAACATTTCGGATGATCTGAGTGAAATAACATTTGCAGTGATGTGCTATACGTCCAAGTACGTGTTAACGGATGCAGCGTTCCGGGTGTTTTCGAAACGTTTCAGCACAAGACACGCGACTTGACAAGGAACAAATCTGCGCTGAGTTTATCGAGCGTGTCCTACGGTCGAGTGCACGAGACAGATAGTGTTACACCGTTGTCGACGGATGGACTTCTCAGACACCGACATCTCTTGTGTGTATCGTACGCGTCTTCGTGTACGAGACTGGGTTGGAAGGTGGAATTTGGATAAAAGAAACCGGAAATCTATGCAGTGGAATATTAGCTCTTCGAACATCGCATCGAGGTAAGCACTTGGCGGTCATGTTACGAATCGAATACATTCCTCTCAGCGTCTGTCAACGGTTTATGGTGCAGATGTCAAACAAGGGATGCTGTCGGTATGTCACTCTGCAAACTAAATTTTGTTTAACCTCAGAGTCACGAAACTCTGAATAACAACAACACAATAATAATAATATAACAGTAATAATACACCCTTGAAAATGTACATCATTGAGTAAACGATGTCAAAGAAACCCGCTGCATACGTCCTCCCTATAACCAATTCCGGTTACTACGTTGGTTCACGAAATCATCCCTTGAAACGTAATTTAATTAACATAATCTCTAATGCACTTGGTTGATACATTGGAAGACGTTTGTATTGTCTTTGTTTGTATGGTTTTAAACACAAATTTCAATTATGAACATAGTAGCCGCTTTTATATCGCAAACCTTCAAGATGTTACGCGTTATGCACCTAAGCCACATTCCGGAAACGTCTGCGTCATAAAGAAGAGGTCTGGTAAATATAGACCGGTGTACTCAAAGAGCACACGGAGGAGCTCGCACGACACTTCGCGAGGAATTTGACGTCTCGTACATATGGCAAGGAGCTCTTTGTCATCGTCTGATAAGTCATTGCAAAATCTTAGTTTTCGGGGAAGATAGTTTAATAAGCACTATGGCGAGATTGTCCTATCGTAGTGCTATCAACTGTGGCTCCAAACCAAGCGAAGACTACAATCTTAACGACTGTCAAGCATTATGATTATAGACATGTTTGTGCCAACGTGATTTGTTTTATCACGAGTGTGATTGTGTCTAGGTAGCAAATTAAGAGAGGTTTAGTGTGAATGGGTCAACACAAATTGTTGGGTTCTCCACAAGTGAAAACGTATGGATACATAAATAATCATCAATACCCAATAACCACTGCATCGTGGAAGATCTGCGGTTAACAGCAGCATACATCAGAACTGTCGGAGTCAACGTCTAAGCGAACGACGACAAGAAAAACGAAGACGAGTCAATACTACTGGGACATGTCAGAATACTTTCCATTTAAGGGTTGAGGCTGTACGTGAAATGGCAATTTGTTTTATTAATTGTCATGTAAAAACTTGCTTGTCCTATCTTAGCAATGTTTGCGGTATATTTGAAATGGTTTATTTCTTCTAAACTAATTAATCTAAATGCGAACAATTATGACCTGTAATATTGATTAGTATTTATGTATCCATACATTTTTTTTGTGGTACAAAGATCATATTTACAGACAATATAACAGTAACCTTTATTTACAAAATAATATCTAAAATATTGAATATGTAGCGGTTTACTATCAACATAAAAATTGCATTAAAACTAACAGTTACTAATAGTGGTACATGGCACATTGGTGAGGAAGATTGGTACCAGGTTAAAATTGCCTAATTAGCAACTGAAAAATGGATAGAATTATATATCTTATGAAACTATATCATACTACATTATGTCTACACAATATTTTACATTGGCATCAGGCCAGTATTTAGTATTGTTGTATGTACATAAAGCAAAATTGTTTAGAAATGGAGCGCCCTTTTGGCCCTTATGTCGTTCTAACATGGATTATACCTCTCTACTTGCATTTTGCTATAGATTATTATACATATTCTGAAACATCTCATCGAAATTAACTCAACGATGTTAACAGTTGAAATCAGAAATTACGAAATAGTAGGGAATAATACAAAGTGGAAAATTAGAAACCAGCTGAGAATGGTATTATTAATAGCATACAGGCAGTGCACACTGGAATATATATTCTACCTAGCATGCACTCAAGTAACGTAAGAGCCCACAGTTTCAAAAACTATGGTTTTCATATTTAGTTACCTATGACGATATATATACACGGATTCGTTAGAGAATGGAATATGGAATAACGAATGGCAGTATCTGTGTACAGCTGTGTCTACTTAATTGAATGATATGTACACACACTCACACACGTACAAGTGTGCGGCGTACCCACGCACGAATACTTGTATGTAGACGAACAAGACCGATACACACACACACACACACACACACACACACACACACACACACACACACACACACACACACACACACACACACACACACACACACACACACACACACACACACACACACACACACACACACACACACACACACACACACACACACACACACACACACACACACACACACACACACACACACACACACACACACACACACACACACACACAAAACATTATTATTAGTACTAGTATAGAACTGGGACATGAATACAATAGTTATCACCACTTCTATAATCAACGCTAATTTGATGGTCGTGATGATTGTGATAATGGTGACGATTATAATTATATTGATGCTATTACGTGAACGACTTATCTCAGATGGAGTTGGCCATTATCAGTCACAACTATGAACCATTACAACCACACCGAGTGACCCGCAGTGTAGTTGTACTAAATATTTACTCGTCAACAATTACAGCAGTAACGCGGTCAATCGATGTATGGATATAATCGTGCATTCTGTTTAGAATGAATTAAGTAACATCTTTTGTGAGGAGGCTTGTATTTTGTGATTGTTTTGCCCTTTTTTGGTTAATCCATAAAATGGATTACAATTTCGTGTGGCTTCGGGCTTTAGTGGTGCACTACATGAGAGTTTGGCATAGCCGTAGCGGCAAAGGCAAACGCCACAGCTGTTAAGCGGTAAATATGTTTTCACAGACATTACTGCCGCGTATGTGTGCGCCGCCCAGAGTTGGAGAGTTCGAATTAATCATGTCTACCTATCACCGTTCTCTCTCTCTCTCTCTCTCTCTCTCTCTCTCTCTCTCTCTCTCTCTCTCTCTCTCTCTCTCGTTGTATGTTTGTCTGTCTGTCTCTTTCTCTCACAATCTGTCTCTATATCTGTCTGTTTGTTTGTCTGTCTATCTATGTCACTGCCTCTGTCTCTATGTTTGCCTGCCTGCCTGCCTGCCTGCCTGCCTGCCTGCCTGCCTGCCTGCCTGCCTGCCTGCCTGCCTGCCTGCCTGCCTGCCTGCCTGCCTGCCTGCCTGCCTGCCTGCCTGCCTGCCTGCCTGCCTGCCTGCCTGCCTGCCTGCCTGCCTGCCTGCCTGCCTGCCTGCCTGCCTGCCTGCCTGCCTGCCTGCCTGCCTGCCTGCCTGCCTGCCTGCCTGCCTGCCTGCCTGCCTGCCTGCCTGCCTGCCTGCCTGCCTGCCTGCCTGCCTGCCTGCCTGCCTGCCTGCCTGCCTGCCTGCCTGCCTGCCTGCCTGCCTGCCTGCCTGCCTGCCTGCCATTACTATAAGTGCCATTACTGCCCATTAATGTCTTCGTTGCTAGGAAATTAATTTGCAGCGTTCATAAAGTAATAAATAAATTCATAAATAAAGTAGTACAAATATATAATAACAACTACAGAAAAGCATATAATTAAATCAGTTTCTGAATCTTAATCATAAAGAATACAATAACAATATGTATTATAACTGTGGTCGTCGCATCGTCAATACAGCATATACATATACTGAATTTCACAACATCTCTTACGAAACGTCAGATGCTCTCTCTGTCTGTCTGTCTGTCTGTCTGTCTGTCTGTCTGTCTGCTCTGCCTGTCTGCCTGTCTGTCTGTCTGTCTGTCTGTCTGTCTGTCTGTCTGTCTGTCTCTCTCTCTCTCCCTCCCTCCCTCCCTCCCTCCTCCCTTCCCTCTCCCTCCCTCCCTCCCTCCCTCCCTTCCTCCGTGCGTGCGTGCGTGCGTGCGTGCGTGCGTGCGTGCGTGTATGTATTATTTAGATATGTCCTTATTGGGCTTCATGAGGCCTTTCTTGCGATAGCCAGTTTTGTTTATCTA
This sequence comes from Ridgeia piscesae, assembly GCA_025642075.2. Taxonomy (NCBI): domain Eukaryota; kingdom Metazoa; phylum Annelida; class Polychaeta; order Sabellida; family Siboglinidae; genus Ridgeia; species Ridgeia piscesae. Next base: position 10,356 of record JAODUO010000211.1, on the reverse strand, counting down.
GTATTCGGATTGTAGGAACTACACCTGATTTAGTGTTTCTTTGAATGTTTGTTATCTTTGTAGTTCTGCTTAAACAGCTCTTAACCCACCCAAACCCTGACTAATCAAATACTTTGCTGTGCCCGTTGTTGCTGTGCCCGTTTTTATTTCTAAAGAAAAGAAAAACATCTTATTTTTTAAATATGTTGGGGAAGTGAGGTGTTGTCGACCGTGTATAAGTATTCCAAATGGCTTACTAACATGTACATGGCTGGAATACATAGCGATTTTGCCTGTGTGTTTGTCGATATTTTAGTTATGCTTTTTTGTCAACAACTCAGGTTTGGGGTAGTTTTTGGTGTTGTCGACCGTGCCCCACACACTCTTTGTTTGTGGATTGTATTTTTAATATTAGTGATATATCTTCTGGTATATAATAAGAGCATGTTGCAAGCTAACAGATAAATCCATTTGCAAGTTTTACTTAGTATTGTAGGACCTTCCATGGCACCAGTACTATGTTGCCGACCGTGTACCCATGATGCCGAACGTGTACACCCTTAAAACACCCTAACTATGTCTAATTGGGTCAGTATCAACTGTGCACTTAATAAGCAACACAAATTAGGATATATAACGACCGTTACATTTTACAAGAAAGGTTTGACAATTCTTTTAAAGACAAGACCCATTGGTTATAAATGTGAATATTTACACGATTCAACAACGCCAACAATTGAGATAAAACAAAATGGAGGAGGACGGACGAGAACAAGGTGTAGTAAATACGGCACGTAAGGAAAATAGTATACAACAAACCGAATATTTAATAATGCATTTGCAACATTTTGTGAATTCATTTCTCCACAATACTGTTGTCGACCGTGTACCGTTTTACTGGGTTTCCTGTTATGAAAGCATACACATTATTTCCACAAACAAAGTACCAGTAGACAGAACATATGTTTCCCTATAAGCTGAGTAGCTTGCACACATATATACCTATTTTTGTCTGTGCAATTAACAACAACTGTAAAAATTTGTGTATGCCAAACAAAATGGGTAAACAACTTTTCGTCGCATCCACACCCAGCCCCACCCCCAAATGCATAACACCAACACATTATGCCATTATTATATCCTCCGTATGATGTCTATGAACAGACAATCAAATTTAGGGTATAAAATGCAATATATCGGTACACGGTCGGCATCATGACGTAAACGGTCGACAGCATTGAAACAAACAAAAACACTTCAAACACCTCCCAAATCCAAAATTTTGGGAGTTAGTGTACCCAACTTTGAGGGAGGTTGTCTCAATATACATCATGAATTAAGCATGTTTAAAGCCTAGATTACTCTAGCAATTCTATTTTAGAACCATACCTGGTGCCTGGTGCCCAAAGACCCCGTTTCGCTGGATTTCACCATATATATAAATATATATATATATTATATATATATATATATATATATAATATATACACACACAACATTATATATACATACATACATATACCTATATATCTGATGTTTCGTCATATTGGTTAAAAAATATGATTTCAAACAGGAACGCGTTCTCAAGACGTCAGAAACTCCCGAGACCATAATATACCCAATTTGAATTTAGAATGTGTCTGCTACGTCGCAGTAATTATTCGAAAAGGTTAGAATTTGATATACTAACTTTGCATAAATGTCAACTAGCGTTGCGCGTAAATAACATCGAAGGCAAAGCGTTGTACGTCATAGATCTTGGGCCTGCCTAGCAGCAGGCGGCTACAAATCTTACGTGGGCCAGACCGCGGCGCAAACCGACGAGCCTGGGGCAGCGTCACGTGACACGTCCCGCATCACGGGTGTGTGGCGCGCAGGTATCATGGGCGTACGCCGAAATTGTGAAGTGGAATATATAGTTCCCAGTAGCGCCAGAGCGCACCTGTCTGCCTCTCTCTGCCGCGCGTGTTGTCAGTCGTCATCGCCCGCTGTCTTGCCACGAAGGCCCGCCCTACCCTTCGACCGCTTCCGCCGCCCCGCAAGGATCTGACGGTCTCTTCCCTGCCGCTGTAAGACTGTAGTTATAGCACCAAGCTCGCAACAGGGAATGTATGAGTAATTCATTCACAGCTAGTTTTAGTCACGTTTAGCCAGAAATGCCACTTGTTTATACGGTCTCCAACCGCAAGATGATAGTTGCGATAGGGAAAGAGACAACTTTGAGGGTTGTATCATTTGTGCTGGAAAACGTGTTGTTTTTAGTTTTGTTATTGGAGTAATACGTTATTGTGTGGCACTCGCGGGACTCACTCACACGCATTCTAGTTACATATAATCATGTTTATATAAAACCAACGCAGTGATAATTCATGTTAGGACAAGCCCATTCGTGTCACATCTATGTCTGTTCCTGACATATTTATAGACATGTTCGTGTCACACCTAGACATATTCGTGTCGCACCTAGACCTGTTCGTGTCACACCTAGATCTGATCGTCTCACACCTAGACCTGTTCGTGTCACACCTAGATCTATTCGTGTCACACTTTAATCTGTTCGTGTCACACTTAGATCTGTTCGTGTCACACCTAGACCTGTTCGTGTCACACCTAGATCTATTCGTGTCACACCTAGACCTGTTCGTGTCACACCTGGACCTGTTCGTGTCACACCTTAACCTGTTCGTGTCACACCTAGACCTGTTCGTGTCACACCTAGATCTATTCGTGTCACACCTAGACCTGTTCGTGTCACACCTGGACCTGTTCGTGTCACACCTAAACCTGTTCGTGTCACACCTAGACCTGTTCGTGTCACACCTAGATCTATTCGTGTCACACCTAGACCTGTTCGTGTCACACCTGGACCTGTTCGTGTCACACCTAAACCTGTTCGTGTCACACCTAGACCTGTTCGTGTCACACCTAGATCTATTCGTGTCACACCTAGACCTGTTCGTGTCACACCTGGACCTGTTCGTGTCACACCTTAACCTGTTCGTGTCACACCTAGACCTGTTCGTGTCACACCTAGATCTATTCGTGTCACACCGAGACCTGTTCGTGTCACACCTGGACCTGTTCGTGTCACACCTAGATCTATTCGTGTCACACCTAGACCTGTTCGTGTCACACCTGGACCTGTTCGTGTCACACCTTAACCTGTTCGTGTCACACCTAGACCTGTTCGTGTCACACCTAGATCTATTCGTGTCACACCGAGACCTGTTCGTGTCACACCTAGACCTGTTCGTGTCACATCTGGACCTGTTCGTGTCACACCTAGACCTGTTCGTGTGACATCTGGACCTGTTCGTGTCACACCTAGACCTGTTCGTGTGACATCTGGACCTGTTCGTGTCACACCTGGACCTGTTCGTGTCGCATCTGGACCTGTTCGTGCCACATCTGGACTTCTTCGTGTCACATCTGGACCTGTTCGTGTCACACCTTAACCTGTTCGTGTCACACATAAACCTGTTCGTGTCACACTAGACCTGTTCGTGTAACCTAACGTTCGACCTAACTGTTCGAACCTGACCTGTTGTCACATACCGTCGGTAACCAGCCTGTTGTGTCACACCTGACCTGTCGTGTACACGATTATTGGTCAACAACTGTCACATCGACCTTTCGTGCACATCTGGCCTGTTCGTGTCCACTGACCTGTCGTCACATTGACTTTGTGTCACATCTGGCTGTCGGTCACACCTGACCTGTTCGCAATCTGACCTGTTCTCAACTGACCTGTTCGTGCATTGACCGTTCGTGTCACACCTGACCTGTCGTGTACATTGACCTGTTGTGTCAACCTGACCTGTTCGTGTCCATCTGGACCTGTTCGTCACCTGACCTTCGTGTCACACTGACTGTTCGTGTCACACCAACCTTTCGTGTCAACCTAACCTGTTCGTTCAACCTAACCTGTTCGTGTAACCAGACCTGTTCGTGTCACCAGACTGTGTTAACGACCTGTTGTGTCTGACCGTTCGTGTCACACCGCTGTTGGTTGGCCTGATCGTGTCACACCTGACACGTACCTTTCGTGTCACACCTACTTTTTCGTGTCACATCTGGACCTGTTCGTGTCACACCTACCTGTTCGTGTCACACCTGGACCTGTTCGTGTCACACCTGGACCTGTTCGTGTCACTACCTGGAGCCAACTGTTCGTGTCCATCTGGACCTGTTCGTGTCACACTGGACCTGTTCGTGTCACATCTGGACCTGTTCGTGTCACACCTGGACCTGTTCGTGTTACATCTGGACCTGTTCGTGTCATATCTGGACCTGTTCGTGTCACATCTGGACCTGTTCATGTCACATCTGGACCTGTTCGTGTCACATCTGGACCTGTTCGTGTCACATCTGGACCTGTTCGTGTCACATCTGGACCTGTTCGTGTCACATCTGGACCTGTTCGTGTCACACCTAGACCTGTTCGTGTCACATCTGGACCTGTTCGTGTCACATCTGGACCTGTTCGTGTCACACCTAGACCTGTTCCTGTCACACCTGGACCTGTTCGTGTCACATATGGACCTGTTTGTGTCACATCTGGACCTGTTCGTGTCACATCTGGACCTGTTCGTGTCACACCTGGACCTGTTCGTGTCACATCTGGACCTGTTTGTGTCACATCTGGACCTGTTCGTGTCACATCTGGACCTGTTCGTGTCACACCTGGACCTGTTCGTGTCACATCTGGACCTGTTCGTGTCACATCTGGACCTGTTTGTGTCACACCTAGACCTGTTCGTGTCAGACCTAGACCTGTTCGTGTCACACCTTAACCTGTTCGTGTCACACCGAGACCTGTTCGTGTCACGCCTAGACTTGTTCGTGTCACACCTAGATCTGTTCGTGTCACACCAAGACCTGTTCGTGTCACACCTAGATCTATTCGTGTCACACCTAGACCTGGTCGTGTCACACCTAGTTCTATTCGTGTCACACCTAGACCTGTTCGTGTCACACCTGGAACTGTTCGTGTCACACCTTAACCTGTTCGTGTCACACCTTAACCTGTTCGTGTCACACCTAGACCTGTTCCTGTAATACCTAGACCTGTTCTTGTCACACCTAGACCTGTTCGTGTCACATCTGGACCTGTTCGTGTCACATCTGGACCTGTTCGTGTCACATCTGGACCTGTTCGTGTCACATCTGGACCTGTTCGTGTCACACCTGGACCTGTTCGTGTCACATCTGGACCTGTTCGTGTCACATCTGGACCTGTTCGTGTCACATCTGGACCTGTTCGTGTCACACCTGGACCTGTTCGTGTCACACCTGGACCTGTTCGTGTCACATCTGGACCTGTTCGTGTCACATCTGGACCTGTTCGTGTCACATCTGGACCTGTTCGTGTCACACCTAGACCTGTTCGTGTCACACCTGGACCTGTTCGTGTCACACCTAGATCCTATTCGTGTCACACCTAGACCTGTTCGTGTCACACCTGACCTGTTCGTGTCACATCTGGACCTGTTCGTGTCACACCTGGACTGTTCGTGTCACACCTGGACCTGTTCGTGTCACACCTGGACCTGTTCGTGTCACACCTGGACCTGTTCGTGTCACATCTGGACCTGTTCGTGTCACACCTAGACCTGTTCGTGTCACATCTGGACCTGTTCGTGTCACACCTAGACCTGTTCGTGTCACACCTAGACCTGTTCGTGTCACACCTAGACCTGTTCGTGTCACACCTAGACCTGTTCGTGTCACACCTAGACCTGTTCGTGTCACACTGGACCTGTTCGTGTCACACCTAGACCTGTTCGTGTCACATCTGGACCTGTTCGTGTCACACCTAGACCTGTTCGTGTCACATCTGGACCTGTTCGTGTCACACCTAGACCTGTTCGTGTCACATCTGGACCTGTTCGTGTCACACCTGGACCTGTTCGTGTCACACTGGACCTGTTCGTGTCACACCTTACCTGTTCGTGTCACACCTAGACCTGTTCGTGTCACACCTAGACCTGTTCGTGTCACACCTAGACCTGTTCGTGTCACACCTAGACCTGTTCGTGTCACACCTAGACCTGTTCGTGTCACATCTGGACCTGTTCGTGTCACACCTAGTCCTGTTCGTGTCACATCTGGACCTGTTCGTGTCACACCTGGACCTTTTCGTGTCACATCTGGACCTGTTCGAGCCACATCTGGACCTGTTCGTGTCACACCTTGACCTGTTCGTGTCGCATCTGGACCTGTTCGTGTCACATCTGGACTTGTTCGTGTCACATCTGGACCTGTTCGTGTCACACCTTAACCTGTTCGTGTCACACATAAACCTGTTCGTGTCACACCTAGACCTGTTCGTGTCGCACCTGGACCTGTTCGTGTCACATCTAGACCTGTTCGTGTCACAGCTGGACCAATTCGTGTCACACCTGGACCTGTTCGTGTCACACCTGGACCTGTTCGTGTTACATCTGGACCTGTTCGTGTCATATCTGGACCTGTTCGTGTCACATCTGGACCTGTTCATGTCACATCTGGACCTGTTCGTGTCACATCTGGACCTGTTCGTGTCACATCTGGACCTGTTCGTGTCACATCTGGACCTGTTCGTGTCACATCTGGACCTGTTCGTGTCACACCTAGACCTGTTCGTGTCACATCTGGACCTGTTCGTGTCACATCTGGACCTGTTCGTGTCACACCTAGACCTGTTCCTGTCACACCTGGACCTGTTCGTGTCACATATGGACCTGTTTGTGTCACATCTGGACCTGTTCGTGTCACATCTGGACCTGTTCCTGTCACACCTGGACCTGTTCGTGTCACATATGGACCTGTTTGTGTCACATCTGGACCTGTTCGTGTCACATCTGGACCTGTTCGTGTCACACCTGGACCTGTTCGTGTCACATCTGGACCTGTTCGTGTCACATCTGGACCTGTTTGTGTCACACCTAGACCTGTTCGTGTCAGACCTAGACCTGTTCGTGTCACACCTTAACCTGTTCGTGTCACACCGAGACCTGTTCGTGTCACGCCTAGACTTGTTCGTGTCACACCTAGATCTGTTCGTGTCACACCAAGACCTGTTCGTGTCACACCTAGATCTATTCGTGTCACACCTAGACCTGGTCGTGTCACACCTAATTCTATTCGTGTCACACCTAGACCTGTTCGTGTCACACCTGGAACTGTTCGTGTCACACCTTAACCTGTTCGTGTCACACCTTAACCTGTTCGTGTCACACCTAGACCTGTTCGTGTAATACCTAGACCTGTTCTTGTCACACCTAGACCTGTTCGTGTCACATCTGGACCTGTTCGTGTCACACCTAGACCTGTTCGTGTCACATCTGGACCTGTTCGTGTCACATCTGGACCTGTTCGTGTCACACCTGGACCTGTTCGTGTCACACCTGGACCTGTTCGTGTCACATCTGGACCTGTTCGTGTCACACCTGGACCTGTTCGTGTCACATCTGGACCTGTTCGTTTCACACCTAGACCTGTTCGTGTCACATCTGGACCTGTTCGTGTCACATCTGGACCTGTTCGTGTCGCATCTGGACCTGTTCGTGTCACATCTGGACTTGTTCGTGTCACATCTGGACCTGTTCGTGTCACACCTTACCCTGTTCGTGTCACACATAAACCTGTTTGTGTCACACCTAGACCTGTTCGTGTCACACCTAGATCTGTTCGTGTCACACGTAGACCTGTTCGTGTCACACCTAGACCTGTTCGTGTCACATCTGGACCTGTTCGTGTCACACCTAGTCCTGTTCGTGTCACATCTGGACCTGTTCGTGTCACACCTGGACCTATTCGTGTCACATCTGGACCTGTTCGAGCCACATTTGGACGTGTTCGTGTCACATCTGGACCTGTTCGTGTCGCACCTGGACCTGTTCGTGTCACATCTAGACCTGTTCGTGTCAGATCTGGACCAATTCGTGTCACACCTGGACCTGTTCGTGTCACACCTGGACCTGTTCGTGTCACATCTGGACCTGTTCGTGTCACATCTGGACCTGTTCGTGTCACATCTGGACCTGTTCGTGTCACATCTGGACCTGTTCGTGTCACATCTGGACCTGTTCGTGTCACATCTGGACCTGTTCGTGTCACATCTGGACCTGTTCGTGTCACATCTGGACCTGTTCGTGTCACACCTAGACCTGTTCCTGTCACACCTAGACCTGTTCGTGTCACACCTAGACCTGTTCGTGTCACATCTGGACCTGTTCGTGTCACATCTGGACCTGTTCGTGTCACACCTAGACCTGTTCGTGTCACACCTGGACCTGTTCGTGTCACATATGGACCTGTTTGTGTCACATCTGGACCTGTTCGTGTCACACCTGGACCTGTTCGTGTCACATCTTGACCTGTTCGTGTCACACCTGGACCTGTTCGTGTCACATTTGGACCTGTTCGTGTCACATATGAACAGTGATCATCGGTGTCACATGATCTAGCCCTGTTCGATTCACACCTTGGCAATCGTGTTACTCATAGGTAGGGATCGTGTGTGTGACATCTAGACCTGCTCGTGTCAAACCTATAGGCATGTTCACGTTTCACCTAGGCATGTTCATGTCACACCTATGCCCGGTCATGTCACTCACTCATATGGCCTATCCGTTTCACACCTAGACGTGCCCGGTCGTGTCATCTCTGTCGCCGATGAACCGACGACAGATATTGACCTAGACAGGGGCTATAAAACCGGATTTTATCGACGCCATTCCTGCGGCGCGGTGAGTGTGTAGCGGCGGCCCAGTCGAAGCCTTCCCGCGGCGACCCCGCTGGCTCCCACCGTCCGGTCCACTCTCTGCCAAACACCGTCGTCAGTGTGGTCGCCATGTCGGCCAGGAACATAAGTAAGTTTGTGGCAATATAATCGCTTGTAAGTAACGCACAGGTTCGTGTTGTGCAACTTACGCATAAGGCGTATTTCGCGCGGGAAATAGCTGTTGTGTTTACACTTCGCACAGTGCAAACACGTGGCGTTGTTTGCGATACGCAGTAAAGTCAGATTAAGGTTGATTGAGCCGTTGCTAGAACGCACGACGTATCCGGAATATGTTTCATCAAACACACACGCGCGCACAGACTGAGGCGATGTTGTCTATGCATAGACACGCACGCTGCATACGCGTTGTGGTGTGGTTATGTGTGGGGTTTAGGAAGTTCTAGATGGCAGCAGCACATCTTGGAATATCCAACACTCGATGGCATGGTATTCCTATTATATTATAATAAACAGCCCCGCCAATCAGTTGTTCCAGTGCCTCTTCCGTTGACGGATACCACCGCCTACATTGTTCATGCAGTTAGTCTACTGTAAACAAGTAAGCGATGACTTCACAGGAAAACTGAGTGAGCAGTGACCACTGAAATACTATTATTAACTGTATACTCGAGAGGAGATGTATTTCAGGGAGCTCCTTGCCTTAAAGTGAACTGATTGGAGTCAGATTAATCAAGACAACTTCTATAAGCAATTTAATACTAGACTATAAAAAATAAACGGCAATTGTTAAAAATTACTTCGACACATGAGACCAGAAATGACTTTGCCAACGGAACTCCCTAATTTAATAATAATAAGGTGGCCATGTCCGATGGTCTTAGATTTGGTCTTACGGATGATGTGCTGTCAGGACTTATCTATGAAACTGTGTTCGTTTTGCCCCTGTCCACTGTCAACTTGGCACTGTTGTTGTCCTTGTCGTGTAAAAGCAACCATTATTGCTGAGACACGCACGTCAATTACAGGTGGTTCAACGACTAACTTCATACGGTTCATTCCGACCATGACGCGGCGATCTGCAGGCCACAGCAATGGTCCACCTACCGCCTGGTTATACCTGGGCCGGAATCATAAATAAAGTCCGAAATGTAACAGATGCGACGAGAATACTCTCCCGGCCATGCAGGCAACAATAGATGGTCTCGCGAGGCTAATGAACGGTTCGTCGACTCTGCCACTGTCATTAATCAATCTATGAGAGTCCACATTCAAAGACGCAATTGTCGTCGTCCACGAACGATCGAAATGAAGAGAAGCACAATTGGATGTTGACATGACTTCAGTGGCTCGACAGAGATCTATGTTCGCCGGCAGGACATTTAGCCGCTCTCAGTGTGCTACATTGCTGAGTTGTCTTCGTGCATCTACTGGCATACAGTGCAGAAACAAAGGAATCCTCTTCGTTCTGTTTACAGCTTGTTCTGTCTCCTGCTGAAGAGCATTTATTAGCGTTCTCCTTCTAAAGTTGTTCTCCAATTATGGACCGCCTTTGTTTTCTTTATATCTTCAAATCTTCATCTTAGTGTTGTGTTTGTCGTGTTGTCATCGTTCATTCACTGGACGTGGTCGATCCGTGTCCATGTGGAGGA
>JAODUO010000210.1:447500-452500 GCA_025642075.2 Ridgeia piscesae | reverse complement strand
CGCTGTCATAGGAGCCACCATAATTTCATGGAAAAAAGTAGTTGGCCCTTTATAAAAGATTCTAATCAAATGTTTATTTGGAAGTGTTATTTTAAGTAAAAAAGTGGGGGTTTAAATGGGCTAATGAACATTAACATATATTGTATTTTTTAAATTTTTGTTGACAAAATTAACAATTGATAGAGTAAATATCACTGTAGTTGTTTAGCAAACATGTTTTTTTATAAATATAAACCCATGAACTGTGAGTGTATATTTTTTTTTTAATTGCATCAGGATTTCTTTATTATGTGGGAGGCTGTTCTGAGACTTTCATTGAAAATTTTATGCTTAGTTCTAAAAGTATGTATATTTTTTTTGGGGAGTATTATAATTGTGTATATTAATATTTGGGTAAAATTTTGGTTTAGTAAATACGAAGGTAATTGTTTATGAATATATTTAAAAAAAATTTTTAACGCTTTAACATATCTTCTATTTTCAGTAGTTTAAGTTTTTTGAAAAGTGGTTTGTATGTGAATTATATGTATTTAAGGTTATTATTAAAACCCTTTTTTTTGGATACTTGTAATTCTATTTCTTTGATATCCCCAAATCATAATACAATAATTTATATGTGATATATTAAGGTGTTATATAATAACCTTTTATTCTAATGGTAATACATATTTTAATCGGTTTAATACGCCAATTTTTTTTAACACTTATTTGATATTTTCCCCGTTGTTTTCCCCAAATTTAGATTATGTCTAAAGTCAATCCTAGAAAATTTAATTCATCTACTTTTTTTCAATATATACATCATCTATTTTAAGTGTAAGGGGTTGTTTTTATTAGCATATGGAAAACCATATATTTAGTTTTGCTTTTATTTAATAATAATTTATTAATATTTACCATTCTTAATTTTACAGAGTTCTTCATTTATTATGGTTTCTGTACTTTTATTATCGAGTGTCGTTTCGCCAGAAATTTAAAGAGGTAGATAATGTAGTGTCATCGGCATACATAACAAAATTAAATAATTACTAGCTTGTGAAAAATCGTTTATATAAATAATAAAAAATTTTTAAAAGAAGAACCTTGTGGGACACCGATTGTTATAGGTAAGATGTCTGAGTTTATTTGTTCAATTTCAGTCAATTGTTTTCTATTTTGTAAGTAACGTTTGAACAAATGAAAAGCTGAGCCATTAAGGCCATAGTATGCTAATTTGTTTTGTAAAATGTTATTGTCAATAGTGTCAAATGCCTTTGATAGGTCAAGAAATACATTAATTGGTATATAATTTTTATCCATTTTAGTCACAATTCTATCAATTAGTTCAATCGCAGCGTATTCTGTTGAATAGTTAGCTCGAAAACCATACTGATTATCATTTAGAAACTTATTTTCGTTGAAATATGAATATAATTGTATAAAAATTTGTTTTTCTAATACTTTAGAAATGGTAGGAAGAAGAGAGATTGGTCTATAGTTTTCAAATAAGGATGGATCATCTTTCTTAAATATAGGAATAACTTTTGCAATTTTCAGTTTATCAGGGAATACACCAGAGTATAAAACTTGGTTTATTAACAGTGTTAATGATTTTAAATTAAAAGTTCAATTACTTTGAGAAATTTTGTTGAGAACCATCAAATCCACACCTGTTTTTTGTGGGAAGGTTGTTTATATTTTCCTCACAGTTTTTTCCCTCAATATGGTCAAAGTAAATGTAGAAGTTACATTTTTATTTAAATAATAACTGTTTTTTTTGCTACCTTTGTATTTAATCCCTTGTGTAATGGATTGTCCTATATTTGTAAAATAATTATTAAATTTATTTGCAATATCCTTTTTATCATTATTTTTATCATTGTTTTAAAAAAAAAATAATGGTAGTTTTTTATTGTTTGTTTTTTTAAATAAATTCTTTAAAAACTTTAAAGTATTTTTATATCGTTTTTGAATCGATAAAATCTTTTTAAAATACCCTTTTTGGCTGCACGAATAGTATGTTTTAATATTGTATTATATGTTTTTAGGTTTATGTTAATAATTTCATAGTTAGAAGAATTTGGATGTGTCAATTTTAGTTGTTTATACAATTTGTCTCGATATTGTATTGATCTTAGTATTCCTTGTGTAATCCGCATAGATTTTGTATGTTTATACTTATTAAATTTCACCATCTTAGTTGGCATATGCTTGTCCTTTGCCTTCACAATATCATTAAATATTATGTCATAATTTAAATTTGTATCTGCATTTGGGTTTTTATTAACTTGTAAGTATCATAAGACTTAATTTCATTTTTAACTTTATGCATTGCGTCGTCGTTTAATATATTAATTTTTACAAATTTAGGTGGCTGTTCTGTCTTTAATGAGGTGTTATAAGCTAAAATACGGTTGATGATCAAGAGTTTTTTTAAAGAGAATCCCGGCAGTCCCTTTTCCCAAAATAGTTGACTAAGTTTGCAAAAGAAATTATCAATTAAAGTAATTTTTTCTAGTAAATCTAGTAGGAAAGGTAATCTGTGGGAAAAGATATGTGATATTAAGGACAAAATAACTACTATATATATATATATATATATATATATATATATATATATATATATATATATATATATATGATATATATATATATATATATATATATATATATATCATTTTATTTAATTTGAGAAATTTATATTAAAATCACCTGCAATGATTAGAGTATTTTACAGTTGTGTTCTAATAATGACACAAAGGATGAAAATTCATTTATAAAAGCATTTAGGTTATCATTTGATGTTCTAGGTCTGTATATGTTTCCCATCTTATGCTTTTGGAGAATTACCCCATTTTTTGGACTATCAAGCCTTCCCCGTGTTCATACATGTTTGTTTAAACTTTACCTCAGATCTATAGTTATTTTGACATAAATTGCCCTCTATTTTTCTAAAGTTTTACCTTGTGCTATACAGTCATAACCATGTAGGGGAAAAATTTTGATAAGTCATATTTTCTGATGTCCAAGTTTCCTGTAAGCAAATTACATTAAATTTAAAATTGTTACTACTTAGCTCTTTTGTGAAAGCCTCCAATTCATTAAATATAGAATTTATTGATTGAATGTTTGTGCTTAAGACACTAAAACAAAGATTTTTTTGGTGCTAGTTCGGTAAACTTGTCAGAGTCATAATACGATGATCGGCGTATTAGTTGAGGTTCATAATTGTCAATAAGATTTGTGTCTAAGATATTAATTAAATCATTATCATTAATACCTCCTAAATATGAAAGGAATGTTTCGTCTAACGTCATACTTTATATAATTTTTCCAATTTATTATGTGTTCTTTTTTATATCAAATGTATTTGTAAGTATGTGTTCATAAAATAGTGACACGTTGCTTCCGGGACCAAAAACTGTGTTTTTAAATTCGCCACACATTAAAGACAGGAAATTATTATAAAACGTGTCATTTGAAATGTGTTGCAGGACCTGAAACACCTTCTTCAGGACAACTATAATTTTACTGCTATGGTTCTGTACAGAGATTTAGACAGTAAGTAACGAACACATGTCTTGTATATCTGTGTTGACAATTTCATCCATATCGTAAATAAAAGGGCATTCATTATCCATTAACAAAAACAATTTTAAAATAAAATATAATTATATATATATATATATTATATATATATTTATATATATATATATTAAAAATTTGGGGGAAAAGTAAGGAAATAGAGAATGAAGGAGGGGGAGAGGGGAAAAGGGCGGTGAGAGGTGAAGAGAGGCGGAGAGAGGTGAAGAGGGCGGAGAGAGGCGGAGAGAGGTGAAGAGAGGTGGAGAGATGTGAAGAGAGGGGGAGAGGTGAAGAGAGGTGGAGAGAGGTGAAGAGAGGCGGAGAGAGGTGAAGAGATGTGGAGAGGTGTGAAGAGAGGCGGAGAGAAGTGAATAGAGGCGGAGAGAGGTGAAGAGATGGAGAGAGTTGAAGAGAGGCGGAGAGAGTTGAAGAGAGGCGGAGAGAGGTGAAGAGAGGGGAGAGAGGTGAAGAGAGGCGGAGAGAGGTGAAGAGAGGCGGAGAGAGGGGAGAGAGGTGGTGAGAGGAGAAGAGAGGCGGAGAGAGGTGAAGAGGGCGGAGAGAGGTGAAGAGAGGCGGAGAGAGGTGAAGACAAGCGGAGAGAGGTGAAGAGGGGTGGAGAGAGGTGAAGAGAGGCGGAGAGAGGTGAATAGAGGCGGAGAGAGGTGAAGAGAGGTGGAAAGAGGTGAAGAGAGGTGAAGAGAGGTGGAGAGAGGTGAAGAGAGGCGGAGATAGGTGAAGGGAGGCGGAGAGAGGTGAAGAGGGGGAGAGAGGTGAAGAGAGGCGGAGAGAGGTGAAGAGAGGCGGAGAGAGGTGAAGAGAGGCGGAGAGAGGTGAAGAAAGCGGAGAGAGGTGAAGAGATGTGGAGAGGTGTGAAGAGAGGCGGAGAGAAGTGAATAGAGGCGGAGAGAGGTGAAGAGAGGTGGAGAGAGTTGAAGAGAGGCGGAGAGAGTTGAAGAGAGGCGGAGAGAGGTGAAGAGAGGCGGAGAGAGGTGAAGAGAGGCGGAGAGAGGTGAAGAGAGGCGGAGAGAGGTGAAGAGAGGCGGAGAGAGGTGAAGAGAGGCGGAGAGAGGTGAAGAGGGGGAGAGAGTTGAAGAGAGGCGAAGAGAGGTGAAGAAAGCGGAGAGAGGTGAAGAGAGGGAGAGGGTGAAGAG
The DNA here is from genome assembly GCA_025642075.2 of Ridgeia piscesae. Classification (NCBI taxonomy): domain Eukaryota; kingdom Metazoa; phylum Annelida; class Polychaeta; order Sabellida; family Siboglinidae; genus Ridgeia; species Ridgeia piscesae. The sequence goes on along the minus strand of JAODUO010000210.1, from coordinate 447,785 downwards.
AGGCGGAGAGAAGTGAATAGAGGCGGAGAGAGGTGAAGAGAGGTGGAGAGAGTTGAAGAGAGGGAGAGAGTTGAAGAGAGGTGGAGAGAGGTGAAGAGAGGCGGAGAGAGGTGAAGGGAGGCGGAGAGAGGTGAAGAGAGGCGGAGAGAGGTGAAGAGAGGCGGAGAGAGGTGAAGAGAGGCGGAGAGAAGTGAAGAGAGGCGGAGAGAGGTGAAGAGAGGTGGAGAGAGTTGAAGAGAGGCGAGAGAGTTGAAGAGAGGTGGAGAGAGGTGAAGAGAGGCGGAG
>JAODUO010000210.1:432500-437500 GCA_025642075.2 Ridgeia piscesae | reverse complement strand
ACTTATATATTTTCTGAAAATGTCTCGTATGCAACAACGACTACTTGTATAAATCATAGTGTATAAGTTACCTACTTAATTTGCACATGGAACACACAACACACCATCTGTACTATTTTATTAAAGGTGACATACTTGTAAAATTGTGGTTTGCCAAAATTATTTATTTGATGTGAATATTATAATGACATATGTAACGTAACGTAACGTAACGTAACGTAACGTAACGTAACGTAACGTAACGTAACGTAACGTAACGTAACGTAACGTAACGTAACGTAACGTAACGTAACGTAACGTAACGTAACGTAACGTAACGTCACGTCACGTCACGTCACGTCACGTCACGTCACGTCACGTCACGTCACGTCACGTCAGAACGTCACGGAACGTCACGGAACGTCACGGAACGTCCGGAACGTCACGGAACGTCACGGAACGTCACGGAACGTCACGGAACGTCACGGAACGTCACGGAACGTCACGGAACGTCACGTCACGTCACGTCACGTCACGGAACGTCACGGAACGTCACGTCACGTCACGTCACGGAACGTCACGTCGTCACGTCACGTCACGTCACGTCACGTCACGTCACGTCACGTCACGTCACGTCACGTCACGTCACGTCACGTCACGTCACGTCACGTCACGTCACGTCACGTCACGTCACGTCACGTCACGTCACGTCACGTCACGTCACGTCACGTCACGTCACGTCACGTCACGTCACGGAACGAACGGAACGGAACGGAACGGAACGGAACGGAACGGAACGGAACGGAACGGAACGGAACGGAACGGAACGGAACGGACGCGAGCACGTCACGTCACGTCACGTCACGTCACGAACGACGAACGGAACGGAACGGTCAACGTCACGTCACGTCACGTCACGTCACGTCACGTCACGTCACGTCACGGAACGGAACGGAACGGAACGGAACGGAACGGAACGGAACGGAACGGTACGGAACGGAACGGAACGGAACGGAACGGAACGGAACGGAACGGAACGGAACGGAACGGAACGGAACGGAACGGAAGGGAAGGGAAGGGAAGGAAGGAAGGAAGGAAGGGAAGGGAAGGGAAGGGAAGGGAAGGGAAGGGAAGGGAAGGGAAGTAACGTAACGTAACGTAACGTAACGTAACGTAACGTAACGTAACGTAACGTAACGTAACGTAACGTAACGTAACGTAACGTAACGTAACGTAACGTAACGTAACGTAACGTAACGTAACGTCATGTTGCTGATGACAACAGCTGCTCTACAGACGCGATGGCGTTTTCTACAAGAAGGTGTCTAACATAAACTCCGTAGCTGTCACACAAGCTATAAGGTAAAGTTTCACATCAATTAATATATGTTAATAACGACTGGCTTTAACTTCGAATGATTCGTGATCAGTTATACATATATGAAAGATTACCATGGGTAATAAAACATCATTCGCTCGGTCCATGCATGTAATATATATATATATAATAATATATATATATATATATATATATATATATATATATATATATATATATACATAATATATACGATATATATATATATATATATATATATATATATATATATATATGTATATCTGACATGTTAGTATCACCCACCTTATCGATATCGTCCTATATATTCCTGCCTGAGAATGAATCCGCATTAACACATTGTAGTACATACTATAGAAACAACTAATTTGCTCTATTGTAGTGATACGGCTTCTTGGTTGTTCGTGTTATTTAGTAAATTATTTACCCCTCAAGAAACGTTTTTTTTCTGTTCATGTTCTCAGTGGTCTCAGTATGATGTACCAGTGTACCACAAACCCATTAACACCCCGAGGTCCCTGCTGGTGCACCCTAAAGACAATACAGACGAAGCCACAAAGTGTGGGGTGATATATGACATCCAATGCCCGGACTGCAATCAACACTACGTAGGGGAAACAACGCGATCACTGGCCACACGAGTTAACGACCAATTGTGTCGCCGACCCCCATCAGCGATAAGTGAACACAAGTTGAACTCAAGCCACCAGTGTTCAATGAAAGATGTAAAAATGCTATATACTTTGAGGAAAACCGGCATAGGAGAAAAGTACAAAACGCCATTAACATACACAAGGGGAAGCGATCACTAAATAGCGTCACTGGCCAGGTACTCCTGCCGGTTATGCTCCAGTTTGTGTCACGTGATGCAGATCATGTGACACGACCCTAAAAATCAGTCCGCTGAAGAAGGTTGTGAGATGACGCCGAAATATACGGAAAAACTGAATTTAAAAGATTCTTGAGAGGTGAATAATTTACTAAATAACTAATTGTGTGTTTCATCATCATCCATCGGCCATGCTAAACTCACCGTTCCAACGGATTGATTACGTTTGCTTGGAGATACGCTACATAATAATGATAACAATAATAATAACTTTATCTAAACATCTATACATCTGGGGCCAATGCCCCGTTCACGGGTGTGAAAAACATAAATCTAGAACATAAAATCTTAAATGGGAGAGTTAAAATATAATACTAAATAAGTAAATTACGTGTTGTAAAGTAAAGGTTAATAAGAGAAAATCCTGGTTTAAATAAGGTATTCAGCTATACTGAATAGATATTAAAACTCATGCGAAGATAGATATGCGAAGATAAATGTAGCCAAGTAATGATAACTGTATGTATGATGGATGAATAGTCTTGTAGTATTAGTTTAAAAGCAGAAATGTCTTGATAAGAATATATTGATTACTGGTTTGATGACAAGAGATGTACATTTCTAATAGGAACCACACGGTGAAGCAGGTACATTGTGACCTACATCTACACCTTTGCACGTTTGCAGAAACGACTGAAAATCTCATGGACTGTTTCAGGGACTGCAAGGCCAACGAAGCAATATACAGTGTATTTCGACTGGAAAAGGAGTATAATTTTACTGGTACGCGGACTATACTCGAGGTTAGCCAAGTACTATTTTATTTCATTGTGCAGAGAATATTCATGAATATAATGGTGGCCTTCTTGGATAGATGAATCTGTAAGTACAGGAAATGTATTGCAAAACAGTACGTTTTGCGATACATCATGTATAAAAATGGATAGTTTATATAATCACAATCAATTGATATTTTCAGTCAGCAGCAAGTAATTTTAAAATATCGGTAGATTTCTATGTAATCGACATTGCTCAGAACATTTGCTTGAACTGTAATAGCCCTTCAAGGACAGATATTTCACGGAACCATTAGACTTGGAAGCGCTCCTGCGACTAGCCTATGTCCTAACAGTTTTAGTTCAATTCTGACACATTTCTGATGAAGGGCCTCTCCAGCCAGTTGCAATCATTATTTAGAATGGGTCTGCGTGTATGGTTTGGTACATGTGTCTGCTTGAATGGGTGAGCGTGATCGAATAGCGTTTTCGTGTGTTTTCCAGATTGTGCATTTGCGCGATGATACATATTTAAATACACCAATTAAACTATGCAACATTTCTCCCAAACAGGCCTTCAATTTGACGACCATGAACGAAATTGCCTTAACAGTCACCTTTAATGACCTGCACTTTATCAAAAAAGAGGACAAAGAGAAATTGTGGGACATCAGTGCTCTAATGAATTCAGATTTGGATGCAATCGTCAGTGACGTAAGTATTCACATCCGTTAGGTCACCAATTACCTCGAGTGTGTGCTTTGTCTTGGTAAACAATTTGATGAAACCTCGTGAGAGGACATTTTGTTCGACGTAGCGCCTCTTCAACGTTTTTCTTTCCACGCTTTTGTAACACGGTTTCTTTGTCCACTGTCTGGCTCCGCTCGCTGCATATTTACACTTGTTGGTTTTCTCATGTTAAATCTAAAAATGGAATAAAACGTATGATATCCTACGGCGAATTATCCAGTGCGCATGACTGATCACGGCACTTTATGCTTCACTTCCTGTCAGACCTGCTCAGTGGAACACCGCATCGACTTCACTGGGAAACATCCAGACATGCTGAAAATAATGCGCGAAGACTATTCGTAAATAAATATCCACCACTGCCAAGGGTACATATATTAAGCAGCTACCTGGAAAATCATCAATGAAGACGATCAAACTTACAAAAACAGTGATGTCGCAAAAAAAGGATGACAAAAAAAAAATGGTAAAATCAGAAACAAAGTACAGGAAAAAAAGTAAAAAACAGAACAAGTACAGAACAAGTACAGAACAAGTACAGAACAAGTACAGAACAAGTACAGAACAAGTACAGAACAAGTACAGAACAAGTACAGAACAAGCACAGAACAAGCACAGAACAATACACTAGCGGAAGAAAGAGGTTCTGAACATTCAGGAGGAGACTGCTCAATCAATTCCATCGTTTGTATGGAACTAACTACGCTAAAACAAGAACTAGGGTGGTACAAATGTACAGGTTCAAAGACAATAAATTTGTTCTGCAAGCAGCGAGAAGAATTGATCAGAATGTTTGTTCTTTAAAGAAGATTAATCGCAGAGTAGTCGACGACAGACAGAAACTACAACCGAAACTGTTGGGAGCAGGTGGACAAGGAAAGGTGACGTACCTTACCTGCAATACGGTGGTGGTGAAGGTTATTATATGACTCTCTTAATGGGGGTCTCCCTGGCCTTTACATTTGCGTGTGTGCAGTCACGTAAGCGTACACTAAAGTAACGAAAACTCTAGTGCAATAGCGATTTAAGTTTTTCTTATTACAATTCCGTTGGGTGCCACCGTTTAAAATGTTATTTTAAATAAGCTGATGAAAAACTGTTCAAAACATTTTACTGCTGACTTTTTGATATTCAATGACATTTTAGAAATTGTTTTAAAACTATTTTATCTTATCTTATTTTTTACACATATGTATTGCCTGTATTTATTTATATATGCTATCGTTTAGTATGTGTTTCGCATGTAAATAGAGTAATCATTAGTTTTATTTATTTATTTATTTTACTCATCGTCGTTAATTCTATATAG
>JAODUO010000210.1:400000-425000 GCA_025642075.2 Ridgeia piscesae | reverse complement strand
TCTGCCTCTCTGCCTCTCTGCCTCTGCCTCTCTGCCTCTCTGCCTCTCTGCCTCTCTGCCTCTCTGCCTCTCTGCCTCTCTGCCTCTCTGCCTCTCTGCCTCTCTGCCTCTCTGCCTCTCTGCCTCTCTGCCTCTGCCTCTCGCCTCTCTGCCTCTCTGCCTTCTTGCCTCTCTGCCTCCTCTGCTTGCCTCTCTGCCTCTCTGCTCTCTCTCTCTGCCTCTCTGCCCTCTGCTCTGCCTCTCTGCCTCTCTGCCTCCTGCCTCCTGCCTCGCTGCCTCCTGCTCCTGCCTCGCTGCCTCGCTGCCTCGCTGCCTCGCTGCCTCGCTGCCTCGCTGCCTCGCTGCCTCGCTGCCTCGCTGCCTCGCTGCCTCGCTGCCTCGCTGCCTCGCTGCCTCGCTGCCTCGCTGCCTCGCTGCCTCGCTGCCTCGCTGCCTCGCTGCCTCGCTGCCTCGCTGCCTCGCTGCCTCGCTGCCTCGCTGCCTCGCTGCCTCGCTGCCTCGCTGCCTCGCTGCCTCGCTGCCTCGCTGCCTCGCTGCCTCGCTGCCTCGCTGCCTCGCTGCCTCGCTGCCTCGCTGTCTCGCTGTCTCGCTGTCTGTCTGTCTCTCTGTCTCTGTCTCTGTCTCTTCTCTCTCTCTCTCTCTCTCTCTCTCTCTCTCTCTCTCTCTCTCTCTCTCTCTCTCTCTCTCTCTCTCTCTCTCTCCCTCTCTCACACGCACTATGTTGGAATGTTATCATATAATGCAACTAGTTAACTGTACCAAATATTCTTTTCCAATTTACTACTATTACTGCTACAATGGCCTCAACTGCTGTTGGTATTACTACTACTAATAATAATAATGACATTGCACATTACATCGATAACACACAATTGACATATTTACGCAGTATTCTTCTTGTTTCTACAGAGAAGTGGTGAATGTGTGAATACTATTTGATGTCTGATTTCATTTTCTATTTTTGCCGAGTGATATTTCTTCGTTCTGCCTGTCAGGTAAAAAACGACGTTGGACGATGCTATATCCTATGGAAGGCCTACCAATTTCTGGGCAACACTATGATTACAATGAAAGAGATAAATCCTTATGTAAGTGGTCTTAGATTAACAAGAAAATACACGTAGTTGAGCTTATGCATCTATATCGATAAATAATGGAAATGTATCCGTTATAACAAAATATATAACATTACCCAGCTTACAAAACTAATTGACAACAACAATTGTTCTGACGGAAACATCGGGGGCGAATATAAATATGGCAGTCGCCGAAAACTGTCATGTTTAATCATAAATCCTATTTTTATTATATGTTCTGAGGAAATTGCAGGCGTGGTATAGATGGTTGCAGTTGCAAGTGGTCAGAGCTTAAATAACTATTTAGTTGCATCCACCCACGCAACAATGCTTTTTTGATGTATCCTTATTTCGTTACGTGTTTGTTCTCTTGGCAGAATGGTTTTTGGTTCGCTCTCGGATGGTGTCTATTCTTCATGATAATGAGTATTCGGGTCAACGTCGACCTAGTGTCTCACTTCCGGAAATTCCAGTTGGCGAACAAGTAAGTGTAAGAGCGGATATTTGATGCGAGCCCACTTCTGCACCAAGACCGAAGAATTATGTGTTCTCAAAGTACTATATGTACCAAACGCTGGCAATAGATGGATATAATTACAGAGAAGCTATGAATATGCAATATTTAATAAAAATACGTTTTATTGATGGGGCGAAAAAACTTATGAACAACCGTAATCGTATCCTATTTGTTCTCTCACTAGTTCACTCAGCTGTATAAATGAGTAACTGGCTATAGACAGTGGTGGATATGTGTACGAGCAGTTTTCTCGCATTAATTGTAGCATGTGGCTGGGTACTTCCCAGAGAAGCCGATATGGTGTCTGATTGAACAGGTCTGTCAGGGAAGTAAAGTGTAAAGCACTTTGAACGGTCATGAGGATTGGATACTGCGCTATATAAGAACTTGCCTGTATATCTTTCTGGTCTAATATCGCATTTCACTGAAAATCAATTGTAAGTACAATATGTGTATATGGCAGTTGACACCCACATTTGCAATGTCAGTCCATCTCATGGGTGGTATCATCCGCTTACTGCTGGAAATAACGATATAACACCACAGCGTTGTGTAAACATTATATGTCAACTAAACCTGTGTTGTAGTCAGGTTATTTTCTTCTAGCCTACGCTTGTCTTCCTCAGGTTATTTTATTCTGAAAACGTGCACGGGTTCTAGCCTAAGTCTTCCTCAGGTTATTTTATTCTGAAAACGTGTACGGGTTCTAGCCTAAGCTTGTCTTCCTCAGGTTATTTTATTTTGAAAACGTGCACGGGTTCTAGCCCACGCTTGTCTTCCTCGGGTTATTTTATTCTGAAAACGTGTACGGGTTCTAGCCTACGCTTGCCTTCCTTCGGGTTATTTTATTCTGAAAACGTGCACGGGTTCTAGCCTACGCTTGTCTTCCTCAGGTTATTTTATTCTGAAAACGTGTACGGGTTCTAGCCTACGCTTGTCTTCCTCAGGTTATTTTATTCTGAAAACGTGCACGGGTTCTAGCCTACGCTTGTCTTCCTCAGGTTATTTTATTCTGAAAACGTGTACGGGTTCTAGCCTACGCTTGTCTTCCTCGGGTTATTTTATTCTGAAAACGTGTACGGGTTCTAGCCTAAGCTTGTCTTCCTCAGGTTATTTTATTCTGAAAACGTGTACGGGTTCTAGCCTACGCTTGTCTTCCTCAGGTTATTTTATTCTGAAAACGTGCACGGGTTCTAGCCCACGCTTGTCTTCCTCAGGTTATTTTATTCTGAAAACGTGTACGGGTTCTAGCCTACGCTTGTCTTCCTCAGGTTATTTTATTCTGAAAACGTGCACGGGTTCTAGCCCACGCTTGTCTTCCTCAGGTTATTTTATTCTGAAAACGTGTACGGGTTCTAGCCTACGCTTGTCTTCCTCGGGTTATTTTATTCTGAAAACGTGCACGGGTTCTAGCCTAAGCTTGTCTTCCTCAGGTTATTTTATTCTGAAAACGTGTACGGGTTCTAGCCTAAGCTTGTCTTCCTCAGGTTATTTTATTCTGAAAACGTGCACGGGTTCTAGCCTACGCTTGTCTTCCTCAGGTTATTTTATCTGAAAAAACGTGTACGGGTTCTAGCCCACGCTTGTCTTCCTCGGGTTATTTTATTCTGAAAACGTTTACGGGTTCTAGCCTAAGCTTGTCTTCCTCAGGTTATTTTATTCTGAAAACGTGTACGGGTTCTAGCCTACGCTTGTCTTCCTCAGGTTATTTTATTCTGAAAACGTGTACGGGTTCTAGCCTACGCTTGTCTTCCTCAGGTTATTTTATTCTTAAAACGTCTACGGGTTCTAGCCTACGCTTGTCTTCCTCAGGTTATTTTATTCTGAAAACGTGCACGGGTTCTAGCCTACGCTTGTCTTCCTCGGGTTATTTTATTCTGAAAACGTGTACGGGTTCTAGCCTAAGCTTGTCTTCCTCAGGTTATTTTATTTTGAAAACGTGCACGGGTTCTAGCCCACGCTTGTCTTCCTCAGGTTATTTTATTCTGAAAACGTGCACGGGTTCTAGCCTACGCTTGTCTTCCTCGTGTTATTTTATTCTGAAAACGTGCACGGGTTCTAGCCTACGCTTGTCTTCCTCAGGTTATTTTATTCTGAAAACTGCACGGATTCTACCACGCTTGTCTTCCTCGGTTATTTTATTCTAAACGTGCACGGGTTCTAGCCTACGCTTGTCTTCCTCAGGTTATTTTATTCTGAAAACATGCACGGATTCTAGCCCACGCTTGTCTTCCTCGGGTTATTTTATTCTTAACACGTGCACGGGTTCTAGCCTACGCTTGTCTTCCTCAGGTTATTTTATTCTGAAAACATGCACGGATTCTAGCCCACGCTTGTCTTCCTCGGGTTATTTTATTCTTAACACGTGCACGGGTTCTAGCCTACGCTTGTCTTCCTCAGGTTATTTTATTCTGAAAACGTGCACGGGTTCTAGCCTACGCTTGTCTTCCTCGGGTTATTTTATTCTTAACACGTGTACGGGTTCTAGCCTACGCTTGTCTTCCTCGTGTTATTTTATTCTGAAAACATGCACGGATTCTAGCCCATGCTTGTCTTCCTCGTGTTATTTTATTCTTAACACGTGTACGGGTTCTAGCCTACGCTTGTCTTCCTCGTGTTATTTTATTCTGAAAACATGCACGGATTCTAGCCCATGCTTGTCTTCCTCGTGTTATTTTATTCTTAACACGTGCACGGGTTCTAGCCTACGCTTGTCTTCCTCGTGTTATTTTATTCTGAAAACGTGCACGGATTCTAGCCTACGCTTGTCTTCCTCGGTTATTTTATTCTAAACTGCACGGATTCTAGCCCACGCTTGTCTTCCTCGTGTTATTTTATTCTTAACACGTGTACGGGTTCTAGCCTACGCTTGTCTTCCTCAGGTTATTTTATTCTGAAAACATGCACGGATTCTAGCCCACGCTTGTCTTCCTCGGGTTATTTTATTCTTAACACGTGCACGGGTTCTAGCCTACGCTTGTCTTCCTCGTGTTATTTTATTCTGAAACTGCACGGATTCTAGCCCACGCTTGTCTTCCTCGGGTTATTTTATTCTTAACACGTGTACGGGTTCTAGCCTACGCTTGTCTTCCTCGTGTTATTTTATTCTGAAAACGTGCACGGATTCTAGCCCACGCTTGTCTTCCTCGTGTTATTTTATTCTGAAAACGTGCACGGGTTCTAGCCTACGCTTGTCTTCCTCGGTTATTTTATTCTGAAAACATGCACGGATTCTAGCCCATGCTTGTCTTCCTCAGGTTATTTTATTCTGAAAACATGCACGGATTCTAGCCCATGCTTGTCTTCCTCGTGTTATTTTATTCTTAACACGTGTACGGATTCTAGCCTACGCTTGTCTTCCTCGTGTTATTTTATTCTTAACACGTGTACGGATTCTAGCCCACGCTTGTCTTCCTCGTGTTATTTTATTCTTAACACGTGTACGGGTTCTAGCCTACGCTTGCCTTCCTCAGGTTATTTTATTCTGAAAACATGCACGGATTCTAGCCCACGCTTGTCTTCCTCGGGTTATTTTATTCTTAACACGTGCACGGGTTCTAGCCTACGCTTGTCTTCCTCGTGTTATTTTATTCTTAACACGTGTACGGATTCTAGCCCACGCTTGTCTTCCTCGTGTTATTTTATTCTTAACACGTGCACGGGTTCTAGCCTACGCTTGTCTTCCTCAGGTTATTTTATTCTGAAAACATGCACGGATTCTAGCCCACGCTTGTCTTCCTCGGGTTATTTTATTCTTAACACGTGCACGGGTTCTAGCCTACGCTTGTCTTCCTCGTGTTATTTTATTCTGAAAACGTGCACGGGTTCTAGCCTACGCTTGTCTTCCTCGGGTTATTTTATTCTGAAAACATGCACGGATTCTAGCCCACGCTTGTCTTCCTCAGGTTATTTTATTCTGAAAACGTGCACGGATTCTAGCCCATGCTTGCCTTCCTCGTGTTATTTTATTCTTAACACGTGTACGGGTTCTAGCCTACGCTTGCCTTCCTCAGGTTATTTTATTCTGAAAACATGCACGGATTCTAGCCCATGCTTGTCTTCCTCAGGTTATTTTATTCTGAAAACATGCACGGATTCTAGCCCATGCTTGTCTTCCTCGTGTTATTTTATTCTTAACACGTGTACGGGTTCTAGCCTACGCTTGCCTTCCTCAGGTTATTTTATTCTGAAAACATGCACGGATTCTAGCCCATGCTTGTCTTCCTCAGGTTATTTTATTCTGAAAACATGCACGGATTCTAGCCCATGCTTGTCTTCCTCGTGTTATTTTATTCTTAACACGTGTACGGGTTCTAGCCTACGCTTGCCTTCCTCAGGTTATTTTATTCTGAAAACATGCACGGATTCTAGCCCATGCTTGCCTTCCTCAGGTTATTTTATTCTGAAAACATGCACGGATTCTAGCCCATGCTTGTCTTCCTCGTGTTATTTTATTCTTAACACGTGTACGGGTTCTAGCCTACGCTTGCCTTCCTCGTGTTATTTTATTCTTAACACGTGTACGGGTTCTAGCCTACGCTTGCCTTCCTCAGGTTATTTTATTCTGAAAACATGCACGGATTCTAGCCCACGCTTGTCTTCCTCGTGTTATTTTATTCTTAAACGTGTACGGGTTCTAGCCTACGCTTGCCTTCCTCAGGTTATTTTATTCTTGAAAACGTGCACGGATTCTAGCCCACGCTTGTCTTCCTCGGTTATTTTATTCTGAAAACGTGCACGGGTTCTAGCCCACGCTTGTCTTCCTCGTGTTATTTTATTCTGAAAACGTGTACGGGTTCTAGCCCACGCTTGTCTTCCTCGTGTTATTTTATTCTGAAAACGTGTACGGGTTCTAGCCCACGCTTGTCTTCCTCGTGTTATTTTATTCTTAACACGTGCACGGGTTCTAGCCTACGCTTGTCTTCAAATTATTATATGCAGCAACACTTGATTGAATTCAATTTTCTCTTTCGTCCAAGTCATCTCGCTTGAAGAAACGTTTCCCATTCAGCCATTTGGGTTCCGCAAGAAGTTTCAGAAAGGTTTGGTGGAGGACGTTTTCAAACATTTCTGAATCGATGAGGGATACTCTGTTCATGTACGCCATGCCAGACAACTCCAAAGGTAATTGTCGTGGCTAAAATTCGTTGTTTTGGTAGGGTTTCGTTTAGAACTTGGCATTTACAATATTCCCCTTAACTTCGACTTATGTGGTGCGATTTACGTGGTGGTAAATCGGTCACTTTGGAAAAGAATTATTGGCGCATCTATGCTCTCGAACTAAACATCTCTGCAGCGTGAACTGGGAAGTACACAATCTGTCGTGACTGTTGCAGGAGGGTCGAACCACGAACCTTCGCTTCAAAAGCGGGTAATCAACGTCGATCATCTCCAACACCGTCGCTGGGGTCCCGGAATCTGGCGACAACGTGTGCCTCACCCCACGGCTCCATTTCGTCCGCAAAACCACCACCTACACCGGTGGATGAAGTGCCGCCTGAAGGTCTGCGGATTGAGTACAGCCGTCCAATATGGGACACTACACCCGGTAGACGTGTCATTGTCCAAACTGGCTTTTACAGACCGATAACAGGGCCCTACGAAAATATAATGTACGTACACTTCTTGATACGTTTTTAAGTCAGAGTGCGCCCCCCCCGCCCGATTTGATTGTGTTTGTTTTAGTGGGTGTATGCACAAGTGTGCGCGTGTGCTTGCACGTACATATAACTTAGCAGGTGCACATGTACGTGTGTGTGTGTGTGTGTGTGTGTGTGTGTGTGTGTGTGTGTGTTGTGTGTGTGTGTGTGTGTGTGTGTGTGTGTGTGTGTGTGTGTGTGTGTGTGTGTGTGTGTGTGTGTGTGTGTGTGTGTGTGTGTGTGCGTGTGGTGTGTGTGTGTTTCGTGTGCGTGTGTTGTCGTGTGTGTGGGGTGTCGTGTGTGTGTCATGTGTGCCTGCGTGCGTGCGTGCGTGCGTGTATTGTCGTGTGTGTGTGTGTGTGTGTGTGTGTGTGTGTGTGTGTGTGTGTGTGTGTGTGTGTGTGTGTGTGTGTGTGTGTGTGTGTGTGTGTGTGTGTGTGTGTGTGTGTGTGTGTGTGTGTGTGTTACACTATAGTTCAAGCAATGCAACAATAACATACCCGGTGACCGTGAAGGAACACTCCTGTGACGTACATGTCACTGACGACAACAGAGATGTCTACACTTCTAACGACTTCATCCGTGTATTAACCTTTGCAGCCCGTATCTGCGTCACACGTCATATGGCTCCACGGACTCGATTCCGGTCCTCGAAAGCCACCACACGATTCCCCACGGCGAGGAACACATCTACTCCCAGCAGAGCGCCCTATACTACGAGGCCCCTCCTGCCTCGCCCGACGTCCTTGCACAGTTGACTCTCTTCGACGACGAAGAGGAGACGGGCGGAACTGAAGACGAGCGCAGGTCGAGAGTCTCGACGGCCGTCGAACATCCTAGCGAAGCCGTCCCCGAAGATCTGTCGGATGTTGAGCTCAGACAAAATGACTCGCAGGCGTCTTTGTCTGAAGTCACATGGCCTATCCAGGGCGACACATCACGGCAACTTGACGCCAAACGTCATCAGCACAAGTGTTGCATGCAGTGAACCATAGACACAACTTGGGGGTAGGAAAAACTGCTGTGATTTCTTCAGCTGTTGCTGGATGGAAGACATGCATAGGATCCGCGAGACATTGCTTCTAGACATATGTAGTCATGTCTGTTGAAGCGTAACGTTGTAAGCTTGACAAAAAATTGTCGATTTTTGCCCTGAAGAAGCGGGAACTCTTCCCATCCTGCCAATGCCGAGCTAAATTCCGATGGCAATGAGAACTGTGACGATCACAGTGTTGTAGTTAACGTTTTTCTTAACGATCCTGCAAATGTACCACAGGCAAAAGAGTGACATGTCGAATGGGGGGATAGTAACGTGATTATGATCGTGCTCACATTAAATTAAAAGCATTACTTGTCCAGGGGATATTGACACAACACATATTATCGAAACGGTAAAATTAAAATAAATTATAAATGTGATGATACAAGATTGTGTTCGCATATACGTGTATATTTCCGTGTGCACGTGATGTGTTATGTAGTGTGAACACTTGAAATAAGGCCATTAGTTCCCATAAGTGGCCTATTCGGTGACGAGAATGAACATTTGTTGATGTATATTATGTGTACATATGTAAATATGAACGTAATTATACATGTACACGTTTACAAATGTTTCTACACATTACGTACGAATGTATATGTATATATTTATATATAATTAATAATACATACATATACAATACATATACATTGTATGTATATATCTATTATATATATATATATATATATATATATATATATATTATATATATATGTATGTATATTATGTATATATATATGTATATATATATATATATATTATATATATATATATATATATATATATATATATATATATATATATATATATATGTATGTATGTATGTAAATTACGTCCATATATATATATAATATATATATATATTTATGTATAGTATATATTATGATAATTATATATGTATATATATTATAATATAATATATAATAATATATATATATATAATATATATATATATATATATATATACTGTATATGTATGTATCTATACATGTATGTTTGTACGAATGTTTCTACTTACATATGCTGGTATATTAAATGTGATATTACTGCTATTGAATGTCAAACGTTCTTTTGTTTGTGGTCTTTAGGATTCCTATCAGACTCCAGTCTACATCTTCAGAACGTTAACGTTGATGTGCAGTCACAGTTCCATGGTGCCTAGATTGGGTGTCAATCATTTGACTGCAATGAAGTATCCCATTTTAGCAAATATATCGTCATAATGACGAAATCGAGATAGGCCCGGATATTTGAAAAAAGTGTCAAAGAATTATTGATTATAATCATTGCTGTTGAAACAAGCTCACGGTAACATTTTGATTTTATGGCCCAGGCTACTCTTTTACCATTACCATTATATCGCTGTAGCAGGCATCTTATGAAGGAGGCAGCATAGGCGGCGACATAGAATGACACCGATCCTCACCACCCCTGTTCCCAGCCTCATTAAGAACTATGCCTAATCATTCCTTTAAGTTCCGTCATACGTCTGCACGCAAAGATGTATTTAAATCCAACGTTTCCCCGTGGTCACTCCTGTGTGGCACTCACTGTCAGCACATGTGGCTGAAGCTCCCAATTTGGGTATTTTCCTACCTAATTTCCTTCTGTTTTTGTGTTGCTTAAATTGTCTTTTTTCCTTATATTTATTCTGTTTCCCCCAGCAATAAACCAAGCGTTGTTTAGTGATCAAAGTTGGCCGGCCAACGTACCATGCAGATGCAAATTCAGAAACATATAAATAATCTGTATCTAGGTATACCGACGTGTTTTTTATGCGCGGTGCTTGAAATAATTAAGCTAAACAGACAACGGTCACACATGTGTATTAAACAATGAGTCTTGTCACGATCATTCCGTCTTGCCAGCTACACTCCGCCTAGTGTCTGCAGCAGAAGCATGCTCTCAGTAGTGGTTGGCTACAGCATCCCGTTATGCTTCAATTGTACATTGAATTAAATTTATATTGGCTACTGTTACCTTTTCTACTCAACCACCGACATACATACTTATATTAATCTGCTACATTTCTGATATCTCTAGGACACTTATATCCTTGCCTTGCCTTGCCTATCCCGTAGTCTTAGTGGACCGTTGGGGCGCCACAGATGACCTGGCAACCAGCTCCCTCCATTCCTCTCGCCTCTCAGTCTTCCTCATGGCGGCGCCCAGTGTCATGCCCGTCCATTCCGGGATGTTGTCCTCCCATCTCTTTTCCCGTCTGCCTCTTCTTCGCCCTCATTGCACTGTGCGCTGCAGGATTGTCTTGGCAAGGTAGATCTTGTTATGTGCCCGTACCATTTCAATTTGTGTCTTTTTACTGTGGTCAAGAGGTCTTCGTGGGGCCCAATGGCTTGCCGAGTTATGTTTCGCACCTCTTCGTTTGAGATGTGGTCTCTGTAGGTGATGCCGAGGAGCTTTCTGAGACATCTCATCTCCATGGCCTATATCCTTCTCTCTGTATCATCGGTTTCCAACACATTCTGTTCCTAAAACTAACGTCAGTATTGGCAAACATGCTTTCTCTGTAGCTGCGCCAATAATTTGGAATCAACTCCTTACTACAACTAAATCTTCTGAAACTATAGCCGCCTTTCGTAAACACTCAAACGTACTTGTTTGAAATTGTTTTTTCCACCATACATCTTCGGCGGTTCCATGCTCCAATGTCGACTTTTGTCGGTTTATGATTATGCCAAATGTCACGTAGGGCCACGTTGGTGGTCCGACTGTGACCCCAGTCCGAGTTTCATGTTTTGGCCGCCACGTTAAGCCACGTTGCGAAACGTGGCGGAACGTGGCTACAACATGAGCAAACGTGGAACAACGTGGCTAAAGCGTGATTAAACGTGACACGACGTGAATTGGAAATCTTAATGTTGAACAAGTTCAAAATTCGGTTGCGTTTCCTCACAAGTACCACAACGTGGCAACAACGTGGTACAACGTACTACAACATGGCAACAACGTGGCATAAAGTAGTACAACGTGGCTACAACGTAACAAAAACGTGACAGAAAGTGAACAGAACGCGTGTACTACGTTGTGCTTCGTTTCTGCTACGTTATGATACTTTACGATACGTTGTGGTACGCTCATCTGCGTGGCGGCAGTGATGCATATCGAGGCACAACGTGCCGACAGCGACGCTGTAGCGTGGCGGCAGCGAGGCACAATCCGACTTGATTTTCACAACGTGACTATAACGTCGCGACTAGCACGTGGCGACAACGTGGCGACAACGTGGCACCCTGCCGAAATTGGCAAATGTTTTTCCAGTACGTGGAGATCAGAAACGGGACACAACGGCGCTGCCAAAACGTGACACTATGACTGGGGCATATATAGGACATGCGTTCTCGACGTTGGAATACCAGAGAGTTTGGCCACTGAATCTAAGCGCTGATGCTCTGCTACATCATTTCGAGTTTGCAAGTTTCCGGATTACGTTTTCCCTGCTCGTACCTTCTGTCTCGTTCTACTTATGTGGTATGTGTATGATTATGTTCCGTTTTCGATCATGGCAAGGTACACGTATGATGCGGTGATCGCAAGCTTGTTCTAATGTCATGTAATATGTAATATTTATATTCAATATAAATATAATTCAATTGTAAATATAATTTTAATGACATTTTAGACCTCTTATAAATTTTATTTTATTTACTAACTTAAAATAATATTTTAGAAGATATATATATATATATATATATATATATATATATATTAACTAGCTTAACACAATTATTTTTAAATAGATAATCAATTTTGTTAAAGATATATGAGATATGTTATTTATTTGTTAGATCAAAGTAATATCTTTTTTTCATTTTAAAGGACATTATGTACACTGTATAGTATATATTTATTTTATATGAATTTAGAAAATGACAATAAAAGGTTATTATTAATATTTAGTTGAATGTTTGCATCTCTTTCCACGGTTGGAAAGTACATGCGTAATACTTGGCTGGGTTTGCGCGTAGTTGGTTCATTTTGTTGCATGTTGTTGTTGTTGTTGTTGTTGTTGTTGTTTTACGTGTTTAATGTTACGTGTGTGACAAAGAGAGCAGGTAATTAAAGGTGTCATATATTATGTTACGCTGCCGGTTTATTATGTCTACGAAGATAATTGTTGTCACTAGATAAATATTATCACTCAAGTCATACTTTTGTTATGATGCTGACTGGACCAGACGGCCAATATATTTTCTCCAAAAACAACATTCGATATAATGCCAAAGTGAGGTAACACATATTATCAGAAAAGTGTGACAACACTTTCTTAAAAGCAGTTTTAAATGGTTGTTTGCAATACGACACTGAGATCCCGAAAGCTTCGTGAAGTAAACCAAAGAGTATTGTTGTCTCAGATTCTAAACTCATTTGTAAAACAAATACATTTGGGCGTTCCGAACTGTTTTCACACACGCACACGCACACGCCCCGCACACGCACACGCACACGCACCGAAAGCCCCGCCAGCACACGCACACGCACACGCACACGCACACGCACACGCACACGCACACGCACACGCACACGCACACGCACACCACCCCACACGCACACGCACACGCACACGCACACGCACACGCACACGCACACGCACACGCACACGCACACGCCCCGCACACGCACACGCACACGCCCACGCACACGCACAACACACCACACGCACACGCACACGCACACGCACACGCACACGCACACGCACACGCCCCGCACACGCCCCGCACACGCCCCCGCACACGCACACGCACACGCACACGCACACGCACACGCACACGCACACGCACACGCACACGCACACGCACACGCACACGCACACGCACACGCACACGCACACGCACACGCACACGCACACGCACACGCACACGCACCCCACACGCACACCACACGCACCCCACACGCACACGCACACGCACACGCACACGCCCGACACGGAAGCACCAGGCAATATCGCACCGCACCACGCCAGACACGCCCGAACCCCACCGCCCGCAGCACACGCACAGCACACGCACACGCACACGCACGCAACGCACACGCCACGCAACGCACAGCACGACCGACACGCACACGCACACGACGACAGCACCGCACACGCCACGCACCGCCAGCAACCCCGAAAACCACACGCACACGCCACGACCGCACACGCCACGCACACGCCAGGGCACACGCACCGCACCCAACGCCACGCACACGCACACGGGCACGCACACGCACACGCAACGCAACGCCACCACGCAAGACCCCCACCGGGCCACGCCCCGCCACGCCACGCACACCCCACGCACACGACCCAACACGAAAACGACGCACAGCACACGCACCGCACACGCACACGCACACGCCACGCACACGCACCGCCAGCCAGGGACACGCACACGCACACGCACACGTACACGCCCCCAAACAACGCCCGAACGCACACGCACACAGCACACGCACACGCACAGCACCGCACACGCCCGCACACGCACACGCACACGCACACGCACACGCACACGCACACGCACACGCACACGCACACGCACACGCACACGCACACGCACACGCACACGCACACGCACACGCACACGCACACGCACACGCACACGCACACGCACACGCACACGCACACGCACACGCACCCCGCACACACACGCACACGCACACGCACACGCACACGCACACGCACCATCATACCACTCCCTATGCCATGGGCCTTTAGTTTAAGTAGTAATCTTTGGTGTGGCACTTTGTCAAAAGCTTTTTTTAAATCTAAGTAAATTATATCTACTGGTGATCCCTCATCTACCCACTATGTGAAATCTTCCAAAAACATAACATATTTGTTAAGCATGACCTCGCTTTTAGAAACCCATATTGAAATGAGTTGGTGATTTATTATCATTCATATCCCTTATTTTCTTAACAACCATTTTTGGGGTTACAATGAGTTGTCCTAAATAGTCTGTCTCGCTCCCTTCGAATTTAGTCGCTGGTACTGATAATGCACTAATATATTACCTGGTAAACACCAAACTAATGTACTCATTTAGGTTTTCTGCCATTAAGAATCCATTTGTCATTTATTATGTTTCCATCACTACCTTCTAGTGGACAGACCTTATCCTGAACTTTCTGTTTACTTCAAACATACGCGTAAAACTCTTGCTGTCAGACTTCATATTAAAAGGGTTTTTTTCATAGCTTCTCTTTGAATTTCTAATGTTATCTGGTGTTTGGCTAAGTGCTTCTTTATAAATGGTGTATCTTCTTCACTTTCACTGAAACATAATGTTTAGTATGTCAATATGACTTCCACATCATGTGCTTGTACTTGATTTTTCTAATGGCTTCTTTCGATAAGTGTTTCTTTTTCGACCGTTTCCCCTGTTTTTTCCAAGGGGACAAATTTGTCAACGACGCTGACTGCGTCGTTGACAAATTTGTAAAATATTCCAACATTCTGTTGCTATCTTATTCTGCAGTGTGCTATTCCAGTCTATCTTTGCTAAATATTTCCTCATGTCCTTGTATCTTCCTTTGTGAAATTTGTTTCTGTACCGTATTATTGATTCCGTTCTCCTTTTACTTTGATGATAAAATATATCTGATTGTGATCACTACACCCCAGTGGCTCACATATCTATACATTATCAATAAATTCCTTCGGTGAGCTCAAAACTTCTCGCCCCGGTTGGTATGTGTATGATTATGTTCCGTTTTCGATCATGGCAAGGTACACGTATGATGCGGTGATCGCAAGCTTGTTCTAATGTCATGTAATATGTAATATTTATATTCAATATAAATATAATTCAATTGTAAATATAATTTTAATGACATTTTAGACCTCTTATAAATTTTATTTTATTTACTAACTTAAAATAATATTTTAGAAGATATATATATATATATATATATAATATATATATACCACACACACACACACACACACACACACACACACACCCACACACACACACACTTAACTAGCAACACAATTATTTTTAAATAGATAATCAATTTTTTTAAAGATATATGAGATATGTTATTTATTTGTTAGATCAAAGTAATATCTTTTTTTTCATTTTAAAGGACATTATGTACACTGTATAGTATATATTTATTTTATATGAATTTAGAAAATGACAATAAAAGGTTATTATTAATATTTAGTTGAATGTTTGCATCTCTTTCCACGGTTGGAAAGTACATGCGTAATACTTGGCTGGGTTTGCGCGTAGTTGGTTCATTTTGTTGCATGTTGTTGTTGTTGTTGTTGTTGTTGTTTTACGTGTTTAATGTTACGTGTGTGACAAAGAGAGCAGGTAATTAAAGGTGTCATATATTATGTTACGCTGCCGGTTTATTATGTCTACGAAGATAATTGTTGTCACTAGATAAATATTATCACTCAAGTCATACTTTTGTTATGATGCTGACTGGACCAGACGGCCAATATATTTTCTCCAAAAACAACATTCGATATAATGCCAAAGTGAGGTAACACATATTATCAGAAAAGTGTGACAACACTTTCTTAAAAGCAGTTTTAAATGGTTGTTTGCAATACGACACTGAGATCCCGAAAGCTTCGTGAAGTAAACCAAAGAGTATTGTTGTCTCAGATTCTAAACTCATTTGTAAAACAAATACATTTGGGCGTTCCGAACTGTTTTCACACACGCACACGCACACGCACACGCACACGCACACGCACACGCACACGCACACGCACACGCACACGCACACGCACACGCACACGCACACGCACACGCACACGCACACGCACACGCACACGCACACGCACACGCACACGCACACGCACACGCACACGCACACGCACACGCACACGCACACGCACACGCACACGCACACGCACACGCACACGCACACGACCGCACACGCACACGCACACGCACACGCACACGCACACGCACACGCACACGCACACGCACACGCACACGCACACGCACACGCACACGCACACGCACACGCACACGCACACGCACACGCACAACGCACACGCACACGCACACGCACACGCACACGCACACGCACACGCACACGCACACGCACACGCACACGCACACGCACACGCACACGCACACGCACACGCACACGCACACGCACACGCAACGCACACGCACACGCACACGCACACGCACACGCACACGCACACGCACACGCACACGCACACGCACACGCACACGCACACGCACACGCACACGCCCCACACGCACACGCACACGCACACGCACACGCACACGCACACGCACACGCACCCCGCACACGCACACGCACACGCACACGCACACGCACACGCACACGCACACGCACACGCACACGCACACGCACACGCACACGCACACGCACACGCACACGCACACGCACACGCACACGCACACGCACACGCACACGCACACGCACACGCACACGCACACGCACACGCACACGCACACGCACACGCACACGCACACGCACACCCCACGCGGCGACGCGCACGGCACGCACACGCGAACCCCAGGCACGCGGCACACCCGGGACGCGCACGCACGCGCACGCGCACGCGCACGCGCACGCGCACGCGCACGCCCCACGCACGCGCACGCGCACACGCACGCGCACGCGCACGCACACGCACACGCACACGCACACGCACACGCACACGCACACGCACACGCACACGCACACGCACACGCACACGCACACGCACACGCACACGCACACACACACACACACACACACACCACACACACACAGAACACCCGCGCGCAGGATGCATACATTATGGCGGCGTATGCGTTACTAACAGTGATAATAAATAAAGTAGCGGCGCTCGCAAAGTCTGCTAAACGCAACTTCTATAAACTGAATGTTTTATTTACAATGTGAAGATTTCACATGCAAATTTTTCTCCACGCGCTGTCTTGGACTTCGTGACCCGGCCGTGCCGACTGACAACAGAGTTCGACTGATCTTCGCACACAGCGTCGCTCCGGCGATCGACGGCCAACGAGAACCACAACCTGGCAACTGTTCGGTTCCTCCCGTCTCTTCTTCGTCGACGAATAGAGTTAGTTGGGCGAGGTCGCCGGGCTGCGGAGGATGGGCCTTGTAGAGATGGGAACTGTGCCGGGCATATACGTCCTCTTCATCGTTCATTCCTCACACCGAGGGGAATCTCGTGGTGGCGCCCGGAGATCGGACTCGTGTATATGGCAGTATCCGACGTCATCACTGATGGCGGGTCTAAAGTAATAAGGATATCGCATGTATACATTTGGACGCATATACGTGTAATGCGCGAGCACACACAAACACACACACGCGCGCACACACAGACACATACACATGCACACGCACGCACGCACACACAGACACATACCACACACACACACACACACACACACACACACACACACACACACACACACACACACACACAAACACATACACACACAGAAAAAGACACATACACGCAGACAGACACAGATGCATACAGACACACACACATACACCACAAAGACAAATACACACACGCGCCGCGGGTGCGCCTATGCATTCGCGCATGCGCACGCACATGCTAACACACAAAACACAACAAAAACACACACAACCATACAAATACACACGCGCGCGCACACACATGCGCACACACACAAACACACAGACAATTGCAAGATGAATACGTACGTATCTTCGTAACTCCCTATTATGGGTGTGTGAATGCCGCTTCGGACGATGTCGAATCTACCGGACGTAATGGATCGATCCTCCTCAGTCGGCGGGTATTCCAGGTCGTCCAGCGACGGCGACCCTGTGGGTCGGGGTCGTGATGCGTGTATCGACGATGGAGCGGATGAAAGGATCCCGTGAAGCGATGCCCGGGTAGGCGCCAGACTCCATGATCCCAGTGACGTTTTTGTTTTCCCTGTCCTCTAACCCATCTCCCTTCCTTAACCGAGAACAAATATTTCTGTCAGTATTTTCATGCTCATTCAATATTTTAAACACTTCTATATGATCTCCTCTCTATCTCCTGGTTTCTAATATTGTTCAATCACATTCTATTAGACGTATTTTATAACTAATATTCCTGAATTCTAAGTGGCTCTCCTTTGTACACGTGTCAGCACTAATAGTCCCTTTCCTTTACGGTAGCATTTTAGTACAGTACAACCCATACATTGTGCGTCTTCATTCCCATGTCCTGTGTGGAGGCTCGTTCGCTGCCCAAAATTAAACAGCATTTGCAACTTCTCAGACCATTCAGTCAACCTATTAAGATCATCTTGTAAATGCTGTCTATCTGCATAACTTTTAATATTTCTAACATTTTTGTATTGTCCGCAAACTTCAACACCTCGCTTGTTATATCATCATCCAAATCATTGATATGTATTAAGAATAAAATAGGTCCCAATACTGATCATTGCGGTACTCCACTCAAAACCGATTTCCCGTTTGAAACCTCCCCGTCAACTACTACTCTTTGTCTTCTATCAATAAGCCATTTTTCTATCCAATTAATCATACCACTCCCTATGCCATGGGCCTTTAGTTTAAGTAGTAATCTTTGGTGTGGCACTTTGTCAAAAGCTTTTTTTAAATCTAAGTAAATTATATCTACTGGTGATCCCTCATCTACCCACTATGTGAAATCTTCCAAAAACATAACATATTTGTTAAGCATGACCTCGCTTTTAGAAACCCATATTGAAATGAGTTTATTTATTATAAATTAAATATCCTTAATTTTCTTAACAACCATTTTTGGGGTTACAATGAGTTGTCCTAAATAGTCTGTCTCGCTCCCTTCGAACTTAGTCGCTGGTACTGATAATGCACTAATATATTACCTGGTAAACACCAAACTAATGTACTCATTTAGGTTTTCTGCCATTAAGAATCCATTTGTCATTTATTATGTTTCCATCACTACCTTCTAGTGGACAGTCCTTATCCTGAACTTTCTGTTTACTTCAAACATACGCGTAAAACTCTTGCTGTCAGACTTCATATTAAAAGGTTTTTTTATAGCTTCTCTTTGAATTTCTAATGTTATCTGGTGTTTGGCTAAGTGCTTCTTTATAAATGGTGTATCTTCTTCACTTTCACTGAAACATAATGTTTAGTATGTCAATATAACTTCCACATCATGTGCTTGTACTTGATTTTTCTAATGGCTTCTTTCGATAAGTGTTTGTTTTCGACCGTTTCCCCTGTTTTTTCCAAGGGGACAAATTTGTCAACGACGCAGCCAATTTCACTCTTTAAAATATTCCAACATTCTGTTGCTATCTTATTCTGCACTGTGCTATTCCAGTCTATCTTTGCTAAATATTTCCTCATGTCCTTGTATCTTCCTTTGTGAAATTTGTTTCTGTACCGTATTATTGATTCCGTTCTCCTTTTACTTTGATAATAAAATATATCTGATTGTGATCACTACACCCCAGTCGCTCACATATCTATACATTATCAATAAATTCCTTCGGTGAGCTCAAAACTTCTCGCCCCGGTTGGTTCTAATACATGTTGAGTAAGGAAACTATCTTGTACTACATTTTCGCTGCAGTGGCACGTTGCAAACGTAGTGTCCTCGTGTGTGATGAACAGACTTTGCGAAACATGAATACGGTCACCACTGCGGACAACGAAGAAGTGGAGTTGCACAAGACATCCAAAGCTACACCGAAAGACCTTCTAGTAGCCGTCCAGTGGAGCGACGTCTGCACAAACGCTGATGAACTGACTATCGTGTACGGCGATGGAATTACGGAAGACGCAAATATGGAGGACTTCAGCGACCTCATCGCCACTACAACAGAGGCTATAAAGCAAGTGACGATCAGCAGTGTTTTGCCTTCCACAGCGACAAAATTCAGGAAATTAAAAATTTACTTAAAACTAAGTGTCGCGATACGGGTGCCCGGTTTGTCGACAATGACTCAAATTTCTTGTTCCGCGGTGGATCTTGCGGCACGTCAGCCTTCAAGAGCGATGGCATTTGTCTTTCTGCTAACGGTGTGGAAAGGTTGATGAGCAACTTGTCACTTAGGCACTATAGCCATCGTGACGTCGGAACGGGATGCAACACGTCGAGGCCGACTGACAACAGGTCTTCGAAACAAAGACGGAAGATGTCATCTGGTCATCTCTTATCTCAAGGGGGCCGCAATATGCCGAATGCAACTGGGAAGCGACCACCGAAACACAAACGGAATTCGCCAGATGCTCGCCCAACTGGTGCTGGTCACCGTGCCGCCGCTGGACACGTGCGTATTGCAGGCCAGTGTAACAAGTGTGGTGAGACAAATCACGTCACCCAGACTTGCCGACATGTAAATGCAGTTTCGTGTTTTGTGTGTGGGCAAAAGGGACACAAGAGTAAACATCATGTTAACATGGATTAGGAAACAGGCCGAAATGACACGGCCATGCCATGTACAGAATACGAAGACCTTAGACGTGGAACGGGCAAAAAGACTTCGCAATCAAGTGAATCGCGCAGCGCCGAAATTACAACGCCAATTCTATCAATCCAGAATTGCATCAATAGAAGCAACATCATCACGGGATTGGTGGAAACATATGAAGACACTCTTGGGTAACTCACCTGGCGGTCAAAATGAGATGCTGCGTTTGGCAAATGCATTTACTGGTGGAGATATGGACACCCTAGCTAACCGTATGAATGAATGCTTCGTGTCGATCAGTGAAGACTTGCCCAGACTACGAGCTACACACCCCATCTTTGACATTAAAGAACCACTGCCAGCTAAATTCACCATTAATGTGAGTGACACTAAGTTGGCACTTGATCAGGGGACTTTATCAGGGCCAAAACACTTCTTAGTCCATATTAATGATTTGTAACCGCCTTGTCCTATTTATAAATATGTTGACGACAGCACTATATTTGAAATATGCAACCAAGACATGGTATCTGTTATCCAGGATTCTGCTGACGTTGTTGAGCAATGGTCTTGTAATAATGACATGCGTATCAATACGACTAAGACCAAAGAAATGGTTATATGTTTCAGAAGAGACAGAACATTTGTAGATTCTCTGCCATATATTTTATTTGAATGGAAATTATATTGAA
This sequence comes from Ridgeia piscesae, assembly GCA_025642075.2. Taxonomy (NCBI): domain Eukaryota; kingdom Metazoa; phylum Annelida; class Polychaeta; order Sabellida; family Siboglinidae; genus Ridgeia; species Ridgeia piscesae. The sequence goes on along the minus strand of JAODUO010000210.1, from coordinate 403,615 downwards.
AGAGTGTCTCAAGGTTCTCGGTGTAACTATATCATCTCACTTAAGTTGGAATGCACATGTAGATGAAATAATTTCAAAGGCAAGAAAGAGAGTGTACATGATTTATCAATTGAAACGTGCTGGTATCAACCAAAATGATTTGATTAGAATTTATGTATCTGTAATTAGACCTGTAGTCGAATATGCGTGTCCTGTATGGCATACGAACTTACCTAAATATTTATCGGACAATATAGAAATAATTCAAAAAAGGTGTCTCAAAACTATATTTCCAGGTTATCAGTACGAAAATATCCTGCAGATGGTAAACCTGCCGACGTTGCACCGCAGACGCGATGAATTGTGTAGAGCGTATTTCGCTAAAATGAAGAGTAGGGATCACAAACTGAATGCGTTAGTACCAAATGGTCGAAGTGTGCCATATGCCTTGAGGTTGTGTAATAAGTTACCTATCCCAAAAATTCCTTAATTCCGTGGTGTTTAGACCATTTTCAGACAGGCTAGTAATGTACATGTATTTTAACAGACAATTTAATTTGATTTAACTTTTTATTTATTTTTATTTTATAACAATGTTTATGTAAAGTATATCTTAATGTATATGTTTTAAATTTATTACGTAGGTTTCCAATGATGATTTTAATTTTTAACAGGATATGCTAACATTGTACATTAATATGATATTGTATGGAATTATTGATTTTAGTATGAATGTACATGTAAATTTGCCACATAATAAATTTATCTTTATCTTATCTATCTTAAACACTTTTGATCCTCACTCCCAGTACTCTGTTGAGATTTCCACTGTATATGCTTATAGTTAAAATCCCCCATAATAATAAAGTCCCGTTTACTCACTTCTTTTATAGCGTTTTGTACTTTCTCATTCTCGTCTATGCATATGATTGGACTTCGATAAACTAACTCAACAGTTAATGTTGGGTTTCCTGTAACTAAGTCACACCAGACAGCTTCTTCACATTCTGCTTCCATTTCTAATTTTATTTCATAAGCCTGATTATGTCAATACTCCTCTCTACTATTATGTTTCCTAACATTACACATTCTGTCTTACTAATCGGCATCCGTTTTAGGGTGAGCCCAGCAGTGACGCGACGGAGCGACGGAGCGACTGGCGCTGACGCGCGCTTGACGCTCCTGACGCGACGCGACGCGACGCCCGGACGCGACGCGCCGACGCTCCTTGACGCTCCGACGCACGCGACGCCGACGCACCGACGCCGACGCCCGACGCACGCGACGCACGCTGACGCCACTGACGCGACGGACGGACGGACGACGACGCGACGCGCGCGCGGCGCGACGCACGCACGCCACGCACGCCACGCCACGCCACGCGACGCCACGCCACGCCACGCGACGCGACGCGACGCGACGCCACGCCACGCCACGCCACGCCACGCCACGCGACGCCACGCCACGCCACGCGCGCACCCACGCGACGCGCGCACGCGACGCGACGCCACGCCACGCCACGCCACGCCACGCCACGCCACGCCACGCCACGCCGCCACGCACGCTACGCCTCGCCACGCACGCCAGCGCACGCCACGCCAGCGCTCACGCCACGCCACGCCGCCACGCCACGCCACGCACGCCACGCCACGCCACGCCACGCCACGCCACGCCACGCCACGCCACGCCACGCCACGCCACGCCACGCCACGCCACGCCACGCCACGCCACGCCACGCCACGCCACGCCACGCCACGCCACGCCACGCCACGCCACGCCACGACGCCACGCCACGCCACGCCACGCCACGCAGCATCTAACGTTCACGCACGAACGCAGCCAATAGCCACGACGCCAGCCACGCCAGCCACGCCAGCCACGCCACCCACGCCCACGCCACGCCACGCCACGCCACGCCACGCCACGCCACGCCACGCCACGCCACGCCACGCCACGCCACGCCACGCCAACGCAACGCAACGCAACGCAACGCAACGCAACGCAACGCAACGCAACGCAACGCAACGCAACGCAACGCAACGCAACGCAACGCAACGCAACGCAACGCAACGCAACGCAACGCAACGCAACGCAACGCAACGCAACGCAACGCAACGCAACGCAACGCAACGCAACGCAACGCAACGCAACGCAACGCAACGCAACGCAACGCAACGCAACGCAACGCAACGCAACGCAACGCAACGCAACGCAACGCAACGCAACGCAACGCAACGCAACAAACCGTAAGATAACATAGCATGATATGCTTCTGGCAAAAGCAATTTGCTGGAATAAATAAATCAGGATTAGTATAGTTTTGTCTCAACATAATCTAGCAGCGTCAGTTCGTGACATAACATGCCTCCACATTTGGCTGGTCTTCCGGTGTCGCTGATGACAGAGAGCCGTCGATTGAGACATCCCGCGGTGGTGTTGGTGGTATTATAAGTGTACTTGGTAGTGGCAGTAGTGGTAGTGGTGGTGGTGGTGGTGGTGGTTGTCGGTCCTGTCTGAACCACCTACAACATTCACGTCAGAACCTGTTCATGCTGTAATGCCCCAGTCAGAGTGTCACGGTTTTGCCACGTTTAGCTACGTTGCAAAACATGGCAGAACGTGGCTACAACGTGAACAAACGTAGAACAACGTGACTGAGACGTGCTAAAACGCGACAGCGACGCTGTAGCGTGGCGGCAGCGAGGCATAACCCGACTTTGACCTTCACAGCGGCAGTACAACGAGGCGACAGCGTGGCACCCTGCGAAATTTGCAAATTGTTTTCCAGAACGTGGGGATCAGAAAGGGGCACAACTTGACACTACGCATAAGGCTGTTGTTGTTTTCCGATTCTAGTTGTTCTGGGATGAAGCATTTACACTGTTTCTCATTTTTTGATTTCTTTGGTGTTCAGCGACCAGATCCACCTGGATATCACAATTGTCGCCACCAATCCGAGTCTGTAACAATTCCTAATAACGTCCCATTGTTATTTAATTTGTTATTATCATTATTATTTTCACTAGCATTCCATAGCGCCGAATGTATGGGATCAGCGCATTCATATATATATATATATATATATATATATATATATATATATATATAAAATATATATATATATATATATATATACGTACATCACAATACAACGTATATGGAATCATAGAGAAGTTTACATGAAAATAAGAAGAAATTCCACAAAATTTTAACATTGGTTTTACTATTCAGAATATCATATCGATTCCAAAAATATGTAGGTTTCGCAAATCTAAAAAAAATTACGAAATTCCAAATCGTCACATTGCGATCCTGACTATAGTATATGAACTCGCATCCTCTGCAACACAAAGGTAGGATTTCTCGAGCACATTGGCGTAAAATGTCGGCTCGTGTACTTACTTGACTTTCCGGTAGTAAGATATCAGAATGACGTTGACGTATAAGCTCAGCACCATGAAGAATATACACCAGCCGATGGAAAACCAGACACCATTCTGTCACGAGTAGAGATATGTTACAACATGCACCAACCTCGCTTAAGCACGGTTTCCATATTTTAGTGACTTTTAATTTGGATGCAAGAACAATACAAGTCATGTTGATATTGTGTGGCTGTGTTTTGTCTAGGTGTTT
>JAODUO010000210.1:387500-395000 GCA_025642075.2 Ridgeia piscesae | reverse complement strand
CGGTCTATATTACATTCGCGAGACCATTGCACATTGCATAACTAACTGCATTTTCTTCAAGGAGATGTCATTACGGTGTATTTTACATTCGCGAGACCGTTGCACATTGCATAACTAACTGCATTTTCTTCAAGGAGATGTCATTATGGTGTATTTTACATTCGCGAGACCATTGCACATTGCATAACTAACCACATTTTCTTCAAGGAGATGTCATTATGGTGTATTTTACATTCGCGAGACCATTGCACTTTGTCGTACCCGTTGTCACATTGTAAACGGCCCGTGAATATTCAACGTGTGAGCAAAGTAAGTATGACATTAAACGAGCGTAAACAGATAATTGCCTATATTACAAATGCATGCAAGTTAACTATTATTGCAAGTTAACTATCTCATATAAAATATATTTTCTTACGACTTTCAATATAAGCTTAAACAAGGTATACCCACATTTCGCAAGAAGGATACTGATATGCTAGAAAGAGTACAAAGGAGAGCAATCAAAATGATACAAAAACTCAGGAATATTAGTTATAAAATGCGTCTATAAGAATGTGGTTTAACATCACTAGAAACCAGCAGATTGAGAGGAGATCAGATAGAATATTTAAAATATTGAATGGGTATAAATATATTGATAGAAATATGTTTTTCTCGGTTAAGGAAGAGAGAAGGACTAGATGACATGGAGTTGCATTAGCAAAGAAGCAGTGTAGACTAGATATTAGAAAATCCTAATTTTCACAAAGAATAACAAATGAATGGAACAGATTATCAGCTGATTGTGTAGGTGCTAGTAGTGTTAATATGTTCAACAACAAAAAAGACATATACCTAAGAAGGGCAGGGTACACTTAGATAGATAGGTTGGACTCTCGATAAGCCAAAGAGGGCTTCCTAGTCCACCTGCCATCTAGAGTTGATTCTCTATGTGGCAATCCTGTCTTGTTAAATTTGAAGTAGTTGCTTACACGTGTCTTAAACGTGGTTGGCAATCACTTATGCGGAAACTTACTTCGGTGACGATGGCACCAAAATTTTCCGACATCACGGCACCGGTGTCCCACAACATCTCCTTGTCGTGTGTGTCGATAATGTACACATCCGATAAATGGACACGCTTGGAAACGTTTAGAATTTTGTGCAAATGAAGGCCATACTGTGGGAAAAGTAACGTAATTTATCCAGCGTGTTTAGGCAAGTATCAACATTCGCATACATACACACACACTCACACACTCACACAAACACTCACACACACTCACACACACACACACTCACATACTCACACACTCACACTCACACTGACACTGACACTGACACTGACACTGACACTGACACTGACACTGACACTGACACTGACACTGACACTGACACTGACACTGACACTCACACTCACACTCACACTCACACTCACACTCACACTCACACTCACACTCACACTCACACTCACACTCACACTCACACTCACACTCACACTCACACTCACACTCACATACTACACACACACACACACACACACACACACACACACACACACACACACACACACACACACACACACACACACACACACACACACACACACACACACACACACACACACACACACACACACACACACACACACACACGGGAAAACAGACAAACACGCATGCGCGCATTGACATCACACGCACACATTCATGTAGGCACATGGTTTCCGTGACAGTTCTGTCCATGAAAGAATAGTGCTGACGTCGTAATATTACAGTTCAAGCAGATGTTGTATTGTTGCAAAGACACAAGTGAATATATCGGAACAATGTCGATTACACCTAAACCTACTGATTATTAAATGTCTTTGAATAACTGCTGCTCCGTAGTGAAATTCGCATTTTACACGTGAACCACACGTCTTATTGCTGTGAAATATGTGGAAATACGTATCCATCTAGATTAAGAAAACTCTCTCTGTTACATAAAAATGCTATGCGAATTACCTATAACCTTGATTACCATGGTCATACATATTTTTGTCAACGTTCAAAATTCTTAAACTTCAATATTTAATTACACATAAGGCTATGGTTATGTTTTATAAACAAAACAACCACTGTTTAGAAAGTCGTGTACAAGGCATTTTTAACCAACTGCAGCCGTACACAAGCACGATACCAGACAATGTAAACTATTTTATGTTAAAACACCCGCAAATACAATTACGGTACTCTGTTATGTATAAAGATGTTTACTTATGTCATACTTTAACATTTGAATATGAATATATTCAATACAATACAATACAATACAATACAATACAATACAATACAATACAATACAATACAATACAATACAATACAATACAATACAATACAATACAATACAATACAATACAATACAATAACCTTCCACAAAGAGGACTTTTTTACAATACTATATGTTGTTATATTCCATTACATTATATCAATTGTTGTAACAATAATTTAAATATGTGTCAGGGATAAATTGACACAAAATAATTGACTTCAAATGTATCGATTTCAAGCATTGTAGCTTGTAATATTGTAGTTAAATTTGCTTGTTTGTATTGTGTTTTGTTGTTGTTAAATGTTTTGAATACAGTGTTCTGAGTACAATGTTCTGAATAAACTTTCATTCATGTTGTGCGGTGCGCACAAGTAAAACACTTGTTTTACTAACCTTACTATATTCCTGAATCTCAGTCAAATTAAACTTTGAGTCCAAGTTAAGCGCAGTGAATAACGTTTGATCGTCTTTGCATTTCCTATAACAATCAAGTGTATTTACCCTGTTTTACCACAAAACGACAGAAATATAGTTTCATTTATGTATGTCGTCGAATAACTATTGCTATGAAATATGTGTAGGTGTGCATAGCAATTGTTGCTATGACATAATGTTTATTGTGTATAGCAACCGTTGCCATGAAATATGTGTAGGTATGTATAGCAACTGTTGCTACGTGTGTGTGTGTGTGTGTGTGTGTGTGTGTGTGTGTGTGTGTGTGTGTGTGTGTGTGTGTGTGTGTGTGTGTGTGTGTGTGTGTGTGTGTGTGTGTGTGTGTGTGTGTGTGTGTGTGTGTGTGTGTGTGTGTGTGTGTGTGTGTGTGTGTGTGTGTGTGTGTGTGTGTGTGTGTGTGATGTGTGTGTGTGTATAGCAACTATTGCTATGAAATCTATCTAGGTGGTTATAGCAACTATTGCTATGAAATATGTCTAGGTGTGTATAGAAACAGTGGCCATGAAATATATCCAGTTTGTGTAGGTGTGTGTAGCAACTGTTGCTATGGAGTCTGTCAAGGTGTGTGTAGCAATTGTTGCTATGGAGTCTGTCTAGGTGTGTTTAGCAACTGTTGCTACGGAATCTGTTTAGGTGTGTGTAGCAACTGTTGCTGGGGAATCTGTGTGGTGTGTATAGCTGTTATTGCTATGAACTCTATCTAGCATGAACTCTATCAGTTGCCATGATATATAGATGTGTGTGTGTGTGTGTGTGCGTGGTGGTGCGTGTGTGTGGTGTGGTGCTGTGCGTGCGTGCGTGCGTGCGTGCGTGCGTGCGTGCGTGCGTGCGTGCGTGCGTGCGTGCGTGTGTGTGTGTGTGAATAGCAACTGTTGTATGAACTAAGTGTAGGCTTGTATATTTGTAAGCCACGTTAGCACTGCCAAGGAATAATAATGAAAGCCATCCAGGAATAACGATGAATGCCACCAACAGGACGATGTCGTTGAGATGGGTGCAAATGTATTCAGCATGTACACTGAGGGAGTACGCTGATCGATGCGTGCGAAATTACTGAATGGTAAGGCACATATTTGCAAGGGGAACACGAGTAATATGACTGATTCGAGTGAACAACGCCTTAGTGCGTGCAGGAACATAGTGAACAAGGCCTTAGTGCGTGCAGGAACATAGTGAACAATGCCTTAGTGCGTGCAGGAACATAGTGAACAACGCATTAGTGCGTGCAGGAACATAGTGAACAACGCCTTAGTGCGTGCAGGAACATAGTGAACAACGCCTTAGTGCGTGCAGGAACATAGTGAACAACGCCTTAGTGCGTGCAGGAACATAATGAACAACGCTTATATGCATGCAGAAAATGGGCGAATTACGGTTTGGTACACAATAGTAATCATTCATGTATATATGAATGTATGTATGTATGTCATTTCAATCATTACAAACATATATGACATGCTTTATGTATTCTATTACCTGGCAATCTCTGCGACAGTTCCGAATGTCGCATTAGGGTTCATATTGAATCTAAAGCCCCCTTTGTCGTAGAGCTTGTGGATCAGCTGTTGACACCAGAAATATTACGTTACAAATAATTATTTCAATTATATTCACGTCAGATAAACCGTGTTTGTAAGCAGCAATGTTACAATACGTCACCTTTTATAAATAAAATAGGTAGCATATACCTTCGTGAAAAATCCCACAATGCATGTTGGCATGCCATTATGTTTCATATAAGACGTTGGGTAAAATCTGTCTGTGTGCTCTTGTAAAACATAGTATTAGTGGCGAGTTATGGTTTATGTGCCCTTTTAGTAGAACACTTTTTTGAATGTCATCTTCACTAACGTTTTTGTGTCATGATACTAAATTCGACGGGCATATGAAACGAATGAAATATAATTTACAATGTAAATAATAGTGGGGTTTTTTCATATGAGGCATGGATGTTTAGATAATAAATTATATAGGTTATGCGTTAAACATATGTAACCAATGCTTATACCGTGTTAAGAATATAGTAAGTGGTTGGCTATATTTCTAAATGTTTGAATTGTTTGCAATAGCCGTAAATTCACAGATAATTACAGACAGTAAATTCCAGTTAATATGGGAATGACAATAAAACGTATTAATCGTGTGAAATATCTAAATAGTTAAACAGGATATGCAACATTAAAACGACTGTGTTTATTTGCCGCAAAAACTATACATGTCTGCTTATTTTCTGCTGACAAGGAGCTAGTGAAACAACATCAGGTGATATGGTAATGAGCGAAATCGTGTAACTACAGTTTTACTAAACAATTATGAACACGTTGACGTTTTGTAATATCCTTGTATTATCTCCTTATACAGTAATTGATGCTAACTAGAATGGTTGGGTTGGATTTGGTCACATGAAGAGATAATCTGACTTAGTAGCTGTGTGAACATTATCGTTCGTTTGCCTTTAATCCAATATCTAAACAGCTGACCTTTTCCGGTATCGCAACGTTGTCTTCTGCCAGAACGTCGCTGACAACACGACGTAGGGCGACGCCAACAGTAAACAAAGCGGTCGTTGGCAACATCAGGAGCGGGGAGAAGATGAAGGTGAGAGCTACCGCCCTTTAATGAGACCGATTGCATCACATACATAACTACGAGCAGAGGTAAGCCTTTCCCGTACCGGAACGTACATTTGGAACATGACAACATACCATACATGCATACCAAAACGATGCCTCATGGTTAAATGCATTCAAAACATGTGTACACATAAACATGATAACAGAAGATAATTGGGATGATTTGTTTAAGAGCGTTTTCCACAAGGATCACTTAAGACGTTCCACATAGTCCAGTAGCATGACAATCTATAAGTTACTCGAAATCTATAAACACCGTTTCTTCCCTAATATTGATGATATGCATTTAAGTTATGGTATGCATATAAATGTAGTGTTCTAGCGGTATTTTGTATTTGTTTTTTCTTTGCAATTTGTTTATATTCTACTTTAGAAAGTAGATATATATATAAACTGTATATATATATATATATATATATATATATATATATATATATATATATATCATTATATATATATACAGTTTATAGTTAATATATATATATATATATATATATATATATATACATATGAATATGATACAATATTTGCACGTGTTTGTTGTGCGTGTGTGTTGCGTGCGTGCGAGCCCGTCTATGAGTGTATGACTTGACTTAAACATATCACCACCTAACACTGATCTAACCGCATCAGAAGAGTTGACCCGTTGTCCGACCACTTGCTTCTTTGACCGGGCGCGGTCTTGGGCGTGAAGCCGACACACGCGCATGCGACACCTACGTACTGCAACAGCACCACCCACAGAACGCCGCAAATGACGATGGTCGGGATCAGCCACCTGCGGGAAAACGGGGAAAATTACCTCTTGGGGTGATTCAGTTACCGGTTTGGAACATAACGTATCGTTAAAGTGTACGTGTCGGTCTTTGGACGGATTCACTGCACCATGGATTCAATACGCGCTGTAGACATCGCGGTCAATGATCTGAATCTGAATGGGATACGTCGTAAGAAGCCAATATTGGCTATTATATACGACGTGGGTGTGTGCGCATGTTATTGAGTGTTTGAGCCGTAGATCAGGCGGCTGAAATCAGATATGGTTTCAACCTGGACCTGCGACTCATTAAGTTGGTTCCAGTCAACTATTGTTTGTACAAAAAAGGAATTCTTAAATTGTTCAGTATGGGCTGTAGGTACTATGAAACGTCTGGTGTTGTTGGTTGTTAGTTGTTGCACAAAGTTTGAGGATACATAGTCTGGGAAGTGCTTAGACTGAATGTGTCTTGTTTGTTTTGGGGCCGAAAGAATGTTTCAGTGGGGAGGGCTGGGATAGATCCTCTAACTGTTCGGTACATAAATTTTTATCTTCGGTCGCGTCGTCTATTGTCTAATGTGTCGAGGTTAAGGTTGGTGAGCATGGTTGTGACAGATCCTGGGTGTCTAGAGCGGTATTGTATTTACTGGTGTAAGATAAGCTGTGGTTGCCGAAACGCTGAGACGAGTAATGTTTCTGACTAGTAGTATCACTAATGTTGAGAGATGGTCTTAGTTAGAGTGTCTAGTTGAAGATTTTATTCTAGCATAAACAATGCGTATTTCCCAACTTTTTGATCCAGACAACGATAAACCATATGCATGGAAACATACGTATGTTATGTGCGTTATTGGTCAACATATGAAACGATATCAAATTATTCAGCAAACTGCCCCTGCACCAGTGAGGGAACTGAAGAAGGAGTATGCCAACTAGTGTATACTTACACATACTGTTCGGTGTATATTTCTTCAAAATCCGCTGTTTTTTCTTTAACTTGTTTGGTGATATCTGTCGTCGTTCTTTCTATCTGTAAATGTGTACCAAGAAAGAAAACGTTTTTATTGCATAAGCTGTTGTTAATGGTGTATTTCGTATTATTCATGATTGTCTTCATGATTGATTGATTGGTTGATTGACTGACTGATTGCATGCATGCATGCAGGCATGCTTGTTTGACCGACAGACTGACCTAGCGACCTAGCGACCGAGCGACCGACCGATCTAAATGCAATCTGGCATGATTCCAAACAGGCTTAATATATTAAGAGATATACACTATATAAACATGAAAAACATGAACTGTTTAACGATTACTGACCAATTTATATCTGCCAAATAACAGAATGCTTAATTGTTAACAAA
>JAODUO010000210.1:357500-382500 GCA_025642075.2 Ridgeia piscesae | reverse complement strand
ACTAACGGACAAAGTTCGATTCGACTCTGTCTACAACTCAGACACAGGCGGCGTTTTACCTCATATTGTTTCATAAGCATCCATAAGGCAACGTATTCCCTTGCGAGATGTTCAATTTTCGCCGAAGTGTTTCTCAAAGCTGAGCCAATGAAACGCATTTACAAAGAGTTATTTTGGACAACCTTAAATTTGTGAATATCTATGTTATAACATATAACTTACATGTAACTATGCAATTAAATAACACCATCATTAATGCTAATCACTTCGTCTGCTTAGTGTATTTACATTGATTTGTTTGCTTACATTTACAGTATGGACGTTTAAATATGCATAAGCTGACACAAACATATTATGCCTTCTATGTAATATTGTAATTGCCTTCTCTCTCTCTCTCTCTCTCTCTCTGATATTCGTCATTATTAATATTAACTACAAACTGCCCGACATTGGTGGGATAGGTAGTTAGTGCATGCGTGAAAACAAAATATTTCAGAAAGAAAAAAAACACCAATTGCGTCCGCTTTGTGGCGTTTGAACCTGATTCATGTTGTTATGTAACCTAATAATTTTATTTAATTATAATACTGATTCTATTAGTATGTCAAATTACAATGAACGTAGTTATTTCTTTTAAATGCTTCGCAAACAGTTATTGGCGTTATTAGTATGCAATTTACACAGGCGGAATAGCATTGTAAGAGACACGCCTATCTTCACGCATCTTCGCAGTCTTACCTTTTTCTAAGACTACCCCCCAGTCTGTTTCGTTTCTGATCGTATCTTCCAAATACTTCTCAACCAACGTTCCAGTCACTGTAACAGAGGAAAGGTGAACACCACATATACAAACACACACGCAACGCCGGCCTACCTCCTACACACGTTGTCCTCTTAGTCTCCTTCGTCTTTCTTCCTTGCCCACACCACTCAGTAGATTCTTATACCTCAATCAATCAATCAAGTTATTTCAAAACACAAAACATTGAAAACCACACACTGTAAATCAAGTAAATAATAAGTCACATGGTACATGATTATAGAATGAAGACATAAGTTTTGAAAAGGAATAGACTTGAAGTTAAACTATTATTTATATGTGTCTACCCCTGTGAAGACTTTTGATAAAAATAATAAGTGGCAATGCTTAAGTATTAATTATAATTATGTAGTTACACTATAAATAAACACGTGTGCACAACACAGATTCCCTTGCCGTGATATGGATGTATGTTTACATGATCTATTTACTTACGAGTAAATATTTTGACATTATGCTGAGAAGCGATGTATTGAGCGAGTTCAGACACATTCACGCCGAGTACAGGTATGGACATTGCTCTCATATATATATATATATATATATATATATATATATATATATATATATATATATATATTTTTGTGTGTGTGTGTAGTGTATTTAACTTTTAATTACATTATTTATGTAATTTTAGTAGTAGTGACGACCTTTAAATGTTGACTGTATGCCAAAAATTGCTGACGAAAACAATGATCTTTGTTTTAGCATAAAACACAAAGAGCACAAAACAGACACTACATCTGCTCTTCTAAACTGATTTGTGCGATTCTGTAGCTGAATTTCATCTTTAAAATATATACGTCACACAAATACATTTGCCCAATCATTTCACTGCACCCACTGGGGACTGGACAGCTTTCGCGAGAGTGAGCCTAGTGCTTTGTCTAAATGACTAACTTATGCTCATGTTACCTCGAATATGCCTATGTGATGCATGTTCTTGCATGTTAGGCTACTTACAGTCTAAATCTCTGTAGATGACCTGCGCCGTAAAATTAAAGTTGTCCGTAATAAGTTGTTTGGCGTCCTGTAACACATTTCAAGTCACATGGATTAGCATTGAACAGCCGAGTTGCCCAGGAAGGCAATCACCTGCAACAGATTTCAACTGGCGTGGTTTATGTATGTGCACCACCTCATTTGTTATAACCAAAATACTATTAGAAAACACAGCTTTTTTGCTGTTTTTATATGCTACATATGAACTATTGTTTGTTGTGTTTTGTTGCTCCTCAATGGCCCGAATTGGGCCTGCCAATTATTGTGTAGAAACTCACCTTCCCCTTTCACAACGTTCAAGTTGCATTAAGAATCTTCTGTCGTGTTTTATGGGAAACGTCGTTGACAACACAAAACAGGGATCCAAATGACGCTAGGGATGTACGATGTAATTTACTGAAATTATATCATAAATTTTCAAGCGATTGTTTACCCAGGAGTAATACATACATTTGCAAATAATTGTGTCAAGCTTTCACATTCAATAAAGTAGAATATCACCTGTACATGCGTGATTTTGCTTATTGCTAAAACAAATTAGGACACGACAGTAGCTGCATTTTTATAATATAACTTTTACCGCAAATTGTCCTCCGGCACCGCGTGTCCACCGAACCAACTCCGACACCGCGTCTCCACCGAACCAACTCCGACACCGCGTGTCCACCGCACCAACTCCGACACCGCGTGTCCACCGAACCAACTCCGACACCGCGTGTCCACCGCACCAACTCCGACACCGCGTGTCCACCGAACCAACTCCGACACCGCGTGTCCACCGAACCAACTCCGACACCGCGTGTCCACCGAACCAACTCCGACACCGCGTGTCCACCGAACCAACTCCGACACCGCGTGTCCACCGAACCAACTCCTGACACCGCGTCTCCACCGAACCAACTCCGACACCGCGTGTCCACCGAACCAACTCCGACACCGCGTGTCCACCGAACCAACTCTGACACCGCGTGTCACCGAACCAACATCCACGGAGACCGCGTTTGCTGACCCGTTTTAATACAGTATCTCATGTATATTCGCTCAGACACATGAATGAGATTAATCTATTCGCACGGAATGACCAGACTTTAGATACTATGACCGAACCAAAAGGGAATGCTTCAAAAAAGCATTCCTTTTCCGCACACGAGGGTTCGCTTACGCTGTTCCCCTTCATTTTATAAGTCAACAAACGCAAAGCCAGTTGCCTATGCGAGTTCAGCGACTCAGGGGTAGAATGTGATTCGAAGAGTTGGCTCGTGTCTGCGAATAAGAAAAGAAATCTTATTCGCAGAGCATGGGTCTGCGAAAAGCGTCGTTCTTTTTTTTATAAATATACTCACACCCAACGATTCGTTTATGAATATTCCTAGGTTCGGTTGTATTATGTTCGCCAAGAATTCGACGTGCCTGCTTACTGGTATCAAACGGGTGTAGGAGTTCAATGTCATCATGCAGCCAGCCCTGAGAAAACACACTATTTTACCTGCATAATTTATTTATGCGGTTGTGCTAACAAAAAGAAACATAGACATGATATAAATCAAAATGCACACGCAGTATCATATATACACACGCACATACATACGAACAGACACATACGCACACACTCATGTAAACATACACACACGCACACAAAGACATACACACCCACACACACGCACACACACCACACACACACACAACACACACACACACACAACACACACGCACGCACGCACGCACGCACGCACACACACACACACACACACACAAACACACACACACACAACACACATACACTGTTTTGTTTTCAACGATGCAAACTTCACCATCACTAACTAACATCAAGTTAATGCTAATAAAGACAGTGCTTGTTTTAATTATCTACGTTTCGCGAAGTTGTCCATTAAGGATTGTCGGGCGTTTAGTTTCCATGGCCGCAGTCTTCGGTGGCGAAAACAACAAATGGCAGGAATTACAAATAATTCAGGAATGGAAAGATGGAACAGCTACTGCAACGTTAGCTGACATATGTAGTTGTCAATGCCAGGAACAGCAGTGCTCAGCAGCTAGCAAGCAGAAACATGAGCAGCACTTGTCAGCAACTGCAGAACCACGGAGCCTACAGCGGTTGTCAACAGCCAGCAGCACCACTAACTGGTGTCGGCGGCATATGCCAGCAACGACCAGCAGCAAACAGCAGCCGCCTTTCAAAACCCAACTTGCAGAAATACACGTAATTATTTCCAACGTCAGCCGACAGCAACCGGTGCAACATGGCGGCAGTTGTTCTGCGAACTTACAACAAGAAGGTGTTCAGTATGCAGAGGACTTTCGTCCACTTGTGCCTGCGTGTGTCGGACATCGGCTCGAAGGGTCGTCGGCAGGTTCCCCCACATCGGCCGCAGCATCGACAGCAACAGAAGAGCAAGCCAACTACAGGCATCATAACGGAGAATATCAGACCGAAGGAAATCCAGTGACGAATGCCAGGGAAACAACCGAAGTACCACTCCTGAAAAGACGACACGTGTACTGCAATGACTATAATGATGACGATGATGGCGACGATAATGACACTGATAATTACCATAATCATAGTTCTAATCTTATATCAAATTGGGGCGGCTATGTGTACTGTTCCCAAGGCTGCCGCAGATCGGCGAAGTCAATTGCTATAATTGTATAGTTCGATCCCGATTAATCCCCAACTTTACGGAGATGATCGGCCAGGGGTATAATTGCGTAATGCTACGACCCCTGGCTTGCGAGGTCGGCTTTGGTGGTAGGTACAGAATGAAATACCTACACATAGCATACTTGGCCACTGGCTGATTACTTTTGTACTGTGACACAAGTGGGTTTGTTGGGAGGTACTTTTACTTAAGTAGGTAGTAGAGTTTTCTTTTACTTTTGCTTATTACTTGTCTGGGATACTTGTCACAGTGCTGCCTCATCGTGATAACAAGTACCACACGTACTTTATATGCTTAAAATGTCAGGTGTCTGGCGGATATTTCTTAGCATCCCTATATAGCTGTGCTGTTCATAAGCTTCCCAAGCGATGTGTGACGAACAAAAGGATAGTGAATGTCTGTAGTTGTGAAAAACCAACAATATGGGGCAGGGGTAAATTACAGTTAATTTCTTCAACTAAAATCTATAAATTTGTAGTAGGTGTAATATCATGTGAAAGATACTTGAAAACGCTATCATAACGCCATTACGACGTCAAGAGTGAAATATGCTGTAAACGACTCTATATTTTACACCGTAGTCCAGTTAGGCCCGTATCACCCATCACGCAGAGAACATCCGCAAAACGACAGAAACACATTGCCGAGAAAACAAAACAATTTGCACGTGGTAATGGAATCCGTCTTTTCATTTTAATGCTTTAATACAACTACGATGATTAGTGAACTAAATAAATAAGTGGGTAGATGTTAGTTCATTTTATCAGCATTGATACTCAAAAATGTATAGGTGATATCGACCTCTAACGATCGAAGGTATTTCAACTTACCACGTGACATGGTTACCATCAGGAAATAAAGCTTTCACTTGTCTTAGTACTTACTTGCTGCTATCAAATCAATTTACCACATAATTAATAGATACGTTTGAAGTAGTGAAATCATAACGATATCACATTTTAACAACTCTATACATAAATGATATTCATATTTTAATTTCTTCGAAGAATTTCAGGATATCTTGTCAAATTTGGCACTGAATTTTACATTGATGGTGATTGTAATGTTAATTTGGATAACCGTCTGCAACAACTACCACGTGTAATGATATCCTAGCTTCGTTTAACAAAAAACAACATGTCACATTCCCAACACACATACATGGCCATTGGCTCGACCTCTTGGTAACTCGCTCGTCCTGTAAAAACATTCAGACACCCACAGTTTCAGATGGTTTATCGGATAAAGCTTATCTTAAGGTTCCTGTAACCCCAGCCGTGTTCAAACACAACGTGTTTTACAGAGCCATTCACAGTATAGATATCGCAGCATTATGACTGATATCCTCACATTCGACATAGTTACACATCCTAAAGAAAATATATCAGACTTATGCGAGCAGTACCGTCAAATGCCTAAGATACTGCTTGACAAACATGCACCCATTAAATGTAAACTTGTGTCACAAATGCCACTAGCTCCTTGGATGACCCCGGATTTCATACAATCCAAAAGACGCCGTCGCTCTCTGCAACGTGTTTTGGGTAAATATCTGGAACGTGTTTGGGGTAAATCTCGTTCATCCCTAGATAGATCACGCGACTCACGACAATGTCATCAAAGTAACCGAGAAATGGCTAAAGCAATATCGGATTATTACGAAAATATGGTCTCAAATAACACTGCCACGCCACAACAACTATGGAAAGGCATAAATCATATCTTACACAGGTGGCCCGCTCCTTGTCTACCAACTCGTGCATCAATCAAGTCGTTGTGCAACTCTTTTTCTAGTCATTTAAAAAACAAAATTAGCCGTATCCTTTCCGCTTTCATAGGTCTTACTCCAGACATTGTAAATCGTGACTTTCCAGAAGGGAATTCTCAACTTGCATCGTTTAAACCAGCCACAATCGCTGAAGTGAGTAAAGTAATCATGTCGTCCCCACGTAAATCCTGTCATCTTGACTTATTGATTAGACCAATAAGTGACATCATAAATGCATCACTGTGCTCCGACGTATTTCCTGATGATTTTAAATGCGCTTATGTAAACCCACTTCTTAACCAGATACCTCTGCCTAAGGATGACCTAAATAGCTACAGACCCATTTCCAACCAGAGCTTTATTTCAAAAGTACTTGAAAAGGTTAACCATCTCACGTCACATCTTCACAAATGACTTATCCAATGTGTCGCAGTCTGCATACAAACAATTCCAATTCTCGGAAACTGTTCTTTTAAAAGTACGTAATGACATTAGCCTTAACATTGATAATGACTGATAGGCGGCAAGCCATTAAGATAGGAAACTGTTTCTCAGATATGCTGACCACCTCTTGTGGTGTCCCCCATGGGTTCTGTTTTGGGCCATTGCTTTTCACTCTCTATACAACTCCACTAAGCTCTGTTACTAAAAGCCACAACTTCGATCATCAGCTTTATGCAGATGACACACAAATCTACGTTTCTTTTGCCACACCTGTCACTTGTCGCTCCCTAGATCACCTCAGGGATTGTCTCCAAGACCTCTCCCTTGGATGAAAAACAGTAAAATAAAGCTTAATGCAGATAACACCGAATTTTGCAGCGTAGAAAACTTGACGGTTTTTCCCGACACATATTTTGGGTCGGAGTATCAATGTTAAATCTCGTAGTAACGTTTGACAAAAGACCACTTTCAAACAACGAATATCGAAAACATGACGCTGGTGTTTTTACCATATCCACGATCTTCGCCTGTATTCGCATGTGTGGCTCACTTTCCGTTGTCAAAACCATTGCAACAGACTTGAATACTGCAATTCCCTTCTTTACAATACTACGAGCAAAGATATAGCAAAACTTCAACGTGTACAACATTGTTTAGCAATGGATTTCCCGCGTTCTCCTTGTTTTTTCGCTCAGTGCCGCTTCTGAAATAATTGCATTGGCTCCCTGTGCACTATCGCATTATTCTCAAGATTTGTACAATAGCCTATCAAGTCCTCTCATCAACACAACCAGCATATCTGAAGTCGATGCACGTTCCATCCAGAAAATCCAGACAGTTACGGTCAATCAGTGGTAACCGTCTTTACGTTCCTCGGGTGAAAACGAAAGCTGGAAAACATATCTCTTTAAAGCTGTCTACCCTCCTTAGATTTCTACCACCTTCATCCATCCATCGACGACTCGCGCATTGTTATACGATTACGAGATTGCTCAGTCCCTTGGTTTTGTCATTATTAGTAGTATTATAACTGAATGAACTGACGCAACGTAGAGTGAACGAACTTGTCGTCAGTTTCGACGTTACAATGTAGGATTCCCAACAGTGTTCCCTGGATGCCAAAAACACAGAGCCACTGCGCTCACCGAAATATTAACTATTATAGACAATTATGGTTTAGTTATACTAAGCCTAATTCATTTATTAGAGTAGTGAAGGTACATACATGAGGAACATTGTCCCTGTACTCACCGGGACGTCCCTAGGCTTCTTGATATTCCTGACTTCTGATAAACGTCGTTCTGTTGAAAACAACGAAACCATAATAATATTATGTACAATAATATGTATGTTACACCTTCATTTTCTTGCGAATATTGTAAATACACCTTTCACAATACATTATTTTAATCACAGAGTGCTCCGGAATGTTAAACGGTTCCTTGTCTTTGTAATTATGCGCGATAATATCTGTCCTGTAACTACGTCGATGCATATTACATAATATATGCTCTACGAAACCAGCTGGAATGTTTTAGCAAAATATGTATCAATATATTGAACTACCTAAGTAAATGTGTCGATAGTGCGCTTTTCGCTTTCGCTTTTTGCCAAATGTACTGTATAATTATAGTCGTAGAGAATACCTTGATTTATCGATAGTAACTCTATTTGACAAAGCCGGCCTATTTGTGCGACATAAAACAAATTGAGGAAACTACTAATTGTTACAGCACGTATGCGGTTGTTATACACATGTTATAGTGTTATCTTGTTTCACAGTTTCAGGGGTGAATCGGGGATTGTCGTCTGATCATCAATGTTTGGTTGTCGTTCCATTTTCACGAACAGTTATTTACGTCAACTGTCTCCACTCCTGTCTGTCTTTCGCTTTTCCCCTTTACCCCGTTGCCAAAAAAAAAACGAAAAAAAATTCACGTATAACGTGGGTGTTTCTGATCTTTGCGTGGTAGTTTCGTTGTTAAAATTTACGTCATAATGACATCAGTGGCCAATACGTCTTATTACAAAACATAAGCTAACGATACGTAAACACAGGTTTGACTTACCATAGTCGAAGGGCGGTTGTTGAACCATATCGATAAATCCATTTACCATAGTGTAAAGTCCAGTAAGAGACCTTCCACCGTGAGTATCTGTTGGGAATTGATATTCCTTCCTAGGTGGCAAAGGTCCCCAAATGATGTTACTGTCATTGTCTGCTTCATTGCCGTACGCACGGATAATATCGGAATTGACACCGAGAGGAGAAATGATACCACATACAACTAGCAGTAAACCCAATTGAAGCATGTTTGCCACCAACCACGCCCTCTCTACAGACACGTATTGCATTCTGTTTTCACTTCCGGTTAATAGTTGGACGGGAAATATTGAGTTACACTGAAACGCGTTACAATTCGTCGTCGTAACGTTTGGTGCCCGAATTCCGTCATAGTGACTTAATGCTCAGCTGGTTCGCATACCACGCTAGTAGCCGACGTCAGAATCTAGTTCTAGAGTAGCCGCTGGAGCCAGTTCGGAGTTTCCACTACGTGTGCACCAAATTGTCCTGGTCAGAGCGCAATCGACATAAACAAAAGTCAAAGCAGTTATAATCCTTTATTTCCTAGTTGACAAGTAAAAATGTATCCAATTCCTGGAATAAACAGCTGGTGCAGATACCGAACAGTTTATTGCATCGTAGTATGTACAAGGTGTCTTGTATGGTAATTAATGCGGGTGTCTAATTAGTAGCCTTCTGAGCTTAACCTGTCGCAGCATGCAGATTATGTATACATCCTAATGTACTCGCGACCACAAAATTCCTTCCTGATTACAAACCGTGTCGCTGAAATGTCGCGTTCTTGATGCTCTCAAACTGTTTTACTGCACTGCATATTTCTGCACTGATGCACGTGGGACGTCATGTGCTATAACCGTTTATACAACGCAAATAGGTCGCACGATTTGTTACATGGCGTCTTTCACGATATTTGTATTAAGCCTGTCTATTGTGTATGCACTCGTGTTCACTATTTCTTTCTAACGGTTTATTTGCACATATTTGAACGTTAGAAACTCCACCTAAAGTACTTTCTGATATGTCCGAAACCACACGTCACACTTACTACCAATTTTGGCTCTGCATGCGACTGAGAAAACATTGACTCCAAAGAAAAAACCTAGGGGTATATCAGTTACAAGCGATCGAGTTTATTCAGAAAATTAATGGCGTAGCAACAAAAGTAAATCCCTATCTACGAGACGAAAGTCCACCCCTTTGTCATGCCTGGAATCATCCCATGGAAACTTGTAGATGTACTGAGGTCTACACCTGAAAAAAAGAAACAAGTCAGGAGATGGATATCACCAAAGGCTAGCATACTCACTAGTGAATAATTTTCCAGTGAAATAAAAGCGCGCGGTGCATAGAGGAAGATGTGGCCAATTCAAAAGGGAGAGTGACAGATTGTGCCTTATGGGTAATTTCTGGATGCACTGAAAGTAGGACTGGTTGAGTAGAAATGATGGCACTTGTGCGAGTTGTGTAGAATTCCGACCCATCTCAATACTGCCATTATAACGGTATCTGTCAACATCTGATACATCATTTTGCTAATTCAATCATTGAACGTCATCCCATGCATATTATGTGTTTTGTAAACACCGCGACGTAGTGGGATTTTGAGGTCGAAAAGACGGTGTGGTCGGCGTACACACACTATGTGCATCGCTCATTCCAGGTGCAACAGCCCTGCAGCGTGAACATGGAAGTACATTAGTTAACAATATATCGTGATTGCTATACGAGAACCGAACCAAAAACAACTTCAATCACAACTACCCCTGTCACCGAAAACGCTGTCGCTAGTATCACGGAATCTGGCGCCTATGCCTGCCTCACGCCACAGCGGCTTCGCGTCCGCGCTGTTGTCGCCTGCTTGACCCCCTGCATCACGAACAACTGGGCTGAATGAGCGTCAATGTAAACAATAACATTACTTTAGTAAAACCAACAGTAATATCAACATGTATACTTTTACGCCTAAACATACATATACGTGATTATAGCTGAGTAATTCGTAATTACTAACCTATCTGTAAGAACTTCTGAGCGAACGCTGAATAGTGTATGTGTGCTAGCCTAGTTATCAGTGTGACTGACTACACACCGCCCGGGCACAGCCCACTGTGCTACGGTGCCCGCAGTTTGCGAAATGCACTGTTCCAAAAGCATGCTGGTCACTACTTCGTTCCACATTGTTACGCACCTATGCGTGGATGCTTACATGTGCCGTGTTGGTGGCATATATAACTAATGTTTGTGGCTAAACTCGATGTTCCTAAATGTCAACAACTCGACAGGGTGAGGTTGAAGGTCAATCTCGCACCCAAGTCACGGTCACGAGAAGACTGAAGCGTGTTCCGCACGAAGTTTCATTTCCATAGTTAGCCTCGGTTACCCAGATTCCATGAGGTGGCAGCACTTTTCAGCCCCTCAACTCCGCCTGGGGTGTTAATGGGCTGCAGTTGTAACCGCCAGGGCGGCCTTACCCCAGATTAGGGTAGAGACGCTGATTGGGTCTCAGACCAAATTTGAAATAACAAATTAAATAACGATACTTTTTTTATCAGATAATGCTGTATTATAAATATATTCAAAATTAAACTTATACTAACACAAAAATAAATAGAAATACAACTTTGCTGTTGTTTATCAAATAGGAATTACGGCAGGATTAACCAGTATCCCTGAGATGGCAGCATTGTTTAGTCCCACACGGATAATATTCACAAGCCGGCAAAGTCACTAGACTATCTTTTCGGCGTAGTTACGCAGCCGACCGACAGTCGGTTAAGCGAGACTATTCCATAGGGTCAGGTTTCTTACATCGTTTCGACCCGATCCGGTCGAAACAAATATCGTAAGAATTCGCATTTGTTCTATTAATTTAAGAAAAGAAAAATTAACATGTATGCATAAACCGACTAGGCTATCATTGGGGAATATTTGATACATTTGCTTTTTGTGAAATTACTAATAAATGCAGGGAGCAAAACATTTGAATGGATATAGCAGTTTTAAGGTATATGTGGCGGTCATCGCTGAAATCAGGGCTCATTAACATTACGGATGTTGAAAGCCTGTTTTTTTTCTTCAATAAATCAACTGCTAACTATCCATGTTATGATGTCGGTGTTAAATCTACACATTGAGCGACATGGGATCCAGTAGGACATTCCAGCACCACGAATTTGGTCTTGCCCGAAAATTATAAACCGGTATATGTTATTTATTTGCGTGCTGCAAATAAAATTCGCCTAGTTTTGGCTAGGGCTTAGTGCTTTTGCTAGTGCCCTCTGGTGGATTAATTTATATTATAATAATGATAGGGATCTCCGAAAGATGGCGGTATTACTAGACAGGGTACTGATAAAGTTTGTTATTGTTGTGGTAAGTTAATTTCATCGGTCTTTATACATGTATATTTGCCTACATGTGGCACAGCATTACATTATTCCACCATTCTACCCCATCCCATGTATACTTGCATTACAAAAAGTATTGTTAGCGCATTTTTTATTCTACTCTATGGTTTATCGCTCATTTCACCATTCGCCTGTCCCTGGCTGAGGCTCGGGGCCACGGGGACTGAGTTTGACTGAGACCGACTCACTGAGTTTATGAGTATGACGTATCCCGACTCTAGTCATATATCATGTAATGTCCAGGCTTGCTGCCCACCTGTAACCAGACAGACCACCCCTCCCCTTCCCCCTCCCCTCTTATTTCTTATGTCTACTACCCCCCATCTACTATGTCACACACCCTTTCACTACATTTCAGAAGTGTCTACTGCAACCTCCACAAATCAGCATAATCATCAAAACATTGATGTTGGCTGATTAATAGAAGAAGAAGAAGAATTAAGTCTTAAGTAAAGCCGGATGAGGGCTGAAACGCTTGGACAACCATTGCTCAAACATAAGAACATACAATTTTAGGGAATTTAATTTTAGAGGATATGAAATGATCATGATATGTGACCATGGCATGGTCCATACCATGTTTGAATAGAACGGAGCCATGCCCACGGTATATCATTGGGAGCCCATATCATTATAGGGCCTGTAAGTGGGTCACGTAAAGCGCAATGTCTCAGGGCTAGAGCTTCGGACTCTCAACTAAGAGGACCTGGGTTCGAATCCTGTGCTGCAGTGTTAAAACTATGGCATTCGTAAAACTATAGGCAAATTTGTTTACTATACATTGCTCCAGTTTACTCGGCTGTATAAATGAGTACCTGGCTATAGACAGTAGTAGACATGTGTACAAGCAGCCTTCACGCATTAATTGTAGCATATAGCTGGATACTTCTGAGAGAAGTTGAGACGGTGTCTGATTGAATAGGTCTGCCAGGGAAGTAAAATGTAAAGTGCTTTGAGCAATCCTGATGATTGGAAACTGCGTTATATAAAAACTTTACGATACATGGCGAGACTCCGTGTGACTGGAGCTGTTTGGAGACTGGACACTAATAATATTTTTAATTTAATGACAGCCGAATGACAGTTGTAGCTTCCGACTGATGAATACTAGGAAAATCAGGTCATAAATATCTTGTATTATACCTTTCTTATCTTAAATGACCGATTTAACATTAAATTTACAACATTGCCATAGATAGTATACACGAATTTAGGCAGTGTGTGTCTTTTATAGGATTTGCATTTTACATTGCTGTACGTTGTGGTCTCACCACAGTTCGACAAGCACTTATATCTGACAAGTTGTCTAAATGCATGTAATCATAACACATGTATACATTTGCCCCAAACACGTTGTACTATGTGAAAGGTGGCATTCTTCATTACCTTCATTATCTCACCAAACACAAGTACAAGCCACCAATGCCATGGCAACCACCATAATAATCTATTAAAATGCATGCATGATTTCCGTGATAAATTTATAGGTGTTTTTTTTTTCAGGTTCTATTTCACAAACTGGGAATTAACCTTTTGCCTAATTTGCATAGACATGTTTGGGTAAAGAGGTAACACATAAGTAATTTGCATTTGATGCATATTTCTATGGGGGGCCTCCCACAAAAGGAATATGTTCACATTTATTTGGTTCTGCCTAACATGACTTGTGTATTCGCTGTCTTGTATATTCCAGGGGTTGTTTATCAGCTGACCCTATGACCTCTGATTACAGCTCTCTACTGTGGGTGGACTCTGTCTCACCTGTGACTGATCTATTATTTGTGGCTAGCTGATGCTTATGTCAACAAGACATTATATCCATGTTACACTGACAAGTTGCTAGCAGTATCCACTTCAAAACTATCACTGTCCAGTGTAGAGGGAAACCTGGATGAATGCCGACAAGACATATTTGCTTCCTTCGGGTTGATAGTTAGGGGCACCCGAAACCAGATGCATCATAACTTGGCAGTGGCATCATTACTTGCCTACAACAGATATAAAATAAAATGTTTGTAAATGTAATTAAACACTTCTTATTTAAATAGTTGTAAATGTGTATTAATTGATTAAGAGTATTTCTATTTGTATTAAAAACACTTTTCAATATTTTGACCCCATATCTATTAATATTTATTTAATTTCTCTTCAAAAATTCACAATATATTTCACAACTATAAGACAACTGATGGGATTCTAATTGATGTAATAACTTGATGTGTTTTATTTCTAGTAATATGAAATGGACAACACAGTTCAACATGATGTCAGTGCAGAGGTCCAATTACCAGTCTACAACACAACTCAAGAAGACTCTCAACTCACTGAATCAGTCTTCACTCAAGACAGAATCTCTACAACTTGTGGATTTCCCACTGATGGTCAAAGATATTGTACAGATGACTATGACTTGGGTCAACACATCAAGGTTGAAGATGAAAAAGTAGAAGTCAAGCAAGAAGATGGGGTTAGCAATAGCAGTGGACAAATGTGTAATGTTGATGTTCTCCTCAAGACAGATGTGGAAACTGCGAATAGGGCTGAAGATGAAATAAAACACCAAGAAGATGTTCAGTCATTCCAAGACACATGCCAAGACCCAGGACAGTTGTCAAGGTGGACTCACAGTGTCAATGAACCGATCGTAGTGAAACAAGAGACAACAGACCCTGATGGATGTTGCAGAGATGGGGAAGAAACGAGACGTTGGGTCGTGTGTGACACTGGCGTACTGAAAGAGGTCAAAGTTGAACCCACTCAGAGTGTCAACGCTGAACACACACAGAGTGTCAAAGTTGAACACACTCAGGGTGTCAAAGCTAAACACACTCAGAATGTTTCAGGCGAAGGTTGCAGTGAAAACGTTGACCAGACTCAGCAATGCAAAAACAGACAAATCTTCAGAACACTACTTACTAAGAAATGCAACCCAGTTTCTGCAAGTGAAATAATTCAAACTGGTGAAAAACCATACCTTTGTGATACATGTGGAAAATCGTTTAGACAGTTGAAAACTATGAAAGAACACTCAACAATTCATACTGGTGAAAAACCATACATTTGTGAAACGTGCGGAAAATCATTCAGACGATTGAGATATATGAAATACCACACAACGATTCATACTAGTGAAAAACCATACATTTGTGAAACGTGCGGAAAATCATTCAGACGATTGAGATTTATGAAAGTCCATACAACAATTCATACTGACAGGAAACCATACATTTGTGGTACATGTGGAAAGTCATTTATAAGGTTGGATACTTTGAACAGACATGGAAGGACTCACACTGGGGAAAATCAGTGCCTTTTCAATACATGTGAAAAGTCATTCAGAATGTTGAAAACTCTGACACAACACAGGATAGCTGATACTGGCGAGAAACCACACACTTGCGATACATGTGGAAAGTCATTCAGACAGTTGACATGTTTGAAAGGTCACAAAATGACTCACACAGGTGAGAAACCACACACTTGTGATACATGTGGAAAGTCATTCAGACAGTTGAAATGTCTGAAAGGTCACAAAATGACTCACACAGGTGAGAAACCATATATTTGCGATATATGTTCAAAATCATTCAGACAGTTGAAATCTCTGAAAAGTCACAACATGATTCACACCAGGTCACACGCTGGTGAGAAACCATATATTTGTGGTACATGTGGAAAATCATTCACGCAGATCAGATATCTGAAAGTTCACACAGTTATTCACACTGGTGAGAAACCACACATTTGTAATACGTGTGGAAAGCCTTATTCGTTTTCGGCTGCTCTGAAATATCATGAATTGACTCACACAGGTAAGAAACCATACATTTGTGATATATGTGGAAAGTCGTTCATAAAGTTGAGTAATCTGATACGACATGAAAAGATTCACACTGGTGAAAAAGCGAATGTTTGTAATATATGTGGAAAGGCATTCACAAATTTAAGTACTCTGAACTATCATAAAATGACTCACCCTGAGGAGAAAGCATTCACTTGTGATACATGTGGAAAGTCATTTATAAATTTATTTAGACTGAAATGTCATGAAATCACTCACACTGGTGAGAAACAGTACATCTGTAATACATGTGGAAAGTCGTTTGGAGTGTTGAGAAGTCTGAACCTGCACAAAAAGATTCACAATAGCGATAAGCCGTACACTTGTGATACATGTGGAAAATCATACAAACTGATCAAAACTCTGAAGGTTCACACAATTATTCACACTGGTGAGAAACCATACATTTGTAATACCTGTGGAAAGCCATATTCATATTTGACTGCTCTGAAATATCATGAACTGACTCACACGGGTGAGAAACCATACATTTGTGATACATGTGGAAAGTCATTCATAAAGTTGTGTTCTCTGATACGACATAAAAAGATTCACATTGGTGAGAAACGCCACGTTTGTAACACGTGTGGAAAGTCATTCTCAAAATTAAACGGTCTACGCTATCATGAGATCACTCACAGGTGTGAAACCATTCACTTGTGAGACATGTGGAAAGTTACTTATACTTCCGCATTCTCAGAAAATCCATGAGAGGACACACACTGGCGAGAAACTACCTTCGTAATGTGTGGAATTTCATGCAGCAGGTCACATACTCTGAAGCAGCATGAAATGACTCACATTGGTGAGAAGCAGTAGACTTCTCGTTCACGTGTGGGAAGTCATTCAGATCTTCCAGTCATCTCAAATATCATGAAATGACTCGTATCATTAAGAAAGGCGTGTACCCTGAAAGTACACAAAATGGTCCACACTGGTGATATATGTGGCAATTCATTCACAGCAATCGTGTTTTGAAACAGCACAAATTATGTGAGAAATCGTTCATTTGTATCAAAGCGAGAAAGGAAAGACGATACCGTTTAACATGGATGGAGCTGTGAGTGTTGACGTCTCGTACACGTCTTTAGCATGGATGGAGCTGTGAGTGTTGACGTCTCGTACACATCTTTAGCATGGCTGGAGCTGTGAGTGTTGACGTCTCGTACACATCTTTAGCATGGCTGGAGCTGTGAGTGTTGACGTCTCGTACACATCTTTAGCATGGATGGAGCTGTGAGTGTTGACGTCTCGTACACATCTTTAGCATGGATGGAGCTGTGAGTGTTGACGTCTCGTACACATCTTTAGCATGGGTGGAGCTGTGAGTGTTGACGTCTCGTACACATCTTTAGCATGGATGGAGCTGTGAGTGTTGACGTCTCGTACACATCTTTAGCATGGATGGAGCTGTGAGTGTTGACGTCTCGTACACATCTTTAGCATGGATGGAGCTGTGAGTGTTGACGTCTCGTACACATCTTTAGCATGGATGGAGCTGTGAGTGTTGACGTCTCGTACACATCTTTAGCATGGATGGAGCTGTGAGTGTTGACGTCTCGTACACATCTTTAGCATGGATGGAGCTGTGAGTGTTGACGTCTCGTACACATCTTTAGCATGGATGGAGCTGTGAGTGTTGACGTCTCGTACACATCTTTAGCATGGATGGAGCTGTGAGTGTTGACGTCTCGTACACATCTTTAGCATGGATGGAGCTGTGAGTGTTGACGTCTCGTACACATCTTTAGCATGGATGGAGCTGTGAGTGTTGACGTCTCGTACACATCTTTAGCATGGATGGAGCTGTGAGTGTTGACGTCTCGTACATATCTTTAGCATGGATGGAGCTGTGAGTGTTGACGTCTCGTACACATCTTTAGCATGGATGGAGCTGTGAGTGTTGACGTCTCGTACATATCTTTAGCATGGATGGAGCTGTGAGTGTTGACGTCTCGTACATATCTTTAGCATGGATGGAGCTGTGAGTGTTGATGTCTCGTACACATCTTTAGCATGGATGGACCTGTGAGTGTTGACGTCTCGTACACATCTTTAGCTGTAATTGTGTTTACTGTGTTAATGTTTGCCGTTTGAACACCATGAGTGCTGAACCTGTGGGAAGTCATCATTAATAAATGTAGCTGATGGTGCATGTGGAAAGTCATTCAGCTAGTTACGTACTTTGAATTATTTAGATATATGAGAACTCATACACTCGTTATACACGTGGACACAATTGATAGGTGTGGAAAGTCATTTGAAATATGAGGCCACTTGAAATGACGTGAAACGGCTCATGACGATGAGATGAAGTACATCGATAGTGATCCATTTGTTATGTCATTCAACACCTGTTACATTCTGTAGTTTCTTTGAATCCTTGTATATACATATAATGTCTTGTCAGATAATATTCCAGATACAAAGTCTGCATGTGATGATTGCAAACTCATGTCACTAAACGGCAAATCCGGCGACATATTTGGAGATAAGATTATTGTGATTACAGTGATAAAAATATTGAATCCAGTTGAAAATTTCATTTCTTTCACAAACAGATGTACGTGAGCTTCCTTATAAACATGATTAAACATATACATGGGGATGTGGGTAACACGGTCCACCTAACTTTCTACATTAAAGATTGCATCAAAATAAAATAGTGCAGTAAACAATATTTGTATGATCAATTATACAAAACAAAACTCAATACAGTAAGTGCATATATGTGGGGTATACTAGCACTACCTTATATACAATATACAGTTTAACAGGCCTTGACATTAAACTTTTGTATCCACTGGCCCGGGGGGCAGTAGATTTGAAAGGTTATTGGCCCCCCAAAAAGTTACTGGCCCGAATATTGTAAAGAAAATATGGGCGTCGTGTTTTAGTTTGTGTTGTGACGGTATTCCTGGTCGGAAGGACACTGTGCGTGCACCAATACGATCGGGACGTTCTGCTGCACATCAGGGATACCATGAATGAGTGTGACATGCAACCAAACTATTGTTTTAATGACATTCTTTTATCCGGTCAAAACTGGGTCTCAGACCAGCCGGCCAACGCTCGTGGTCAGCGCGTGCGTAAACGGGGTAGACGAGGTGGAGCCCTAAATTTACGTCCCTCACTACCATCTATGTTTCTGTTGAACGTTCGCACTCTACGCAACAAGACCGACGAGTTCCTGTGTAATCTACAAACTAAAAGAGACTACAATGATTGTTCTATAGTTTGCCTCACGGAGACATGGCTTGACGCTACCATTCCTGATTCAGCCGTGCAGCCCCCGGACTAACCATCTACAGAAATGACCGGTCTCGCGACGAGTCTGAGAAGGCTCGCGGAGGGGTGTTTTCTTCTTAGTAAATGATTGCTGGGCTACCGATGTCAAGGTTTTGTCAAAAACCTGCTCTGCTGACGTAGAAACTGTCACAATTATCTTTCTACTTGCCCAGGGAGTTTTCAAGCATGCTGCCGTGTATATACCCCCTCAAGCTAGCACAAGAGCCGCTGTGATTCAACTGTCTGACATCGTCAGGCAGGCAGAATATTCCCATCCAGACTCCGTTTGTTATTGTGACGGGTGATTTCAATAAGACCAATCCAAAAAAGAGATGCCGAAGTTCACACAGTAGGACACATGTGCAACTAGGGCTGGTAGAACTCTTGACCACTGTTGTACAACCATCAAAGGCGCCTATCGTTCCATCCCTCGAGCACCACTCGGCCGCTCGGACCACGCCATGGTTTACCTTGTGCCGACTTACAAACAGCAATTGAAGCGTGTTAAACCAACCGTGAAAACTGTGAAACAGTGGTCAGTGAATGCAGTGGAGACACTTCGCGGCTGCTTTGAATGCACTGATGGGGAGTGTTCAAAGAGGCCGCAACCGACATTCACGAATACACAGACACAGTCAGCGATTACATCACATGCGAAGGCCTGTGCATTCCAACAAAAACAATAACAAGCTACCCCAACGACAAAACTTGGCATAAACTTATATAAAAGACACACAAAAACAGGATGCGTACCAAAACAAATACAAGAAAGCGATATATGTAGCGGAAAAGGCCACCAACACTGGTGAGGCCAAATACCCGGACAAGCTTGAGGAATATCTCACCACCAACAACTCTAAGAACACCTGGTAGGGTCTGAAGGCCATAACCATCTATAAGCCGTCTCTACCATACACCCGCTTAGCACCAAATGGGTGTCCCACAACGCAACATGGGTTGTTTGCCAACGTTATACAACGCGAGTAGCGGGTTTGAAGAATATCCCACAACCCATATATATATATATATATATATATATATATATATATATATACACAGATATAAATAAATAGTAGTTTTATTTTATATCTTTTATATAAAAATATATAAGTAAATTAAATAAATAGTATGATATATATATATATATACACTTATATATATATATATATATATATATATACACTTTATATATATATAATTATATATATATATATAAATTATTTAGTTACATTTGTGTGGTATAAGGACTAAAGTATATGATTATGATGACTAACATATACAGTGTATATATAATATATACATATAATAATATATATATATATATATATATATATATATATAATTATATATGCATACGTCTATTATGTATATATTATGTATGTATACTTTTTAGATATACGTATGTGGTATAACGACTAAAATATATAATTATGATGACTAAACATTAAAAGCGAGGTTAAAGTAAAGGCGATAATTTAATTTGTTTATGCATTGTATCAGTCGGAGATCTTCCGGCAACGCATTCCTAGGGTCGGTCCTGCGCACGAGAAAGACCGACGGTCGGAACTCTCAAGGTTGTGCCGCGGTACTTTCAGAAGCCCACGATCAACTCGTATCAATGACGCAAGGTAGGCCGGCGACTTGTCACGAAGGGCGATGAATACAGTCAAGCTTTTCATTTTCAATATCACTTTTGCTCCGAAACCTGCATTACAAGTGGTGTGGTTCTTTCATATTCAATCGGCGTCTCAGAACGTGGGAGGAAGAGGGAGGGGAAAACAGTGAGACTGCGAATGACAGACAGATGGACAGATAGCCAGGGCCGCAAGGTGCATATTATTGCTCAAGCACTTGTTATTGATATAAAATATGTCGGGCCTATACATTTCTAAGTACTTCTCAGCGGCGGAGTTTTAAGTATTACGGAGGAAGCACGGTCGAATAATAATTTGTTATGTCCATGGACCCGCGTTTTATCGGCATTTCTCGCGGTGCATAACTGGTAAAATCAAACACGTCAGCGCATACGTCATCAAACGCGTGGACGTTCAGATTAGCATGACCAGTTTATTGATCACGATAGGGGGCAAAAAATATCACGCTGGTTGAAGCAATCAAATCCACCCAAACTCTATGTTAACCTTATTTCAACTACAATGCAAAATTACTTAGAAACGACTAGTTTTATATTCAAAAGGGTCGCGGTTTAAAAAAAATACTGATAACGTCCGTGGCGGGAAATAATCTGGCCACCCATTGTTTGGGTTACGTCCATCGGTTTTTTTTAACGCATGCGCGTTCAGTCTCTCATGGAGCAATCCATTGATCACACTAGGGTGCAAAACCCTCACGCCGGTTGAAGCAATCACAAGCGCAAAAACCGCCCAAACGCTATGTTAGCCCTATTTCAACGACACTACAAAATTGCTTAGAAAAGATTACTTTCATATTCAAAAACGTCACGTTGCTATAAATGCCAATGACGTGCGTGGCGGGAAATAATCTGGCCACCCACTGTTTGGGCTATGTCCATCGTTTTATCGACAATTGTTCTCGTTGGTACGTTCTTCTAGGATGTGGCGGGAATTTTTCTGATTGGCTAGAGAACAGACTTCACTTTTAGCCAATGAAACCCTTCGATTAAGTCACGTTATACGTTGGTTACCATTGACGAAATCAGTTGAGCGCAGTATACCGAGCAAGAGACACGTTCAGAAACAACTCAGTACAGCTCAACTTGAGAAGCCAACACAAACAGGCTGCAAAAAGTCTATGAAGTCTGGTATAGCTTCTGCCCTGTACGTCCTGTCCGTGTCTAGTCTCTTTCTATGTGGGCCACTACGACGTATTAGTGTCAACGCCCGATTGTATGTTCAGTGTTGTTTAGTTTTGTGATGAGGTGTTTGATACGGGGGACCGTTGCAATCGCCGGATGAGAAACAGGCCCAGTCACAGTGTCCTGAAAAAGTTCGCACTGTTGATTGTATTCGCCTGTTGTGTATCCAGACCTGGTGCTTGTGGTGGTTTGTGAACGAGACAAATGTTGCTTGTCTGTTCGACTTACGTGTCTGTTATGTGTATGTACTGTGTTTTGTTCGATTTGCGGAGGAAGCTGAAAGTCACCTAATCGTCCGAAGAGAGAAAGCGTCATTCGCAACCGAACTGTCGGTATTACGGACGAATAAAAATAAAGTACGGTACGATGAAATGCACACACACAAAAACAGCGAACATTACCAAGATTACGAATATTAATTACTATGCTTCGTAGTTCGTTCAATTCAATAAAACGGTGACACTATAAAATAACGCCTATGTTTTATGTATAGTTAAGTGTGCCGCGGTGAGCTCAATCGCGAGTTCCACACATGGCCTAGTTCAAACAAATACACCGTCACAACACTTGTACTGTGAATGACACTTTCCAAACAGCGACTCGTTTCATCTCCATAGTTCCCGAAGTCTTGGTTTGTGACGTCATAGTTTTACGTCTATCAACCATGTGATATTTTCATTAATGACGACATCACGTGATTAATAGACGCATGCACGCACGCACGTATACACAGACAGATAAAGTCTGTGTTTTAAATAACTTGAGCGCACGTGATGTTCGCGGCTACTGTTTTGGATCAGTTGTACACAGTCAGACACGAATGGTTAATATTAGCAGGAAGCTCGCGAAATTTGTTAATTTTCTTAAATTTCCCAGGAGGTGCGTAGGAAAAAGCATGTTCAAAAAACAAGTGTCAATATTCAATATGGAATGCATGCTGGTTACTTACAAATTTACTTTTTATAATTCAATTTCAACAGCGCTACATTCAAATGTCGGACATCGTCATGGTTTCGGACTTACCGACAGCATATTTATTCTACTTACAATTGTGAACAAGCAGCCTCGGTTTAGGGTAAAACGAGGAGTTATTAGTTATTAAACCAAGAGCATAGTCTACGACAGACAGAACACACGCTTCTTGGTAAATGACGGCAGTTTTATAAACGGTACGTGACGCTCGGCTTACACACATATTATCATTACACGTCCGTTATTACACATTGCGTATATGACATACGTTATTACACACCGTACGTGACACTCGATATTAAACACAGTAAATTTGCAAACTGTAATAATCGATTCGACACATTATAATGATGATAATTATTTCACAGTGAGTAATATTATTGATTTCATTATGATTTCATTTTCACGGATTATGCAAATAAAGACGTTTAAAATACAGTGCGTATACGCAGTGTCACGCGATCGTTTGATCAGGAAGCGAATAAGTCGCCCCATCTGGCGGAAAATAAATAACTACGATGCGGTTCTCCTCCCGTTGAAACCAATGCAATATAATTATTATTGTGAAAGGCAACTCTTTGATCCGAGTACAGTCATTAAAACAGTGACACATTCGTTATTGCACATGTTCTATCTACTACAGTTCTCATTTGTAACTATCCCAAAATATCTATTGCTGGGGAGCGGTGGTCGCGCGGTAGAACGCCGGACTGTCAATCGAGGGGACGGTGGTTCAATCCCACCTACCGCCGTTTCGAAACTTAGGCAATTTCTTCACCCCACATTTGCCTGTGTCTTTCGGAAGAGACACTAAAAGCCGGTGGTCCCTTCTGTCTGGTGTCTATGCCAGGGGAAGTAAAAGATCCCACACAGGGGGTAAATGTGTAACCTGTAGTGGACTCACAAATTCTACAGAAGAACAACTCCTGTTTGGAGGTAATCACCTAAGAACTAAGAGCTACATTACTGAACATTGGTAAAGTGCCTCCATGAGGTTTCATTTAACTCATTATGTATCAGTGCCACCAAATTCCGGTAACAAATTGGATGATGTGGAACGGAGGACTAATAACTGGCTGCTTGATTCATGGAGTCACAAAGTGCAGTGGGTTTCATGGAGCCTTTGTAAGAATTTCTTTCCCAATCCTACGTACCTCTCGCAAAATAGTGTCATCATTTAAATAGGATTAATTCGCAAATTCTCCACTGCTGTCGCTGGCTGTAGCATAAGAGTTGAAAGAAAAATGAACATGTCATTATTCTCAATGTGCATGATGGCTAATGTCTATTAAGAA
This sequence comes from Ridgeia piscesae, assembly GCA_025642075.2. Taxonomy (NCBI): domain Eukaryota; kingdom Metazoa; phylum Annelida; class Polychaeta; order Sabellida; family Siboglinidae; genus Ridgeia; species Ridgeia piscesae. The sequence goes on along the minus strand of JAODUO010000210.1, from coordinate 358,063 downwards.
TTCAAAATAATAGTTGCCCGGTTACTTAGACTAGTATTTTGTTGTTATTATTTTCTTGGCATCACTCTCGTCATGGGTGAGTTGATCATGATTTCCCTTTCCACCGTTTGTTTTCTTCCTCTCACTTTTCTCTTACTCCGTTTTCTGTCAGCGGTCTTCAATTCCTTCTATCTATCATTCTACCTATTCTTCTCCCACTCTTTCTAGGTCACTTTTAATGCAATACCCATCGCAATTTCGGTCTTCTTCGCCTCCATTTCCCTTCCATTTTTTGGCATCTGTTCTCTTTGCCAGTGTTTCATCTCCCATAAGTCCCATTTGCCCATGTACAGCCCATGTACTCCTCGCCAATTTCTTTGAGAACTTTCCTTCACTCCAACCTCCACTTTCATGTCATCCATTTTCTTTTATCAGTTCTCGTAACTCCCACGATTATTCTTCCCAGGTTGTTTAGTGCAAACATGGACCCCCTCCTGTTGTTTCTCTGCCAGTGCCATCATCTCTAGTGCATTCATGGCGGGGCAATACACGAGCTGAGCACATTTCCTTTACGTGATACGAAT